>QXJR01000025.1:0-341776 GCA_020975725.1 Picocystis sp. L7 | reverse complement strand
AAACCTAAACCCTAAACCCTAAACCCTAAACCCTAAACCCTAAACCCTAAACCCTAAACCCTAAACCCTAAACCCCAACTGATGCTTTTCGCGAAGCTGTTGCATCATCCACCCTGGCAGCCCTGCACGGAAGCGGGCAGCTAGTTCTTCGTCGGTAATACGGTGGACTGTTGGGTCCTTGCTGCTGTTGATGACCACAGAAAGGGACAACAACCTGTTGAGGAAATCAACGGCCGTTTCTTCAGATCGCATACGAGTTCGTAAGAACTCATCGTATGCCCTTGGGCCTGGATCACATCTTTGGAAGATGTCCAAGAGGGCCTGGAAGATCGCATCGATTGATTTCAACTGTCCGGGATGAGATGACTCCCTGTTCTCCATGGCCAGTCTTGCCGTACCGCCAAGCGTTTGCAACGCCATGGCAGCTTGTGGTATTTCCTTGCCAACTCTTGCTTTTACCCAGCAAGACACTTCCTTGTACCACCTATGCAAGGCGTAGGGGTCTTTCTTGAGTTCTTCACCAGTAAAGATCGTGGGCGTGGGCAAGTCGATGCCCTTGACAGCCCCAGATTTGCGTAATGCTTCGAACATGTCGCTGAATTCAGCGGAGACATGCTTTGGATTGTGGTCTTCAGGAGATGGCTGAGCATTGGCCAACTCCTCTTCCAACTCTTTTATCCGTTCCATGAGGACTTCCACTGAGGTGGTGTCGTCCACGGTTGCTTCGGGCATCACGATTGACGGAACTCGTACACTCTGTTGTGGTTCTTGTTACTTGCACAACGATTTGCCGTGCAGTAAGCTTGGACAATGGCACTTTTCGTGAGGCGGAGCAAGGTGGCTGGTGTGGTCACGTGGAGAACCGGAGCACGCTTGAGAGCTGGAGTCAGGAAGGTTCTGGTTCGATTACAAAGTCCCGTGAGAGGTCCTAGAGAGGTCTCGCACAGGGGGATGGTCTCGCCAGGGCTTATCCGCCCAAGACGGCCAAGGGCCAAGATCTCCTGGCGGCTCCTGTGCTCCATCGGATGGTGGAGCACAGGCGACCTGGTCGATGCATCCGGCTGGGGCGCTCCTGGCCGTTCGATCCCTCGATCGGATCGAGCCAGTAGATTCGATCCCCCGGTTTCGAGCACCGGATCGTGTGGAGGGCAGCCGACCTGGGGGTCGAAACCTCCACCTGGTCGGGGCACCGATCGGTGCTGAACCGAGGATCCCGTGAGGGGGAACCTCGCCCCGGTCCGTCTGGTACAGGTGGGGGGATCCCTACTGTAAGGGAACACCCCAACCCCAACCATCCATTCAAGCATGCAAATCCGAGTCCCCTGCCCTTGTCTGGGCGACTGAGGACAGTAAGGGGAGAAAGAGGCTCCTCGATGGGGGGCCTGGGACGATGAGTCCCTTACACAGCGAGAAGCATCTAGCCAGCCAGTAGCAAGAAGTAGTAGCGAGAAGCATCCATCCAGCCATCCAGCAGCAGCAAGAAGCATCTAGCCAGCCAGTAGCAAGAAGTAGTAGCGAGAAGCATCCATCCAGCCATCCAGCTGCAGCAAGAAGCATCCATCCATCCAGCAACAAGAAGCAGCTTGCATTACCTATACTATTGAGGTACGAGAATAACAAGCACAATGTCTTTGCCTAGAGGCAGGGCACTTTGCGGTTCCTTGTACTTGTAATTGAGGTCCTCCATTTGCTGTCACCTTCACTCCCACTTGTTTTCCACCTTTAGTGTATGTACAAACACGACAAGCTGAATCGATGGGCAAGTACATGAGCCTTTCCATTGTAACGTAATCCATTGCACACCTACTTGCGCGAGGTCATGACGTCCAATCTTCCATCCTACGTACCTAGATCTACAAGACGGTCGTCAAGCGGCGAAACGACAAACTCGGTCCGGTCGCATGCGTGTTAGCAACCGTGGGACTTGAGCAAAACAAAGAAGGAATTGTTCATGCATTACATCGACAGCAAGCAATCGTCACCGGCATCTTCACTACTAGGCTTGTTCTACATTGCCAAATGTGAAGCGTGCCCAACTTGGTTTTCAACTATGCGAGAAAGTCGGACACGATCGTCTTCGACAGCGTGCTCCACAAAGACATCCTCCGGACCGGGATGTGGCCAATTTTCCGGATCGCGTATGTGGAGAACGTACTTGCGCATCCATTGTCACTCCGCTCGTTCGCGCACTTTCTCCTCCATCGCTTGCTTCATCATGCAGCGCAGAAGCGCGTTGCATTCTTCATCCGTAGTTGGCCCTGAAGGACGTGAAGAAGGACTCCCACTCGAAGTCGACGACCTCGAGCGGGGCTTCTTCTTCACGTGGGTGTGCATCAAGCAGTGCACATGCACACGTCCTTATGCGTCGAGTCTCACTTTCCTTGCTGCTTCTCCTTCCCCCGCGGTCGACTTCAAACGGAGCGCCTCTTCCTTCACGTCTAGGAGGCGTTGGGCCAAATCTTCTTCGTCAGTCTGCACACGGCTCCCACCACGACCAGTGGCTCCGCGGGCTTCCTTGTTACGCAGTTGCTGCTTCTCGAGAATCGTCTACAAGTGGTGCCTAACCGAATGTTTCGAGAAGGACATCCCATCGACCAGTCGCTCAGGGAGCGATCGTAGTCCGTAGATGAGACATGCCCATGCGGCATTGATGGACTTGTTGTCCGGCTTGCCAATCGGGTTGCACTCATCAACGCAGCACTGAGCGAGAAGAGCCATTCGATGCTTCTCCGTCCATGTGTTCCGTGACTTCTTCTTCGTCGGGATGGCCACTGCACACGCAGTTTCGACATTGATGTCCAACTCCTGAAGAGGATCACTTGCGTCCTCCATGGCCATCCCCTCGGCGCAATTTCGAATCGAAGAGGCGCAAAGCGTGAAGGGAGAATCCTCCACGCGCGATGCTATTCGCGGCAGTACAGGGGGAGATAGAACGTTGCGTGTACACCACCTTAGATAGACGTGGCGGGAACGGTGCATACCAGACGATGCGGGACTCAAGGCTCGATATCGTTTTTCTCTATTAATCGTGCTCAACTCGACATTACATGACGAGGATTCCCGGGGGCACCATTCGCTGGTTTTCGGCCGGTGAAACGAATTCCTGCGACCGGGGTGAATGTAGCGTACGATTGGGGATGCCCCAATCGTACGCTAGTTCAAAATAAGGTCAAATAACGAATTCCTCTATTGAAAAGTTAAGTGCAGGACAAGTTCTATGGAGTTGATTCTCGACGGTAGTGGTCGTGCAGGTCGTCCCTTCCGACCAGGAAAGCCGCACGTTCGACAGCGGCTGTGGATAGAATACCCTATCCACAATGCCACGTAGGCAATGTGGTGGCTATTAGGGCCCAAGGGGCCACGCCTTGAATGAACGAGACACACTATTTCCAACCTTGCTCCTCCATGCACCTCCGTGCTCCCAACTCCCAAGGACCTTGATGGACCTAGGTCCTCCAACGCTGCCTGTTAACCTTGCGCTTAAACAACAGATCCTTTCAACATTCTTACGGCGAGTATCCCTTATGAAAGGAAATCCAATTCCCGGGGGACTAGTTCACCTTCCCTCGAGTTGGTTCGTCCCATTCCAAAACTAAACAATGCAACTGTGACATGGTATCCTATGAGCTGTCCACGCTTGTGGGCGGCTCTCAGCATCAAACTCCTTCATAGGAGGTGGTTCCTACCTTATGCTACACATGGGTCATGCTCCTGTTCCACATGTGTGTATGTTATCCAAATTTATTATCTTGGATCGAGTCGTTGCGAGGCAGCAACTCAAACTGGCTCAATTGTATGTAGCGTCTTCGTCCTCTCCTTAAAGCGGGGACTTGGCAGGTGGTAACCCCGCAAAAAGGAGGATGCTTGAGCACTTCTCGCCAAATCCCTCCTGCTTTCACACAGCAAACGGATCAAGCGCATGGATCCCCCCATGGAGGCCGCTTTGCTGTTTGAACGTCGAACGCACTTCTTGAATGAAACAAGGATGGATTTGTGCAAACTTGGGACACATACCATCTTGAGAGGTCTTGGTCGAGGCTGCCCACACCATTGAAAATAAAGTTCATGTTGTTCGTTGGGCTGGTTTCTATGTTCCTGGTGTCTCCTTGGTAGTGCCTGGCACGCGTGTACATGATCAGCACGAACTTCTTGTGCGTGTTTCAGGAGCTACTCCCGCCCATGTCGAAAACTGATGTTGGTACCCAGGTAGATCTACTGATGATGAAAGCACAAAGACAGATTACCTCTATTACGCAGAGTTTCTAAGCAAGCGAAGCGCTGGTTACGTGGTCCATGGGCCATGCTCTCCACACAGACTAGCAGGCCACATGCTCCTCTCCCAAGCGGCGGCTGAATGTTCTAAGGTGCTCATGGAACCGTTGAACAATTAGGAAAGCCCGGTTGCAGATTCGTCTGATTTTCAAATCCCGCGTTGGTAGCAAAATTAAAACAATTGGTCACAGCAGTCACATCCCAATTGGTCAGATTCTGGTCGAAGACGGTGGCATCGTTGAACATGGACGCCATGTTGAACACCTGGCTTGTGTCCCACCTGCTGATGTCTTGGTTGAAGCTGCTGGCTCCGTCGAACATACCAACCATGTTGGTCACGCTACTGGTGTCCCACCTGCTGATGTTTTGGTTGAAGCTGCTGGCATCAGCAAACACTTGGAGCATTTCGGTCACGCTGCTGGTGTCCCAGATCCCGATGTCTTGGTTGAAGCTGCTGGCTCCATCGAACATACTCTGCATGGTGGTCACACTGCTGGTGTTCCAGTTCCCGATGTCTTGGTTGAAGGTGTTGGCATTAGCAAACACTCGGAGCATGCTGGTCACGCTGCTGGTGTCCCAGATCCCGATGTCTTGGTTGAAGCTGCTGGCGTCCTCGAACATACTAAACATGTCGATCACCTGGCTGGTGTCCCATTTCCCGATGTCTTGGTTGAAGCTGGTGGCAGCACCGAAGATTGTGTTCATGAGGGTCACCTGGCTGGTGTTCCAGTTCCCGATGTCTTGGTTGAAGTTCTCGGCACCCAAAAACATTTGAAGCATGGTGGTCACGCTGCTGGTGTCCCAGCTGCCGATGTCTTGGTTAAAACTCTCTTTAAAAAAGAACAAAAAACTCATGTCCGTGATCCCGGTCGTGCAGGTCAGCCGAATCTGCTCGTCTGTTTCATCATTGTCGATCAAGGTATCCAGGCCGTCTCTGTTGCGTTTGGTGTAGGTTACCCCGTCCACCACGCCGGTGTCGCCCACGTCGGCGTCGGGACACACCACGGTGACGCCGTTGTCGGCACGAAAAAACAAGCTCGGGTTCTCTCCTGCGAAGGCTTGTTGGAGGCCCGTTCCGACAAGCAGGAGCAAGGCCAGGAAAGAGGAAGACGTGTCCATGGCTGGTGCGTGGAGCGGTGGCGCGCGACCACACCGAACCTTCCTGGGCTACTTCGACGAGGCAGCAGGTGGATGGCGGGGAGAAGGTGGACATGGGGAAGGAGGCAGCACCCCACCGCCACTTTTTCTTCATAGGGAGAGGGGGTGTCGCTGTGGGATCCGTGGAGATGCCCCCCCCTGTCCCTGTGCCACCCCGACCCTGGCCGTGTGTCCTTCGATGGGGTCGGGGGGCTTCTGGAAGCTTCCGGAATCGGGGCGCCCCACCCAGCTGAGATGAAAGCTGGACGCCCCATCCTCTGACGGGGGCTCCCACCGCCACCCCAGTCTCCTATCCGCCCTCGGGAGGTACGGGTACAGCCACAACTGTCGTGGACGACCCTGGGACGAAGGGCAAAGGCGTGGAGGGAGGGAACGACCGAACGGTGCGCCACGGCCTGCCGCTCCAGCCATGACCTCGCCCACCTTCCTCCTCGCCATGCTCCTGCTCGTCGGAACGGGCCTCCAACAAACATTCGCGGGAGATGGTCCGAACGTGTTTTTTCTGGCCGACAACGACGTGACCGTGCTGTGTCCCGATGCCGAAGTGGGCGATTCAGGGGAGGTCAATGGGAATGCCTACACCAAACGGACCCGGGCCCAGCTGGACAATCTTATTGATAATGATCCAGCGGACGAGCAGATACGACTGACCTGCACGACCGGGATCACGGACATGAGTTCCCTGTTCGTTCTTGTAAGCACCTTCAACCAAGACGTCGGGAGCTGGGACACCAGCCAGGTGACCACCATGAGGTCCATGTTCAACGTTGCCGGCAGCTTCAACCAAGACATCGGGAGCTGGGACACCAGCAGTGTGACCGACATGAGGTCCATCTTCAACGGTGCCACCAACTTCAACCAAGACATCGGGAGCTGGGTCACCAGCAGTGTGACCGACATGTGGTCCATGTTCAACGGTGCCGGGGAGTTCGACCAAGACATCGGGAGCTGGGTCACCAGCAGTGTGACCGACATGGGTAGCATGTTCAACGGTGCAAGGAGCTTCGACCAAGACCTTTCCGGTTGGTGTGTAGACAAGATCGCTGATGAACCAGCCTCTTTTAACTTGAATGCAGAGTTCGCCAGCGACTCAGCAAAACAGCCCGTGTGGGGCACTTGCCCCACAAATTGATCAATGTGCAGGGACAGCAGGATTCGAATGACATGTGCTTCACTTTCCTTGTTTATCACAGGCCTGTCATCCCTCCAATACTCAGCTTTTGCTTGGCCATGTTGGAGTTGCAATTGTAATAGTATTATCTTCATTTTGTGTTGAATGCAACCCCAGTCAAAGGGAATAGCATTGGGTCTCCTACAATCAGATAAGGAACTGCTTCATGACCAATGCAACCATTATTGGGTCTGAGTTTGCATATGCTGACAGCTTAGATATACTCATCGAATATTGGAACACCTGCCGGGAGACCATCAGCAAGCAAATGTAGCATAGTGTGACCAGCTTCGAACATGACATCGAGGGACGGGATAGATAGGGTGGAGACGCGTGTCTTGAGAGCGCGCCCATGTTGTACCTGTGACAGGTAGTTGGGTAAATCCTTCATACCTTGGCCCTAGTCTGGGATCACCAGGTTTAGGTGTTATTCCATTGGCTGTACCTCGGTGCAATCATGATGGTTCACGCTGGTCACCCCAGTTCGGAGAAGATACTCCCACCCCCGGTGGTTTCGAGTCTCGGTAGGGATCGAAGGGACTGGGTCACCCCGTCACAGAAGACTGCAGTGGTAGGTAGCCTGTAGTGCATGGGACTGTAGCACTGCCCCCCACCTGATATACTCCAGTGGAGTGTCAGAAGGGACCGGTAGCGAGAAGTGTGGATGCTTGCTGCTGTGTTGGACTCGTGAGCCTACGAGAAGACCTGAAGAGCATGGCAACTGGAACCGTTGGAACACACGTACAGTCAAACTTGGAACCTGGTCTGTGACTCGCGTGCTCGTGAGTTGAACTGTAATACTAGGTAAAGAATTACTGGTGATAATTATCGATCTCTCTCGCCCAAAACCCACTGAGAAAGACTATTTGGTCAACACTCTTTCGGTCGAAATCCCCGATATCCCTTACAGGAAACCCCATCTGATCCAGGGTGACCTTCCTCTACTAGAGGAATTCGTTTTTCGGGAAAAATGAAGCATCAGGCCTCGATATTCACGGATTTGTCCGTTGCCCAAAATTCTCCGAAACTCCGATATGTCAAAAAACCCACTTTTGGGGCTGAAGAAGAACGATCGATTTGAGCGACCTCCGCGAGTCCTGAAGACGTGACCTGTTTTTGTCCTACACATTCCATGATATGATGTGCTTATCCTGTCGCATGCTCCGAGCAATCGAGCGTCCTTGAGCTTATGAAGGTGGACTCCAAGATCCTCGGAGGGACGCAACTGCGGCAAAGAATGTGGGAAGCGATCACCACGGGACTTGATGCCGCAAAGAGAAGGGACGGTGCTCAAGCAAATGCGGGTGCAAGATGCGATATATGAAATCGAGCTCGTTCAAGCATTCGTCATGCTTGAGTTTGACGATATGCCGGAATTGCTCGCGGGTATGGTAGGTTTAGGGGAGGAAGCGTTGGACGCGTGCAAAAGCGAGGCGAGAAAGCTCGAGGAATAGTGGAATATTCGTGTTGTAGTGGCAAACGAGGCGCGGTGGATTGATGGCTTCAGCGAAGACGATTTGCAAGGGTGCTGCCGGCTTGGCGGAGACGAGCTTCGAGAGCTCATGGGGCTCTTGGAAATCCCAGCATTTTTGTGGGCGCGAGGCGGCACACGGCAATTTCGCGGCGAGGAAGCCTTCGTCCTCTTGTTGCGTAGGCTTGCGGGACGCGAAAAGGGTGTGCACCATGCCGTGGTGTTCAATCGATCGCCACCTGCCATCTCCGAGATGTACAACGTCGTGCTACACCACGTGTACCAACACGCTAGGGTTGCGATGCGGCTCGAATTGTGGGAGGACGAGCTCCCCTCATTCGCGAAGGCACCGCATGCATGTGGGTGTCCGTTGTCACATTGCTTCGGGTTTATTGACGGGACAATGTTTGACATCCGTAGACCGATCGTTGGACAAGAGGCTATGTATAATGGTTGGAAAAGAAGACACAAGGTCAAGTACGAAGGCGTGGTACTTCCGATTTTTCTCATTGGCGATTGGTATGGACCAACGATAGGGCGTGCGAACGATGCTACAGTGATGGCCGCGCCCGGGTTGATCCCTCGATTGGAGGCCATGAGAGAGCGAATCGAGCAGAAAATATGCTTGTACGGGGATGCGGCATATCCCTTGAGTGATGTGCTCCTACGTGCACCAAAAGGGAACAACGCGACAACTAAGGAGCGTCGCCTCGCACAAAAGATGTCGAAGTACCGGAAGAGCGTGGAGTGGATATTCGGGAAGCTAGGCGAACTCCAGCCTTTCGTCACTGACGTGACAAGAAAGGCCACAGGATCTCGCGCTACAAGTAAGGAGGATTTCGTTGCCGCGCTCCTTACGAACTACCATACATGCGCGTACGGTGGTGTTGCAAATCAGTACTTTAGAGCGCGTCTACCCACGATGAGCGAGTACAAGCGAAAATATGTCAGGGAACTCCATGGATGATCAGTATACACTTGCAGTTTTTTTTCTACTAGCAGCAACTATCGGTGGACACCTGCAGTTTTGTTCTACTGGCAGCAAATATCGAATTAGGAGTTTCGAATGAGAGGTGGAAGAAGACATCGACGGTGTGGTTTGTACTTTATAAAAGCGGGTCATGGTTTTTGTATGTAATGCATTTGCATGCTGTGCTACATTTGCAAAATGTACAATCAATGATACAATCAAACATTCCAAACTATGCATTAAGCGTGCATGAGCAAGGTTGGTGATATTTCATGCCAACAAATGTATTGCAAATGAAATGTCAAACATCCACATTGCCTTCGTCTTCCATTTGAGATGTGGTAGCCACGCTTTCATCCTTCTCGTAGATCTTCTCCACGGCAATAGAGTCACGATGTTCTTGTAGCGCACGTTTAATGTATCCTTCGTGCGAGCCTGGATCGGGCCATTTGGTAGGAGCGTCTTCATGCAAGGTATAAAACCTCATCCACTCTTTTCCGGCTCGCATGCGCACACTTTCTTCCACAGCCGATTGGAAGATGCAGTTGAGGCGAGTTTTTGCTCGATTCCACTCCGCAGCGCTCTTTGCATGAGGTGCACTGCCGGTACTAGGAGACGATGCAGTTGATCGCCTTTTCTTCTTGTGCGTATCCATTTGACAAGAAAGGCGCACCCAGCCCTCGGTGTCTAGCTTCGTTGTCCTTGCTACTCGGCCAGCCTTCGATGCGGACCGCTCTGCTTCCCTCGCCTTGTGTTGTTCGAGGAGGTGTTGCACGAGCTCTTCCTCGTCAGTGTGGACACTAGTCCCACCTCGGCCCGTGGCAGCCCGTGCTTGCTGATTCCTAGTCTTCTGCGATGTCAATGCAGTACCAACATGGCGACGCAGCGAGTCAATCGGTAATGAGAAACCATCAAACATACGGTTAGGATCCGCTCTAAGCGCGAATGGCAAGCAGTTCCATGCACCCATCGTGGAAATGTTGCCTTGCTTGGTAAACGGGTTGCACGATTCGACACAGCATTGGCAAAGCAAAGCAACTCGATGCTCCCCAGTCCACATACCTCGTGCGACAACTTTTTTCGATGCCACAACAGGCATGATGTCTTGGGCCACGTTTAGATCCATCTCTTCCAAGGATGGCTGCTTACCTTCTTGCGCCACGGTGTTAGGAATTTGCGCTTGCTTCTTCGCGCTCACCCCCCCTGCTTCCTATTCGCACCTTGTAATCATCAATTGGTCGTTTCGGAATCGTAAGACAAGCCATTGGAAACCGGTTGTGTACTGGTGGGAAAGGGATCGCTATCGGCGGTTCGAGGCATTGAAGGACATCCTTGTTTTTAGTATTAAGCGCTCAATATCTTACAATCGCTGTCGCGGAAACCCGTCCACTCGAGCCCCGATGTTTCCCCCCGAATAAACGAATTCCTCTATCACGACCCCAAGGGGACCGACTCCGGTTCCGGAACGGTACAGCCGTTGTTTGAGGAGGGACATCATTGCCCCTCATCCACATGGGCTCTCGGGGGTCCAGTCCCGTAGACCGTGGTCTCATAGGGACCCTGGTAGACCTCGTTGGCCGTTACAATTTGAGCACATGATCGTATCTTCCAGATTGGGTGCTCGCTCTTGGCCAATCAAACGCGAGGGGTAAACGTCGGTAGATATCCCGGGTCTCATCCTGTCGGTGACCCTATAGTAAGGTCCTCTCCTAGTCCGGGGGAGAGGGCCCTTGATGACGGGGAACAGGTCCAGTGTTGCTTATCTACTTTAGGACTAAGTTGCCCTACTGGTACGGTTCTATGTCCCTGAAGTTAGCAAGTCATAAGGAAGCTTGGTAAGGTTGTGGGGAGGTACACGGCACCACACTAAGTCCTTCTATCTGTAAGCCTGCAAGCCAGGACAGAAGGAAGATCCAGGCTCCTCATAGGGGGGACTTGGGCCCATAGTCCCTATCAGCTCCTCCTACGAACGTGTGTCGTCAGAGCTTGCAAAAAAAATTTATTCGTCAAGCACCCGGGTCTATTCCACATTGACCTCGTTTATTCAAACGTATCCAACACTACAATTGGCCTCTCAAAACTCGAGAGTGGAACAATAGGAGGATCGGTAGGACCGTGCTCTCCGAGGAACCACCAGCCTCAAGGTACCCAAGGAAAACCTTAGCATGGTCGAGCAGATGAATGAACGAGATTCGCCTAAACTCAATGCTTACATCGCCTGCCTTTCACTTTGGTAAGCATATCGGTCATGTTCCCCACTCTTTCTTTGCTCCATTTCCGATCGATGCGTCGGACAAAGTAAGCGTAGATATCTGAATCGGCATAGTATTTGCAAAAATGCTTCCAGATTGCAACCTCAAATCCCTCGAGCATCCATTTTGCTCGCTCCCGGATTCGTACAGCATCAATTGTGCTGGGCATTCCATACTTTGAACTCAGCGAGGATAAGTCCGAACTCGCCATATCGTTCAAGCACCAACGAACTTGCTTTGAGTACTCCTTCTCAATCCTAGAATTCCCAACAAAGAGCTGGTAATTGTATACACTTTGTGCACTACTTCCTTCAATCAAATAGAACCTCAAGTTCCCAGGGTAGAAGATACTTCCAGGGGTAGTTCGACAATCGACACACAAGCCGTGCTCCAGATTATCGATGAGGTAAATAGAACCAGTATCTGGGTCGTACAACACATTCTTCCGCATAGAATCTCCCGCTTGAAAGAGGAAGGTGAACAAAGCAGCACGTGCAACCTGTGTCTTGTTCAAAGTTGCCATCACTTGCTCATTACGTTTCGGCAACTGGACCCACCTTCCAGCCTTCATCTCACTGAAAATAGCCGTCGATGCAGTCAGGAGTCTATCTCCTGAAGCAGTCCGGACCTTAGAGAACAAGGGGCCCTTTCTCTCACGAGGAACAATATCTTCGAATCCACATCTTTTGACCACGCGTTCTACTGCGGTGACCTTGTGTAAAGGGGGGTTGTTTGTTACCTTGGCCAAAAAGTGAGCACCAGAAGAATCGACCATTTTCACAAGGCGCATGTGGTTGTGCCCAGAGCGTACGGAACCCAGATGAGCACCTAGAGGAGTGACCTCCACGGAGCAGCTTTCGCAATTAGGACAATCTTCGCACGCATTGCAGGATCCCTTCGTCCGACCGCTGAGTTCTTTCACTCTTTGAAGCCCATCCTTACCACCAATACAGACGTAACTCAGCGGGTCATGTGCTTCCATACACGCCTCACAAGCGCACCAGGATCTCTTCCGCTCCTCCAGGTGTTGGGGTTCAGAGCTGTTTGCGAGGGCGTTACCTTCAATGGGTTTCATACCTACGTCACGAACCTCATTTGCAGATTCTGAACGTGATCCAAGGCCATGACTGGCCGGAGCGAATGTTCCAGCCATGAAACCAGCGGGAGCTCCTGGGCCGTGGGTTCGATCGATCCCGTCCGCTTGTTCCTGTCGGACGGTTCCGGTCCTCCCGATCGGCAGGGCGGATGTGGTTTCCGACAGTTGGATCTTCGCGACACCGCTGTGGTAGGAGTTGGAGAGATTCCGGAGAAAGAGGACCAGGAGGATCCCCAGCAGCAGGGGAGCATAGAGCGCGGAACCGGACATCCTTAGGACCTGCAGCCAACTCTCGCGACCGCTTGGCGAAGGAAGCAGCTCCTCGACAGCCGAGAAGCACCGGAAGCGGAGCGGTCACTTGCGTTCTTCTCGCCTCGTGCACATGGGTCCTTGCTTCTTCTCTTGGGTGTTTGGAGGAGACGGTGCGTTTCGGACCTGTCCCGGTCGCACGAGAACCGTTCGATTCGGAGGCATGCGTGGGGCAGGTCCCCTTCTCCCCTTCGCGATCGCACCACGTGTCCCTCTTCGTTCCCTTTTTCCTCGGCTTCGCAAGCTTCCTTGCGCACGTCGCATGCGTCGTGTCGAGTCGCCTTTCGGTCGACGTCTGTCGAGGGATGGGAGGAGGGAAGGGTGTGGGTTGTCAAACGCCTCTCACAACCGCCCCACCCAATCCCCTTCTCCCCCGGGGCGGGATCCACCCCCACCCTGCACCTCCCCCCCCCCCGGGATGGAACCCTTCCTCCGCGACACCCGTCCGTTCCCTCCGGGTTCCGAAGGAATGGACACCGGCAGATCCGCCCGTTCTCGGACAGGTCCTGCAGAGGCGATCTTCCCGCCCTCCGGGAGCCGTGTTCGCCCGCAGAGGAATCGTGCCATCCCTCGCTCCCTCCTCTGCGGGTCTCGATCCCGATCGCCTGGATTCGAAACCCACGGGTGTGGGTGGTTCGTCTTCGTGGCGGGAAAAAAAAAAAACGTGCTCGTGTGTCGTCCTTCCTTCCTCGGTCCACCCTCGTATCCATCGACGGGTTCGAAAGGGAGACGTCCCGATTCGATCCCACCCGTTTTCGGGTTCGAACCACCCTCGTACCCGGGAGGAGACGGGAAAGGCAGGGATCAGGAACCCCAAAGGGACCCCATCCTCCCAATCCATCGGCATTGGATCGGGTTCGTATCCCCTTCTATCCCGGTCCCGGTTCCCTTTCGATTCGGATCCCCAAACAGGGAAGAAGCCACGTGTCCCTGCCAGACCACCGATGGATCCGCACGTGCGCGTGCTTGGACGCGATGGACGTGGCGATCCGAAAGACGAGACGTGGACACGTGCAGGCTGCCTTTCCCTTCGGCTGCTGCTGTTGCCAAGAGCATCAGCCGAACGGAAAGGCGACCGAGATCCTGACGACGCGTCCAGGAGAAGACGCGTGCCGAGGCGTCTTCGATTTGGACGAGTGCTTGCCCACCGTCGAAGACGCGGATGCGAACCAAGACAAACACATGCAACGCACCGTCCCGTTCTGGAAGTACGGCTGGCCGTGGAAGGAACAATCGGGCGTGAAAGAAGAGATCCCGTCCCGAACGAGCCTGGAACGAATGCTCGCCTGTGCAAGACCAAGCGAACCGTTCGAAGAAGAACTGGCCGTCCACGTGAAACGAGTGAGGAATCGCATCCGATCGATGCATGAAATGCAGATCTCGTGCGAAACCGTGGCGCAAGAACTGCGACGGCGAGGCCACGAGGCCCAAGTGATCCAGGTGAAACCGGCCAAGGAAGATCACCTGCGTTCGTGGTACCACACCTACGTAGTGGTGCGAAAGAAAGGCGGCCGAGAAACAGTCGTGGATCCCAACTTCCTGGCGCAGTTCCAAGTGGCCAGGCCCACGCGCGCATTCCAGGGTGTCGTGGACAGGCTCCCACCAGAGTTTGTGGGACGCATAGACAAACTGCTCGTGGTGGCCAGGTTTCTGGCAGACAGGGCCATGGCTTCTCTGCAGGAAAGCGGCCTGAATGTGCCACCATGGCGCCAACGCGATGCCATACTTTTGAAGTGGGCCCCTACTCCGAAAGCGAGCGTGGCCAGGTTTGGCAAAAGCACTTGATATGAAACGCGCACGCAAGGAAGAGGGGCCTGTAATTCACCTTCATGCCAGCCTGTTTGATTTGCCCTGGCCATATCCCCCCTTGGCCCAAGAATTGTCAGTTGTCCCCAAGGTGGCTCTCCCCACGGTACCTCCGAGATAAATGTGTTGACAGGTTTCTGCGAATGTGCCGCTACGTATGCACGGCTACTTGAGGGGTATTGTCCTTCGTGTTGACATGCCGACCAATCAATTCAGTAGAGACAGGCTATTGCTTCACAAGGGGTGGGTGACTTGCATTGGATGACTGGACCAGCACGTTAGAAAAATTGAGACATGCGTAACTTCGCAAGGGCTATATGTTCCCATTGTCTGTCGATGGTCGCGCGGTACACTCTTAGACTTCGTACTTCTGGTGGTCGGTTGAACTTGCGAGAGCAAAACAACTCGTATTGCTTCATTGGTTCGTCAAGCACATGATCGCCAAAGCTTTGAAAGGTAGTGACAACCAGTGCCCTCGACATTTTGCTATGTTGACATCCCATTTTGCAACGACAGCGACCATGGCCTCATACGCGCAGCTCTTTGTATGTAGAAAGCTCATAGCATAAAGGTTAATGCACCAGTGAGGACACAGATTGAGGCCTCGTTTTTTATGGGATCACAGATTCGGATTTCTGAGATCACAAAAAAGGCAACTATAGGAAGTTTAATACATTTTCTTCAACCTCGCACCCTGGCAGCGTGAACCCTATATTCCGTCGCATGCACCTAGGCTTCCTCTTCATAAGGTTCCAAAGGACAGAAGGAGAGGGTCTCGTCATCATTTGTGAAGCATCAACAATATTCCCTAAGGAGACGCATTCCCACACGTACACTTGATAGGCTGCTACTTCTGAACGAAGCAACATGAAGGTCTGATGTTGTTGCCCTGGAGAGAGGCCGTAGACCATCAACTGCGAGGACAGAGGCTTAGCAACCATCCACTAACACAGCAAAGTTGCACCCCTGAAGAGTCGGGTCAAAGAGCAAACCTTGTTGACATTCTTGTGGATTTCCTGCTGGTATAGTCTGAAGGCAAGCTTGATATTCTCTTGTGCATTGTCCGCATGGCACAAAGTAATACTCATCTTGTCTGTCACAGGGGGAGCATCCAGTTGATGGAGGAGGTGGCGTTGGCGATGGGGGTGGCGTTGGCGATGGGGGTGGCGTTGGCGATGGGGGTGGCGTCGGGGATGGGGGTGGCGTCGGGGATGGGGGCGGCGTCGGGGATGGGGACGGCGTTGGCGATGGGGGTGGCTGGCTTCCACACTGGTTCCGTACATCTTCTTCTCGACACAGTGATACAGCACCATCGTCAGTTATGTCAAAGATGAAAGGTTCTACTTGGTACGATATGAGGCAGCACTTCTTGGTCCCTCCACAACCACTTGGCAACGTGGAAATGTACAAGGTCGGGTTTCGAATGATTTCTGGGTTCACCCACGGGTTCCCATTGGGCATGTTGCAGATCTTCCCCGTGTACCCTTCGTAGACAGAATCATAGGCATCCTCCACTGGGGTGAGTTCGGCATTGAAAACATCGGTCAGAATTCCCTTGTAGTATTTAAACCTGTTCCTCGTGGCCTTGACCCCAAACTGGCACTGGCCTTCCCTCCAACCTTGCTTATCGTCAATGTTCGTATCGCCGGCAATGGCTGCAACTTGGGCGTCTGTCAGAGAAAGGCACTCGTTCTCCGTTCTTGGGCTGCATTCTATCCCGCCGTTGATGATGGATATGCTTGCCATGAATTTGTCAAGAAGGCTTCCATCTGCAGTGACCTCGGTGCCAGCGATCACATTCGGGGTATTCGGCTTGTACCAGCCCAAAATGACCTCCTGCATCGATGGTTTGGGAGGCTGCACCCTCTTGTAAAAGTCCAGGCCAGTGGCCAAGATCATCTCGAAGCTATCTGCCAACAAGTCAGGCGTCTCGAGGATCGTCCTGTAGTTGTCGTAGCCCAGCAGCCCCACGCCTGCCAGGAGGTAGTTCGACACGTACGTCAGCTGCTTCATACCTCGACCGTAGAAGATGGCATCTGCAGGGAGGTTGTCGAAGTTCTCCTTTCCAATGTTGTAACTGTCGCACTTGAAGGGGTAGCAGTTCATTTCACGCGTGTACGTCATGAGCGATTCCCACTTAGGGTTGGACGATCCGCCTGTCTCTTGGGTGGCATGTGCAAAGATGCTCGCAAGTTCGCGCATGCATGCCTCGTCTTTGCTTGTGTACGCTCCTTGTTCGTTGCAAATGGATGGGGCTCTAGCGATCAGGTTAAGGAATATCTGGTACGTTTCCTTGTCCGATCCCGCCCCAGTGGTGGGCCCGGGTCCACTTCCTCCCCCCGAGGAAACAAGTTCATGCTTCACTAACGTACGCCACTTGGACTGGGGTAGCACACGCATCACCCTCTGCACGTTTTCTGGAAGGGGTCGCGCTTGCAAATCGTCGATGTCGAGGTCAGGATTGCACTGAAGCCATCCTGCTCGCTCCAGGGTCTGGAACAGCTCGGGGTGGGTTGCCCGGGTTGCCCTGTCCATTTGTTCGTCCAACCTCCAAGCCAAGTACAGGTAATTCAGCTCGCACCGTCCATCGACCTGTTGGGTCATGGCAGCCTTGGTGTCTTGCATCACTTGATCGGTGCATCTTGGCAGCATCTGGGTTCCCACGGTGACCAAGTTGTTGGGTGGGAGGTCTCCGGACGGCGCGGTGCTGGTTGTATCGGTGGAAACGACGGTGGTTTCATGGTCTTCCGCGAGGGCTCTCAACCTCCTTCCGGAGGGTCCGCTGGCCCCTCTCGTGGTGAATCCGGCAGCTTCCAGAACGTCTCCCACCGAAGTGCTGAAGAAGAGTTCTTCACCGTCCACGGAGACCATGCCCACATCTTGCAAGACGACCTTCAAGATGGGTCTCTCCTTCTCCCCGATTCGAAAGTGAGCGGCCACCTTGAAGGAGGCATCGTTGCCGGTGGGGGAAGTCAAGCGGATGTGATCCGCCTGTTCCAGCACAGAATCTGGCAGGTCGGATCGCAAGCTGTAGATCTTGGTAGCCAGTCCGGTGTGGATCAGGTCATCGCTCCCACTCTTGGTCAGCGTGGTCTGTCCGTCGACGTCGTTGGTGTCGGTATCCTTGACCTTGATCAGCAAGGCCCATACGGTTCCCACGATGGCTGCAATCTGGATCAGTGCAAAGATGCAGAGGGCGATGATGATCTTCATGGCGATCCCGTATTGCCTCCTGGATTCCCTGTACATCCGCACGCTCTCCACGATCTCCGAGGTGGACAAGGTGCCGCTTTCGTCCACGTCCAGCATCTTGAGCTCTTCGGCCACGGATTCCGGCAGGTCCGCCAACCGTATGGAACGCATGTCTTTGGTTTGTTTCATCACCGCGGGTGCATTTTCGAGGTCCACGTCCTGGACGCCTTTGTTCTCCATGGTGCCTGTCCTTCACTCCTCGGACACGACCCTGGTGCTTCCCGACCCGCGTGTGTGGTGGGTTTCCACGTGTGGAAATGAACGTTGGGATCGGTGGAGGCCAGGGTTTATGTGGGCAGTGGCGAGGGTGGTGGGGTCTGTCCCCCTTCCCCCCCAGCCTGGGCCAAGGGATCCAATTCCCCCGAGGTGGACGGAGCTTCCTCCGCTTCAGTCGATGCTGACGAATCGGGGGGATGCTGACGAAGGAAGGAACGAAGCGAATCGGGGGGATGACGGGGGGGGGGACATCCCTTGGAGGAACGAAAGGGACAAAGATAGGGGGAGTCGACAGCCTGGTTCTGCTACGGCGGATCCGTTCATCCAGGGTCGGATGAGGTCTCCGGATCTTTCGTGGATCGCAGGAAGGGGGGATCCATCCGGGTTCGTTTCTTCCTCCTTCCTTCTCGAACGTACGATCTCCCCCGGTGATAAAGGACCGGGATCCCATGGGAACGACCCTGGAAACCTCTCCCCCTCCTCCCCATCCGGATCGCCCCAGTCCTGGTCGGGAAACGCGCCCCCCATCGATCCGCCCCGGTTCGATCCCCCATCCATCCCAACTTCCTGTCCTTTCGATCCCGGTCAAGGTCCGGGTACCCAACCCCATGGGTGTCCCATAAATCGTCCCTCTCCTCCCCCACTGGGAACCACCGACCCTGTGGCAGGAACGGACCGACCCCGAACCGTCCACGTGGATGTACGGAAATCTCGTCCAACGTCGAGGTGGATCCGGACCGGATGCCAATGCACAGCGGGTAGCTGTGGACACAGGCCACCATGAAGTGCCTTCACACGTGGCACAGACACAGGACAACGGGAACCAACAGGGTCTTTCCCAGGATGCAACCGAAGGATACCTTCCTTCTCCATAACCGGTCGTGTGCCGTCCGGGCAGCCATCGAGGATCCGTCCGACACAGAAATGCGCGAGATGAAACGCACGTGATCCGTCCGAAAGAAGGTGCCAAGGTTCAATTGCACGTGAGGAAAAGATACCCTAGAGACGTGGGTCGCACCAACGTGCATGCTAGCTTGCCACGTGCTGTTCCAGCACCCGAGACATGAGGCGGAGTTCCGATAGGCGCACTGCCATTCGAGGTTTCTTGGCTTGCCACCGGATGTGGACCTGCCTTGCGGATGGAAATCTCGAAAACAACAGCGAACTCCAATGGGCACCCTGCAAACTTTCTGCTTGCTGGGTTGGAAGTACATGTACATGAGACCATCCGACAGCTTCAAACTAACATACCAATTTGTAGACTGACTTACGATTCTGCTGCGCTGGAAACAAAGTATCAGGCCCCAACCGTGTTGTAACCTGGGCAGGAAGGAGACTCGCGTTCTGAAAGGGTGGGCAAGCATCGAGAGATCAGGGCTAGTTTGACACGTAGAGCAATGTGCACTCGATCATGCTTTCCACTTTGTTGTGCGCTTGTGTTGGGACACGGAGGCTGTGTCGCAACACAAACAGCCCGTGATCGAGACTTTTGGGGAGAGGCGGAGGAAGCCTCGGTCAACAGGTTGGATTGCTAGGGGCTTCGCCGTCCAGGCAAAGGCAGCATTCCTTGTAACTAGCAAGGTACAAGCGATGCACACCTGTACGACTGAGTTCACGCTGAACGCTCAGCGGGCAATCAGGATGAGAGGCGGTTGGAGGAGTTTTTCATCCGCAAACGTATCCACTGGACTTGGCAAAGGCAGACACTGCCGAGCAATCATTACTTAAGCCAACAGACTCTTGAAAGAAAGAGAGCAGAGCCGTTCGATAATATGCCACCTTTTGCTCGAGAAGGATGCGCCGTAACGTTTCTGTTCCAAGATGTACCGATGAATATTTCGACGAATTGATGCTAGCTGGGGATCTTTCAAAAAAACATCGGTCAGACTAGACAGCACCTGTAGAGATGATTGGATGTTCCTTGCCCAACACCGACTCTGTTTCTTTCTCAGCTGTGTCTGCTTCGTTGCTTCATATTTGGTGCCTCTACTAGTCTGGTTTGCATGCCCACGCAGTGGCAAGCACACTCATGTCAAGTCAGAGAGCACTCTGATTGAAGAGGTCACAGTGTGATCTAGGCAAACAGTGAGCTTTGGGCTTTGTCTTCTGAAGTAGACCTGCCGAAAGGAAAGTGGACGTAGCATGATATCGATATCTCTGAATTTTCCTGGTTCCTAGAAGAAACTCCTGACCGAGGTCCATTGGATGCAGAGGGAGGGAGAAATGCCTGCAGGTCCTGTGGGTCCTTCCTTCTGCATCCTTCCTTCACACCCTCTGACTTTACTTGACACAAAGAATCCCGTGATGGCCTGTGCCGTGGTTGTGTTTTGTCGAGTCCTGCACAGAGGCAGGAAGCGGCGGATTGGGGTTTTTCCTGCTTACGATTGGCCTGTCGGCGCTGGAAATTTCAGCTCCTTTATTGGATCGTACGACGGATGCAAGCATCCCCAGTCCTGTGGTGGTTCTCTTCCCTCGGAGGGTCCGATCCTTTCGAGGAAGCCGATCGAATGAATGCGCCGCTCTTTCACACGTTTTCCTTCCTTGTCGGTGTCCATCCCTTCGCTTGGATGCGTACCTGAACGTTTGGATCAATGGGAGCATGGTCGGTGCAAGATGTGCGTCTGTTTTTTTGTCCCACGTTCAGCTGGATGGCACGGTGTTCCGGTCGAATGGTGTCCGCAGAGGAGGACCGGTGGAAGGGTCGCCTCAACGGGAGCTTCACGATCCACACGGATCGATCGAGGTTGGGTTTGGGTTCATCTTCATCCAACACGTCCATTCGCGTCGGACGAGCCATGGACGTCCATGTCGATCCCCTGCACCGATTGGTGGAACTCGATCCGAGGAAGACGTGTCTCCCCCACCGCCCCACGACCATGGGACACCCCGCCCCAACCCCACACCCGCCCCTCCACCCACGTGATCCCCGAGGGGCGGGGCGAGGGGGGGGGAACGATGCATCCGACGTGGCGGCCTCGGGAACGTCGGATGCGTCTCCTTCGGGATTCGGGGGGATCGTGGAGCTCGAGGAGATGGCGAACGAGGTGGCGGTGGACACGTACACTTCGTTGTCAGAACGGTGGAGCGAACGTCATGCGGGGCCTGGCGATGATGCTGTGGTGGATGGCGATCGTCCATGCCACCAGCAACGACACCAGGTTCGTGGACCTGCCCCTGGGACATGGCGGTCAAGACGGTGGGAAAGGTGCGCTGCAAAGCAGAGGAGTGGGGAAGATTGTGGGAGGAGATCCAGCCGAACCAGGTAGATATCCATACATGGCCACACTCGTCACTTCAGACGGTCGACTGGTCTGTGGAGGAACGCTCATCTCGCCCAGCTTCGTGCTCAGTGCTGCCCACTGCCAAGGATTCGCCACCCAAGTGTTCGTGGGCAGATACTTCCTCAACGAGGAAGGAGACTCGGAAACCTTTCAAATCCGCAGAGAAATTCCGTTCCGCAACTATGACCCACGCACCGAAGATGGAGATTACATGCTCGTGAGATTGAGAGGCTCTGTACAGGGAAACCGCTTCCCTCGGCTGGCCAGCACAGAATTCTCTCGCCGATACACCCCCAGTGATGTTCTGCATGCCATCGGATGGGGTGCCATCTTCTCTGGAGGACCCATTTCCAACACCCTGCTTGAAGTGGGCGTCAATCCTGTGCGGCAACGCATGTGCAGAAACATCTATGATGAATTTGGGTACCCTATAACCAGGAGGATGATATGCGCTGGCGGTCTGGAGGACAGGGATGCTTGCCAGGGCGACAGTGGTGGTCCGCTCTTTGACAAGAGAATCGGACCCAGAAGAGATGTTCAGATTGGTATCACTTCATGGGGCATTGGTTGCGCTGATGGTTTTCCTGGCGTATATGCTCGGATTGGACCGGTCCAGAACTGGATCACTCGCAGGCTGAATCGCGCGGGAGAGGAGCCAAGGTTTGTTTGAAGGAGATGTTGGACAATACTGGGAAACATTGTGATTGAGAGAATATGCCTCTCTCTACCTTGTAACCTGTTTGGCGTGGATGCGATATTTTATTGCGTAAACGACCGTTTCTCGTTCTACGCAAGATTTTGTTTGTGAAGCTGGAGTCGACCACATAGGGCAACAGGCAAAACTGTGGAAGACTCTGCGTTAATATATACTGGTATTCTTGCAATCGGACCGGTCTTGCATCACCCGTTTTCTTAAATTTTACGATCAAGGTGAAGTGTCACAACAACAACTGTGCGATTGAGGCTACACCAACGAAGTTTACGAATTACTCACAGGTGCAGCAGAAGATTCAGCAGAACTTCAATGAAATCCCGGTGCAATCCATTTGTCCAGTCCCCAGGAGTTTTGTGTGTCCACCCTCTGCATTTGTAATGAGCAAAGCGACGGCATGGACTAGGTCTCAGGTGGATCTCCGTGGTACCTGGGTGCGTATCCCAACAAGAAGAATGCTTGCTACGAGCTATGCTATCTATCCTGGGTTGACTCGTCTGGGAACCAACAATGCTATCTCTTAGGCTTTGTACCACTTTGCAACTTATTAAAGGACTGGGTGAGCTGGGAAACGTGCCAAACAGCAACGGCGTCATTCCCATTTGCTGCTGCTCCGTAGTTAGAGAAGGCAATGCCTTGTCCATTGTATTCTTCCGAGAGATGTTCATCTGGGTCAAAAGTCTGGCATGTTTGGGTGCAAGTAAAATAACTGCGTCTTGGCTTTCGCAAAATCGAGTGTAAACATGTGTGGAATTCAAGCCTGCAGCCCCAAGGAAATTGGGTATTCCCACTGGCATTGATCGCAAACATAGTACCACACAAAGGTGCAGACTGAGCAAGTATGGTCTCGCCAAAATACACTATGGGAATGACAACAGTTGAGCTTCCCTTGTCCATGTACAGTGCAGTCCAATGCATGTGTCCTTGCTTCTGGACTGGAGTCTTGGGCACTACTTCTTATCATTTGGTACCTACCAAAGCCCCAAACTACTCAATCGTAAGTGTGGCACAGAGATGTGCACGGTGGCTTGACCGAGAGTACCATGCAATACCAATCATGATGCGTGAAACAGCCGCACTTTTTCAGATTCGATGGATGGAACAGGGGTGGATGTCCTTATCCCTTGCCAACGAAATCACTTGATAGTACCCTCTCTTTGGATTCCTGCTTGAGGGATTCACATGCAGTGGCAGGTGTCGCATCTTCGAATATGGCACCAAGCATCTAGGAGAAGTGTACCAGGCACGTGTCCACACTTTACCTTGCAAGCAAACTTGCAAGCTTTGTTGCTGCTTTCAATGTACCGCACTGATGACAAACCTCTCCGGAAGTACACTTGTCACACGCGAATAAACAAGAAGGGGTTGTCTCAAACTACTGCTGATGCTGACCAAGACGGTCGGTGCCATTCGAAGCATGCATCGCTCGGGAAAGATCCACAGGTTTGCTGGGCATAGATCTCGAGAAACAGATGCAATCAGCTAGATTTTCCTGCAAGATTTTGACAAGGAGACATGCAATCCTTGCTTCAGATGATCCGAACAACGTTCTAGACGACCGAAAGTGCCTTTCCATGGCCGCAGAAAAAGCACCGTTCGAAAGCTTCAAAGTTGGACTCTGGAGGGAGCAAGGGGGCAACATTTCTTTTGGGCGCCATCAGACACAATTTTTTGCCGGGCTTAAAGAAAGAAGAGCACCAACATACCCTAGACAATCAGTGTCATTTTCCCAATCAAAAACGCAATGCCTCAAAACAATTCATTCATTTCGATGGGAACCGTGGGAGTTTTCAGGCTGGACCGATCGATGGGGACCAGTTGACCACATGCTGAGTGCGCTGCGTGTGGAACGACCTGCTCGATCAGATGTTTCAGACTGGACCTGCTGAGGTATCTTCAAAGCTTGGAATCGAATACACACAGTGTCTGCAAGGGTGCCGTTTCAGGTGTGCCTCGTTGCATGTACCCTTGAAAATGTCCGATCTAGCACGCACTTACCGTTTGGACCACCCAGAATCACGATTCGCCTGCTGCACCGTCCAAAGCAGACTGGAAGACATCCTTTCTTGCACCCGTCCACTGTCTGTACCCGCTCTCCCTACACAGGTGCCAGATGCATATTCCGGCAATGTTGCTTCAAGGGTGTTTGCAACGTGCCGTCTGCACGAGATCGAGCTTCTTTGCGGAAGGTTTGGTGGGTCGCGTGGAGTGCCTTGGCCTGGATTTCATCGTTTTATGTGCTGGTGTTGGTACAGGTTGTTCGCCATCCAAGTGCAAGCCCGGCTGTACTCCAAGTATCGGGTGTCCAGGCTGTCATCCAGCTGTCCTCGCGTGTTCCTGTCCGGGTGGACCGTTTTTTCCCGCCTTTTTTTCGGGGATTTCAAGCCTTCCACACTACAGACCTCTGCTATGTTCGGTCTGCAGCACATCGAACGCCACTCGATCATGCTGCAGCCGCACTTGCACGTTGTCCTGTCCCTCCACAACTGTGTGGTTTGTGTGAGCCATCCAGAGGGCACGTTCTGGTGTTCGCCACTCCCGAGGGCGAGCCACGCTGGCAGAGAACGTCCTTTGCGGTCCCCGGTCTCCTTCACCGAAAGTTTGGGGGATTCGTGCGATGGATGGGCCAGCACTTCCATCGCCCCCAGAGGAGAATGGGGCGATGTGGCACCCGCCTCCGCCCAAGCAACGGCCATGCCGTTCCCCTGGGCCCGGGGGGCGATCCCGTTTGAGGGTTTGAATTCGTGGCCTCCACGAACCCCCACCTCAGGGGGACGCGGTCCTCTGCGCTTCGCAAGTCGGGGTCCGATCCCTCCCCAGGACTCTAGGCCCGATCTTCTCGTTCCACCCGGGAAACCGCGGAGGAGCGCGTCCGTTCGAATGTTCGAACCGTCCTCTCGCCCCAGCCCCCGTCGGTTCTCCCCTGTCACCCCGGTGGGTTTTCCCTTTCGTAGTTAATCTCCCCCTGGTGAAAAGGACAGGGGGCGGTCCAACTCACCCCATTCTCCTCCAGCCCCACCTCTAAGAGAGGGTTCCACTGTGTCCACCCATCCTGATGAGCTCAGAATTGCTCGAGCAGCAGACAACACGCGCGCACATTCACGCGAAAGGGATACTGCAGGAAGCGGAGGCGCATCCCAAGCCGTCACTCGGACGGTGAAGAGGACCAATCCATGACGAGAAAAGGACTCTTGGCCGTCCTGGTGGGGTGGGCCGCCGCCACAGCCCAGGCTTACAAAGCAATCTCCGACTGGCAAGATGGATACACCACCTTTTATGGGGGTGCACCGGACGGGATGAGTCCTACTTCGTACAGCTTCGGGACGAAAGAAGGCAGCTGTGGCTATGGAAGATTGGACCGTGATGAATGGCCCTACTGGGCAGTGGCGGGCCTCTCCGTTCGTGTACCCGACCATGGAAGGACGGTGGAAGGCTGTGGATCTTGCTACGAGGTCATGTGCGATGATGACAGGTGCTACTCCGGGGAAAGCGTGATGGTCGTTGTGACAGACAAATGTCCCGAATGTCGAGAGGGCCACTTTGACTTGCAAGCACTGATCTTTGAAGAAATTGGGCCAGAATCTGCCGGGAACTTCTACATGAAATACAGACAGGTGGAATGCACCCCACCAGGCAGCATGAGAGTCCAGCTAGACGGCCTGACAGGAACATGGATGAGAGGGAGGATGTATCACGTGGCTGGTAATGCAGAGATTGAATCCGTCGAAGTCGCCGGACCCGATCGCAGCTGGGTGCGCATGAAGAAAACCTGGGGGGCCTCATTTGAGTTGAATGGATATATCGACACTCCAATGAGCTTTAAAGTCACCGATTCAAGTGGCAACACAGTGGTTTCGGAAGGCAGCGTATACGACCGCAAAACCGGAGAGTTCGATGCTGGCACAAACTTTGACGCGACTATGAGCACATCAAGTGTCCTTAACAACGCTTCAGTTGCTGTTGACGACTTTGCACAAGCCCCGAACGAATGCAACATGGTAGCCGAGCTCCGAGCAAACGGTTTTGCCCTGTTTGCTGACATGTTGAAGGAGGTGCAGCTTCCAGACAATTTTGGCGGGCGATCTGCTGCAACACTCCTTGCCGTTCCAGACGATGTGATTGAAAAGTATGTTGAGAGCAAGGGTCTGGACATGGAACCATTCCTCCAGTCTGAGGAAGCAAGAGAAGTTGTTTCATATCACGTACTCACTACGTACATCGATTCCCTAAAGATTTCACGGGTTTTCAGCGGCGACACTGTACTTGAAACACTTGCGAGAGTGCCTGTGCGCATCTCTGGTAAGGTGAACGAGGGCAGTGCTCCTTCTCTCCCTGAAAGCGCAGACGATGTCCTGTTTGATGGCATTGCAGCTGTGACAGATCCGTTCAAGCAGGTGTGTCCCAAAGCAGGCATCATTGCTGTGGATAGTCTCCTTCAACCCAGCGACCAAGATGGGCACGTGCAACCCACACTCGGTCTGACTACAAGAGTCGTAGATGAACCTTCCAACAACGGCCAGGATGGTGATTCTGGGCTTGTAGATCTTACGCTGGTTGCAGGGAGGGCATGCACCGCACTAGGTCTCGGCAGTAAAGGAGTACTTTACCAAGGTGAGCTCTTTGAGGATGCGATTGTCTTCCAGATCGGCGGCTTCTCTGATTTTGCAATTCTGCCCGATGAGAAGATCTTGAGATACACTCCAGACTCCTTGCAGTGGTATGATCTACGTGAGTCCCTGGAGGAATCAAGCCCCGAAACACCGCCGGTTGTATTCCTAGGCGAAGTCACCATCAGCGGACAGAGGGAACCCGCCCTTTTGTTTGAGACCTTGGACGGAGCTTTGGTGGCCATCACTCCATTGGAGACAAAGGAAGGCGGCGGAAGCGTTCCAATTCACATCGCTCGCCTTGACGGTGAAGAGTGGATAGAATTGACGCCTCTACCCGAGCGACAAACCATACAAGTGCATGGGGATCTCCAGGACCTTTACGTGTACCCCGTACAAGGCGAGGTTAAGATCGCCGTTGCACCTTGGAACAGGGAAATCCTGGAGTGGTCCAGTGCAACGGAAACGTGGGTCCTCTTGTCCTTGGCCACGAGTTCACCTGAGAACGTGAGTGCCAGCATCGCTCAGCTTGGTGGAAGCAATCGTAGATTGCTGAGGGTTTAGACTGCTTTTTCTGGCAGTGGCGGACAGATGGTTTTTCAAGCTTGACAATGGCATTTTTAGCGACGAGGGCATGTCCCAAATTTTTGCAGGGAGCAGCAATCCAGGTTTGTTTTGCTTTGCCTTGAAATGTATTTTACGAGGAGTAAATTGAAGTATCTGCCATCTTTGAACATGCTGCACCACCAACCTGCTCTTTGAGGGTTGCGATCATGCACCGTCTTTGCTGTTGCGCGCGCACTAGCCATCGAGAATGTGAACCGGGGAGTGAGCTCTGATCGTCAAACCTTTCGCGGCCTACCGAACCTCCCTCGCACCGGGTGTGCATTGGCCATACTGGTGCATGCCCAATCTGCCAGGATGGAACATGCAGCACCTGTATTATCGCACCCTTTCCGTTGGCACAAACACAGCACCAGCATGTCACCGTCCGCCGTGTCACTGGCATGATGCAGGCATCATGTTCACTTGCCGGGAGATCTGCATGGGATGTAAGGATCCGTGCATGTTGGAAACACGATCATCGCCCGCTGCCTGGCCCTTTCAGGATTGAATTGGGATGCATGAAAGGTCCATGGGTGCCTTTCCATGTTTTTCTTCTTCTGAAAGAGTTAACCATCCGGAGTTTAGGAGCAAGTTCACGAATTGGATCCATGAAAGACCGTCCCTGGGGATCCAGAGGGAGGGTCCCCTGGCATTCGGTCTTATCCGAGGTTCGACTCCGAACAACGGTGGCGATGGACCTTCGACATGAGATCGTCTTCGAACCGTCCGATGGGGACGATCGGTCTCGGACCTTCCGAGGGCTCCGGGGGGAGATCCACCCCGACCCCACGTTCAAGCATTCGAATGGACGGTCTTCTTCGCGCCTCCCATCAGCGACCCACTCGTGGTTAAGTTCGAACCGGGCGAAGTTAAGCGTGGCCATACACTGCGAATTTCTCAGGGCCATCGAAGTTAACGCGATGTTTATCCGCGATCGACCCACACGGGGAAGACCCCCTGCGAGACGGACCGTGCTGGATGGCTGGAGTTTTGGCGGGAACGGAGGTGGTCTGTGCCTCGTGGATCGAAGGAGAGCGCTGGAAGCTCTCTTTCGATGCCCGCGCCTCCTCTTCCCATGCGTGCGTTCGGCAGGCGAGCGTGTCCGATGCGACGCCTCGTCCACGGTCCGCTTCGCTTCGTCGCCTGCCTTTTCCAGTGCCACGGTGCACCGACGGACGGACAGGACCACGTCTTGGACCGTCCACACGTCCCTCTCCACCCACTTCGCTGCTGCATCGATCCCATGTGGTTCCCGTGCGACCCTTCCACGCACGGAACACGGCTCTGCTTGCCCTTGCACATGCATGCAAACGGTTTCCATCCCTTCCCGCTCCCAACTCTCGTTCCTTCCAATCCCGCCTCGGACCCGCCGGTCCCCTCCCATTTCACCCACGCCCGAGCCGAGTTAACCTCCCCCTCGTCGCCCCTGCCCTTCGCGATTTACGGAAGGTTAAGTCACGTGGGTTCCGTCTGGGACCGTTCGAGGGACACGTATCGTCGCACCGTCCAAGAAAACGGAAGTTTGGCGGCTCACGTGACGCGAACCCCCCTCTCCCCCCCCTTCTCTTCCTTGTCCATCCCCCTTCGCCAACGGTCACTCGCGAGAGGAAGAGGTGCCCATCCGCCCTGCCGCCTGCAGGCGCTACAGCTCGTCTCTTCCAAGGAACCAGGATGGTGGCACGTTTGGGATGGATGGACGTGATCCATGGAGATGATTTTCGCGTTTTTGGATCATGGAAGGTGCACGCCACCTGTCCCTGGTCCTGTTCTGGATCTCCTTGTGGTTGCACCACCACCGCCGTGGCGTGGTGGCCCAAAAAGCCATCACCTCATGGAGGAGAGGATACACCACCTTCTACGGTGGTAGACCCGATGGCATGAATCCACAAACACCCAGCTTTGGAACCTTGGAAGGCAGCTGTGGATACGGACGGCTGGACCCCGACGAATGGCCCCATTGGAAAGTGGCCGGCATCTCCGTGCGACTCCCCCAGCATCAAGGCCCCGTGGAAGGCTGCGGATCCTGCTTGGAATTGGAATGCGACGACAATCGATGCTACCCCGGATCCCGGGTGCAGGTGGTGGTCACAGACAAGTGCCCAGAGTGTCGTGACGATCACGTCGATCTACAGGCCTTGACCTTCGAAGAGATGGCCCCGGCTTCCGTGGGAAACTTCTACATGCGGTACCGACAGGTGGAGTGCACCCCGCCCGGAAACATCCAAGTGCAAGTCGATCAATTTCGAGACAACTGGATCAGACTGCGCATGTACAGGGTGGCAGGAAGTGCAGAGATCAAAGAGGTTAAAGTTGGCGTGCGCGAAGAGAATGATCGAACGTGGCTGAGAATGAGACAGACATGGGGTGCTACCTTTGAACTCACGGGCAGGCTGGAGCCACCTCTCCGCCTTGAGATCACTGACTCTGATGGCAATCGCGTTCGTTCTCGAGGCAATGTGATCCGCTCCCAGCGGGCAGGTGTGTATGGCTTTGGAAGGAACTTCGATTTGGACTCGGGCAGACAATCCAACGATCTCTTCTTCTCCTGGCAAAGCACGGGTTGCAGCCTGGAGATGGGTCTCCGCGCCATGGGGTACGATCTCTTTGCCGGCATGCTGGAGCGCACCAATCTTACCCAGACAATGCCTTTGTCTCGGGTGGCCTTGGTCCTGGTGCCTTCCCCGCAGGCCATCCGAGAACACGCCCACGCCAGGGGTCAGACGCCCGAGGCATGGGCATCCTCCCCAGACGCGCAGGAGGTGGTCTCCTATCACGTGGTGATCCGTGGCTGGACCCCTTCGCATCTGGTGCGTACCTTTTTGGGGGAATCCATCCTGGAAACCGCCTCGGGGCACCACCTGTGGGTGAGCGCCCCGGTCCAGTCCAACGAGACGGAACTGCAGCTGCCTCAACGCCCCGCCGAGGTGACCCTGGACGGGTACGCCCGCCTCGTTTCCCCCGTGCGCATTCAGTGTGGATCCATCCAAGTGCTGGAAGTGGACCACGTGCTACGTCCGCTCCAGAGACCATCCCATGGACAACCGTTGGTGGGGTCCCGGGAGAGCTCTCCCTTGCGGGATCCATTTGACCTGACCCATCATCAAGTGGCGACCCTCATGCAAACGGCGGGCGCTGCCTCTCATGCGGCCGGCCTTGGACGTGATGCGGTGCACTTTGAGGGTCTTCTCCATGCGGACGCTGTGCTTCTACAGTTGGACGGCGTGGGGGAGTACGCCCAGTTGTCCTCTGGCAAGCTCCTCCAGTACTCCTCCTCGGCGCTTGGGTGGCGGTTGGCGGGAGATGCTCGCCCGAACCCATTGCCGAATGCCAGAGAAGGGCTTGCACAGCCCCAGGCTTTGGAGGTGGGGGGAGAGAGCCTGCTTGGGTTGGTGTTTGCCAGCTCGAACGAGTCGCTTCGCTATGCCCTGGTGGGGATGGAGGGTTCTTCGCTGTTGGACTGGACGGGCTCCAAGGTGGCCTCCCACAACGGGACGGAGTGGCAATGGATGGAGCGGCAGTTGGTCCGTGTGGACGTCCCTGTGTTTGGCACCACGGAGTCCCTGTATCCTCATTCGATGGAGGGTCTGGGGGAGGTGGTGCTGTCCAAGCGAACAAACCAGCTCCTGGAGTGGAACACGGATGTAATGCAGTGGATTGTACTGTCAGCGGCCACCCAAGCTATTGGTGAAGATCTTGGAAATTGACCTTTCATTTGTGGTAGATATGATATAGTTTTTGGTAGAGTTTGGGATGTTTGCTTGGTAGCCCTGAGAATGTTGAGTTTTATTCCGCCTTAGCTTTGTATGTGTACTACGCAACACCTGTGCACAACACCGACCAGTAATCGCACGTAATTGAATTTTGATGTTTTACTTCGGGTTTTCATGGAGGACACGAACTCTTATACTATCCATTGTCATTTACCTTTGCATAACTATCGTGATCTTGAAGATTTCACAATGATATTTGAAAGGCTTGTCGGTTTTTTATTTCCAACACAATTCAAGCGCAACAATTTTCAATGCATGATTTTTTCCCATGTGCACATGTAAGAGACAAAGGGCTAGTTTGCTCCATGAAAATCTATCTTTGTCTTATGGTGAAAGGCTCGCTTGCAATGGAGTTTTCCAAAGTCCTCACATGTTGCGTCAGTTTGACATTTTTCAAGAGATTTTCCTCCCCATTGGCCTTTCAAAGCTAGCTCCAACAATGGAACAGTTCAAGTTCCTCAACTCAAACCTCCCTCTTCACCATAAGTACTTCTCACATGAACACGTGTCATTTTGTTACGCCCCGAAGTTTCTGGGGTTGCGATTAATAGAAAGAATCAGCACGGCATTGCAACAATTTAAATGCGTGCTCGCAAATTGAAAGGGCTAGCTCAGTGGTCCTATCGCACTTTGAAGATGGCTTCCTCCAACCACGATACGAGGTGACTCTTTGATACTCGTCCAAGACTTCAAATCGTCGATTTGCACAAGGATAAGGGATCGAAGTGACACAAACAATTGCTTCCACATGCCATATCAAGCGAAGGTTGGAGTTAAAGGAACCCCAATCTTGAATATGCATAGGAATTGGGCCGAGAAGGCGAGAAGGCTTTGCAAGCACATTTGACAAGTATTCAACCGTGATCAAAGTTTAAAATGTCACATCGAGTTCGGTTCATAGCTATTGGAACCATGGCATTTTGAGGCAAGCCTTGTGTCCACAGCCGGTATTCGAGTCCCCGCTGGCCAAGTAGAGTGATCAACTCTTCAACTTGTGGGTTTATAACCGAACATTCGATGACAACACGCCGATACCGTGACGTAGGCATCCACCCTTGGGGGGTCTAGGATCTTCTTTTTTGGATGTACATTATCAGTCGGGCTTGGGATTGGCCAATGCTCATCATCGATGAGTGTGAAGTTAATGCGACTATAGGCGGAGCTACACTGTTGAATGGCAATCGTCGCCGGCCTTCTATGGTCCCATGTTTTGCGTTGTGCCAACCAAAGGCCATCTATACTTGGTCCATAAATTTTTTAACCTCCTTTTGAAACGTGCCTTTTGACCGGGGCTCCGTCCGGACATTCGGTACCACCGTGTCGCACCAATGACCTCGACTATCCCCATCCTTTTCTCGAAGCCGAAAGAGAAGGAACTCCCTTGTCCGATTCCCTTGGACGATCCACGGAGGCCAAGCCCACCCCGTTCGACCCGAGTTCCCTCCGACTTTACAAACGTTAACACCTTGTTGGGGATGGATGGCTGTGGGATTTACGTGAAGATTTAGTGTTGGGTTGGCCATTCCCACGGTTCGGAATTTCCGAGGACGTCTTCCGAGACCGGTTACCCCAGAAGTCCCAGCGTGTCCACATGGATCAAAGTGGATCCCAGAGGACAGAAGTCAGGGAGCGTCCAGGGAGAAAGTGGATCAATGGGAATCAAACCCAAGGGAGGTTTGGAGGTTCCCCCCGTTCCCCCCACGAGGTAAACTACATTCTCGCGTTTTTGGATCATGGAAGGTGCACGCCACCTGTCCCTGGTCCTGTTCTGGATCTCCTTGTGGTTGCACCACCACCGCCGTGGCGTGGTGGCCCAAAAAGCCATCACCTCATGGAGGAGAGGATACACCACCTTCTACGGTGGTAGACCCGATGGCATGAATCCACAAACACCCAGCTTTGGAACCTTGGAAGGCAGCTGTGGATACGGACGGCTGGACCCCGACGAATGGCCCCATTGGAAAGTGGCCGGCATCTCCGTGCGACTCCCCCAGCATCAAGGCCCCGTGGAAGGCTGCGGATCCTGCTTGGAATTGGAATGCGACGACAATCGATGCTACCCCGGATCCCGGGTGCAGGTGGTGGTCACAGACAAGTGCCCAGAGTGTCGTGACGATCACGTCGATCTACAGGCCTTGACCTTCGAAGAGATGGCCCCGGCTTCCGTGGGAAACTTCTACATGCGGTACCGACAGGTGGAGTGCACCCCGCCCGGAAACATCCAAGTGCAAGTCGATCAATTTCGAGACAACTGGATCAGACTGCGCATGTACAGGGTGGCAGGAAGTGCAGAGATACGAAAGGTCCGAATTGGAATGGGCAAAAAGGGTCAGCGAGGTTGGACGACCATGAGAAAGACGTGGGGCGCTACCTTTGAACTCACGGGAAGGTTGGTCCTGCCCATTCGGTTCCGCCTGTTTGATACAACTGGCAATCGCGTTCGTTCTCGAGGCAATGTGATCCGCTCCCAGCGGGCAGGTGTGTATGGCTTTGGAAGGAACTTCGATTTGGACTCGGGCAGACAATCCAACGATCTCTTCTTCTCCTGGCAAAGCACGGGTTGCAGCCTGGAGATGGGTCTCCGCGCCATGGGGTACGATCTCTTTGCCGGCATGCTGGAGCGCACCAATCTTACCCAGACAATGCCTTTGTCTCGGGTGGCCTTGGTCCTGGTGCCTTCCCCGCAGGCCATCCGAGAACACGCCCACGCCAGGGGTCAGACGCCCGAGGCATGGGCATCCTCCCCAGACGCGCAGGAGGTGGTCTCCTATCACGTGGTGATCCGTGGCTGGACCCCTTCGCATCTGGTGCGTACCTTTTTGGGGGAATCCATCCTGGAAACCGCCTCGGGGCACCACCTGTGGGTGAGCGCCCCGGTCCAGTCCAACGAGACGGAACTGCAGCTGCCTCAACGCCCCGCCGAGGTGACCCTGGACGGGTACGCCCGCCTCGTTTCCCCCGTGCGCATTCAGTGTGGATCCATCCAAGTGCTGGAAGTGGACCACGTGCTACGTCCGCTCCAGAGACCATCCCATGGACAACCGTTGGTGGGGTCCCGGGAGAGCTCTCCCTTGCGGGATCCATTTGACCTGACCCATCATCAAGTGGCGACCCTCATGCAAACGGCGGGCGCTGCCTCTCATGCGGCCGGCCTTGGACGTGATGCGGTGCACTTTGAGGGTCTTCTCCATGCGGACGCTGTGCTTCTACAGTTGGACGGCGTGGGGGAGTACGCCCAGTTGTCCTCTGGCAAGCTCCTCCAGTACTCCTCCTCGGCGCTTGGGTGGCGGTTGGCGGGAGATGCTCGCCCGAACCCATTGCCGAATGCCAGAGAAGGGCTTGCACAGCCCCAGGCTTTGGAGGTGGGGGGAGAGAGCCTGCTTGGGTTGGTGTTTGCCAGCTCGAACGAGTCGCTTCGCTATGCCCTGGTGGGGATGGAGGGTTCTTCGCTGTTGGACTGGACGGGCTCCAAGGTGGCCTCCCACAACGGGACGGAGTGGCAATGGATGGAGCGGCAGTTGGTCCGTGTGGACGTCCCTGTGTTTGGCACCACGGAGTCCCTGTATCCTCATTCGTTGGAGGGTCTGGGGGAGGTGGTGCTGTCCAAGCGAACAAACCAGCTCCTGGAGTGGAACACGGATGTAATGCAGTGGATTGTTCTTTCGTTGGTTGGCAAAAATGTGGTCGCTGGCTTTTAGACAGATCCAAAGTAGGTAGTTCTTCTGGACGAAGGTTTGATGTCCTAAAACAGATCAGTCACGTACCAAATGGAAAGATTATTAGATTCCAGCGCAGGCAAGGCCTGCAGTCCCATGGTTTTTTTGACAGAGGGCAAATTCAAATTGACATCTTTATCTTTACCTACAAAAAGGTCAAGTTGTCCATATCCCTTGAGACCCTTGGTAACATTCTCACACACTCTAAGCAGTCAAGGATGGCAGAGAGCATGGCTAAGACCATCAAGTAACAATGCTAAAGAGCCCTCACCCTTACTCTGAGGGTACAAAAGGCAAGATACATCCACTCCATGAAGATCGTCCTACCGGAGCCGGATCTCTAAGGCTCTAATGGATGCGTCCATAGGTAGAGTTCCAGTGAAGAAATCGAACTTGTTCCTGAACATTCCATTTGCCGTCAGGCATGTAACATCAACTCATTTCTCGTAATTGGGTCCAAATTTCAACCCAATGTCCTGCAGAAGCTTTCTCCGACCACCTTGCTGCTCTTGTTCCTCGACGCCCACGCATGCCCGTCCGTCCACGACACCCATAATTCCTCTTCCGGTGTGGAATTTGCTGGTGGCATTGGCCACAACGATCATGAGGGGATTGTTGGTAGCACAGTAGACCGTGGTAACCTCTGGCACGGCTTTGATGGCGTTGAGCACATGTACTGGAAAGCAATTTTCAATGCAACAAACGAATGCATGTCCACAGTTGATCTGCATGGCGTAATCCCGAGCCAGCTTCGCCAGATCTTTCACGTTCCCATCCCAGCGCACCAGTCGATCTCCAGACGCTTCGCAGAATCCCACGCCGAATCGTGCGTTCGGCACGGATCCCGCCAACGCTTCCTGGAGGTCTTCCACGGTTTTGATGAAGTGCGCCATGCCGACGATGAGGCCTACGCCACGTTCGTTTTCCAGGGCCACGAGCTCCAGCCCGAGGCTTTCGTCCACCTGCACTTCTGCCTTGTCTTTTCCGCTCGCCATCGCGGCACGCAAGCGCCTTCGTGTGACGGACAGGCGTGGAATGAGCGCAGCACGCGCAGCATGCATCCGAGCTCTGCTACAGCCGATCAACCGTCGGGGACACGTGTCCCCTCGGATGCGTGTCCCCCCGGTCCGGGGGGGTGGTTCGTGAGCGATTGGCAGGGGGGGATCGGTTCGGATCGTTCCGAGGAAACCGGACCGGTGGATCGGGTTCGTGAGGGATTGGCAGGGGAGACCGGTTCGGATCGTTCCGAGGAACTGGATAGGAGCTTCCGTCGCAACCGCCTTACTTAACTCATGGCATCGTCGGGGCCTGAGAGAAAGGAACTCGAAGTTAACCACCAGGGCGGCAAGGACAGGTGGGGGTGGAGTGTGATGCCTGGTCACGTTGTCGGAAGCAGGATGCCCAAGGTAGAATTTGAAAAGCAGAAGACAGGAAGAACAGCTTCTCTTCCCGATAGGAAACTACCCTTGTGCAGGATTCAAAAATGGCTGGGATGGTGGACCTCTTCCATACTTTTATGAGAAAAAAGTTTGCTGGCATGACTTTGTGTCATGGATTGCTCATCGATGGCCGGTGGAGACCATGCCCATGGCCTCGTGCAGGAAACATCATTATGATGTCTGCAGATGACAGCTGAACAATTGACACAGAAGGCAAGAGGACACACCCCGTAGGTGCAGGTACTCAACGACACACGCGTCCAGGTGTTGAAAGAGTCGGGGAACCAGTGTGCCCTCGGTGCTCCCAACAAGAGGCATGCTGTAAAGGCATCAAGAGTTGCACTTGAATGATGCATCCAACATACCTGAGAGACGAATTCTTTCCGATAGTCCGTCTTAGGACTTGTCTTGGCCACACTGTAGCAATGCTTGTGGCGCGTGAGAGATCCAAGGTTCTATGGAAGATCCATGCGCACGTGACCATTGGCTTTTCTGGTTTGAACAGCCAACGCCAAGGTTGTTTAAGCACAGATCTGACTATGGAAATGTCCCTGTATACGAGGCATTGGTGAACTGCGAAGATGCCCGTCCAGCATCTCTGCCTCCTTGCAAAGAGGATTTTATGAAGTGAACTGAAATCGCGGCAAGTGATTTGCCGATGATTACATCATCACACGAATGAAAGCGAGCAGCTTGCTAAGAATTGTTCTGCCAGTATTCACTTGTGCACGCTTCATCGATGCCATTGCGCATGGACGATATTGACCTGGTCACACGGACTGAGGTCTCACTAGGCCCACGATCAGCGCTTTCTGCAGAGATCTTGGCAGCTGGCAATCCTACACCACGTATTGTATGCGTCTGTGCTTGCATCTTCGTTGTGTGAACAACCATGTCGCACTCTCTTTGCTCCCTGTACAGAGCACATTTGCGAGGCCAGTGAGACGGACGTAGCCCGATCCGTAATTCCAGCGAGAACCGAAGGAACCCGTCGGGCTGGTTGCTTGTACGCTTTGGACTACAGAATCGCGGTTCACCATAAGTATGCAGAGGTTCAGGGTTGTGCATCGAATCAAAGTTCCACGCATCTCGGCACAAGGAATCATGTATTACCAGCCAGCCCGAACGGGAGGGTGCACCGATCTTATTCAAACAAAACTGTCGTGCGCTTCTGTGCGATATCCGGAATTTTCAAAGTGCCGATTCTCTCTGGGATGGCCATCGTTGGCGCTTTTGGGAACTGCCACCATGCACTACTCCACGATGAGGATGTTGTTTCCCAGCAAAGGGTCTTGCACCGTGGCAGGCCAGTGAGGTGCGAGGTGCCACACGCCGTCCACGAGGAACTTGATTTCGTACCTACCTGGCATGAGCAGCAGTTCACCACGGAACACGTTGTGGCTTCCCGAGTATTCAGGCGACATGTGTACCCCTTTCGTCCAGTTGTCGAAGGATCCCATGACACAGACGTCTTGGGCCATCCCGTGCCATTCCACGGGCACTTGTCGCACACGCACCAGGTCCACTTCTTGTTCCTGCGCCTCCATCGATTCCTGCAGCACACGAAGCCTCTCCTGCAGGCGTTCGCACCTCGCCATCGCCTCGCGCACGTCGCCGTCGACCAGCGATCGGTGCGTTTGGCCGGCTTGCTGCAGGCATCGAGCCACCTCGGCCGCACCGGCGCGCGTGCTCCGTTTGGTCCGCAGCAGCACGTCTTCCTTGTCTTTCAGCTTCCGTTCCAGGTGCCTGGCGTACCCGTTGGCCGCGCTGAGCCGCTTGGCCATGGCGGCGCGTGCATCCGTGTGCGCTGCTTCGCGTCGGCGCGTCCGTTTCGCCGCTGCAGGCGCGCTTCCTCCGCCGATGGCGTCCCGAGCCGCTCGCAGGAGCTCCTGGGAACGTCTCTGCGCCTCCTGAAGACGTCGAAGGCGCGCCTGAAGGTCTCCATCCGGCTCGCGAGGCGATGGCGGAGTGGCGGAGGCGCGGCATGCCACGCGCATGGCGTCCAGACGCACGTCCCGAAACTGACCAATCGACGGGCAGGAGTTTCCCGATCCGCCAATGGAAATCTAGGAAAAGTGTGCCAGCGCGCCAATCAACAAGCGGAACGAACTCCATCTCGGAGTCAGTGGAGGGATGGGATTGGCTGGTGGGAGCTCGGGATGGCTTTGGGGCCTGCTTCTTCCAAGGCTGGGTTGGGGTTCCGGAATCGTAGACCCTTCTGCCCAAGCGGTCCCCAGGTGGAGCCAGGATCCACCACCAGGGACAGTTTGAACTAGGGCCGAGTCCTCCCCAGAAACTTACATCCTGCGTTACAACGTTCCATGTTGGTACGGTCCTTTGCCTAAGCCATCGAAAACTGCAAGGATCTATGGTGCCGAACACCAAGTAGGACTTGCCGCCGAGACCGTGGAAAGGACGAAATGGATGCGACATGTCGAGCAAACACATGGGATCCCGTGCAGAGGGAAAGGGAAGTGCGGCTAGGATCCTTCTCTGGCCTGTGAGACAGGCAGAAACAATTCTCTGGGATGCAAATTCGTCCCAGGTGGTATGAGGGGCGTTGAATCCCGGTCAAGCGTACTCCTGCACCTTTCTGACTTTGTTTCGAGAAGACATTCCAATTCCCCTTGCTGCATTAGAGACGTGCCGACCAAATGAGGCGCGAACTTGCCCTTGGCGAGGCCAAGGAACGAAGCTTCAGGCAGCAGTCGGTATCTTCCTACTCGACGTAGACCCCCCCTCCCCGTCTGTCAATGGCAGCTTGTTGCTTTTTCCTCGTAGAGAAATACCGGTCGGCATCATGGATCCATCCTAGTGCAGCTGACGAAGACTAATCAAAAGAATATTGCACTTACAGCCAGAATTGGGAACACCACGTCCGCAGTAGCAATGGTCATCCTTCATTTTAAAAAAAACGAGGGTAAAAAATGTGAAGATCGGGAAAACATGAGGAACAAGGGCTTCCCACCGACGTGCTCAACTCAGCACTCTGATTGCTAGATGAGAAACTCGCTGCTGCGCTTCTCTTCTACATTGCTGGTAGGCACTGCCGACCTGTTGTGGCGGAGCATCTGCCCATGAAGCTTCCCGACTAGCGTGCTCAGCCTTGCGTTTTCCTCTTTCAGTGCTTGATTCTCCTGTTGCAGCTCCTCCATCTTCGACTTGGAGCGATCTCTTGCGCGCTTGGCGCTCAAACGATTCCGAATCTGCCGCTTCACCCTGCGACGTTCCTCCAGATCCTGGATGGTGGAAAGGATTGCGTATGGATCCTCCTCGTTGTCCGAGGACGTCCCTCTCATGTCCGTGGTTTGCTTCGTGCCTGCATGTGGCCAGTTCTCATCGGGCTGCAGCACCATCCTTGGTGGGTTCGGGAGGTAAGGATGGCTGGTGTAGTTGGACCTTTCCCAATTGCTTCGTTCTGGGTGCTCCGTGCCTGCCTGGACCGTGTCCCTTGCTTCTTGTCGGAGCCCTCTGGGCACCCATCGCAGATGGTAGGGTGGTAGCCTCGTGGCTCGCTCCACGTCTTCCCCGTCGGACGGTTGCACGTCTGGGTCATGCATCCATTCCATTTCGACGAGCTCGCGGAGCCTTTCGCGTTGGGCTGCGGAGTGCTGCATCCCTTCCACTGCCCTGGCCTCCCGCAACATCTCGGCGAACAGCTGCTCCTCGAGCCGTTCGCCTGCGGTCATGTTCGCGCCTCCAGACGACGTTGTGTCAGCCGAGACGCTCTCGTGCTCGCGAAGCACCAACTGCTTTCGATTCTGGTGCTCTGTTGATCCTCACGTAAGCTTTGAAGAGACGAACCGACACCGTCGGTTCCCCCGAAAAGCGAATCGCCACGCGCACCGGGACCCGGGGTCGACCCGTCCCACGTGGGACGAACGATCACGTGCGTCCCATTCCACCAATGGGCGGTGGTGACGATCCTGCTGATCGGACACCGCCCCAAATTCGACCAATGGGAAGGCGATACGTGTTTCCTGGAAAGGGACACGTCTTCGAATGCGTATCCCCGAGAGAATCCAGGAAGATACGAGCGATCCAAGCTGGGGGGAGGAGCCGCCATCGAGGATGGGACGAACGCCAACCCACGACCCGCAGAGGATCGGGGGAGACTGCTCCGACTACGATGGCTCCGTCCTCTGCGAGTACGGATCGAGCCGCGTGTACGGTCCAGTTCCCCCGACCGACCACCGTATTTGGTTTTCCCGCCTTCGTCTTCAAGGCGAATCGGACCCGAACGGACGTTGGATAAGCTGTAGCACCTCGAGCCCGTTCCAATCGAGAGACCCCTCCCCGGGCTTCCCGTCGTAACGGTCATCTGCAGGCCCCCGCCGGACGATCCGAGGGGCCTCCACCGTACGGCCACGAGACCAGGCAAGTAGATTTCGAAGATCTGGGGCGATCTGGGGCGATCCCCCATACGAAGAAGGGTTTGGCGAGAGACGGGGTAGATGGTGCATCCAGGATAAAAGGAAAGCAGTGGCACAAGGCACCAACCACAATGCCTCTCTTGCATGGACGGGCCAAGGACAGGAGCACGTGTGAGCGGAACTCGACAGGCTCCGGCTGTGCCATGCCATCAGGTGACACTTCCATCCCATCTGGTAGATCGAAGTTGAGCTGGTCTCTGCAGAAGAGGCAAAGTCAGGCCCCGATATCTCCCAAAGCAGGAAAAAGGAACCGAAAACAAAGATATGCAGACTGATGGAATCATGCTGTGGCTTTCTTCCACCCATCGAAATGCGTGGAGCAGCCCCTTCAGTGCAGCAGATGCTGCTGGCATCCCACGGCATGCTGCGGGTGTATAAACATCAGCAAGTCTTGCCCGGCAGGAGCATCTGCCCACTGTCTCCTGTGCAAGCAGGCAAGACGTTGGGGCTTTGTGTTGCTGCCAACATCACACGCGAAACAGGAAGTGCACAAGCTTTGCCCTTGTGGTAAGCTCTGGATCTGGCATTTTCCAGTGAGGAACGTTATGCCATTGAGAAGTGGGAAGCTTTCGGCCGTGCCTGTGTATCCCGTGCTTAGGTGCGTGGCAAAGCTCTTTCCCTTGAACACCTGGGCGATTGGGAGGGATTGAATGCACCTACCGAAAGAAAGGGCTGTACATTGTGAGTCAACGAGTAGATTGCTCTGGGTCTAACCTGGTCATATTGGTTGGCTTGTGGTCCAGCCGAGGGTGCTTGAATGCATGCGGGCGATCTAGTGAAGTTTTTGGATTCAATTTCAGTTGGCTTTCTATAAATGTTTCATTTGCTGTGCATCTTTCCGTGCGTACCCCTTTGGTGTGTAGTGTCAGAGAAATATGCCACCTTATCATAAAAAACTCTTCAGCTGCCTTAAAACCTATTTCGCCATACTGATTCAGCAGTTCACCAAATTGTGCGTTGAATCGAAGAATAGAAAGGCCCTTTCTGCAACAATTCATTGCTTGCCATGGCTCGCCTTTCGGAACGGGGAATATTGCACCTGCCTCTTGCAGACATCCACGTGTGGCTAGTTTTGCCTGCCTATGCCCCAACCGGCAAGGGGATCGCAACTTTCCTACAATGCTGGTTCTTTATCAAGGTCATGGAGCGTTGCATGTTGTCCTACGTTTTTAATCTTGCAAAGAGGTAGGTCACCATCTGTGTGAGATTATTGTTTTCATGAACAAGTTTCCTATTCTCAATCTCAGGTTGATGCAGTCTGAGTTTGGTACGTTCTCTCGCACGTTTCGCACTCAAACGGTTGCGAGCCAATCGCTTGGCTTTACGCCGTTCTTCCGGATCTTGAATATCTTGTAGATTTTTGTAGGGATCTTCGTTGCCTTCGGGGAGTGTCGGGGCCTCCTCTCCCAGTGTCTTGTGCATGGCTCTTCGCTCCTCTTCGGACGGATGACCTGTAAACTCCACCTCCACAGATGCAGATCTCTCTCCTGTAGCAGGGAGGTATCCATTCGCTCGCAGCACCTCAAATGCAACGTGCAATTCGTCCGTGGTTGCGTCGGACTGGTGGCTATCTTCCAAGAGCCATGGTTCGTTTCTTCTTCTTGCATTTGCAGGTACGTTCACGAGGGTGGTCGGCACCCTTCGGTTGGTCTGCAGGCCCATGTCTCCAGGAGCATGACTTGGTGCACATGTAGGATGGTTCCGGTGTCCCAAGTGCGGGTCCGCTGTTCCCAGGATTTCTTCGCACAACTCGGGTTCCAAGTGGTTCAAGAACAGCTGCTCGCAGTCTGCTCCATCCCAGGTCTCTTCCATGGCCGGGCGCACAAGCCGTCTGCGCCGCGGCTGGATCGCGAGCGTGCACGTGCAATCTTTCAGTCTACGTGGCGTGCTGGGAAATGCATCTTTACTTCGCCCCACATCTTGTCTCCCATTCCTCCAGGATCGGGACGAGGGAGCGTAAAGGCACTCCTCTGCGAGACACGTGGTCCTTCCCGGGGGCCATGAACCAGAAAGCCCCCCGGGGCAAGCGCACGTGAGAATCGGTTGCCGACGAGGACACCCTCGGAAGGATACGTGTCCCTGTGGTGGCATCGTACGGTGCACGTGTCTTGCAGGGAGATGCTGGGTACGTGTCCTTTCGATGCGTCCGAGGGACTCGCCGATCGGACGGTCCACGGGGCGCGAAGGAAGGTCCAGAAGCGCATCGTGTGTACTAGACGATGGGCACGCCCCGGATCCTCTTCGGGCGAGGGTCTCGAGCGATCCGACGATAGGACTCGGGAAGGCAAGAATGGGGACTGGGGACCGTACGCCGACGAGCAGGACCTTGCCCGACTTCGTTTTCAAATTGATGGTTTGAAACGGAGTGCAATAGCACACGCTAGTGACACGTGGAGGGGATTGCGATACCACCCAACGGCATGCACTTCTACACAACTTCGTGAACACGCCCTAGACCTGCATCGGGCAGGTGCATACCAAGTGAAAGTGCTCTTGCCGACGTCCGCGGTTGGAAACGGCGGCAAAGCGCTCTTCTCTTCCGTTTTGTCGCATCTAAGTTCAAGATTTGCTGCAAACTTTCATGGCAAAGGGTAACATGATCGACGCAGGATTGCTTGTGCTAATCAGACCAATTGGCAAATGCTTGGTTGCTTTTTTCTCGACGTGTCCAAAACGCGGGCAAAAATTGTCGATTTGGGGGAGTTCTGCTCTCATTCATCATCACAATGATAATATGCTTACCTGCCTGAATTCCAAATTTACAGTGGCTTTTTCCTATGGTCTGCTGGGCAAAAGTGTGATGTCTGGTTGCACGATAGACCAGGCTCCGGCTTCTTGTACAGTCACAGGTAAGATGTCCTAGCTGTGGCTGCACGCGCTCATTGAAATCAAGTTACTTTGAGACAATATATGATTGTGTCCAAAAGCGTCAACTCCTGTGTCCTCTGTACTGCTGTAGTTGTTGACGATGTAGATTCCTCAATCGCTTTGTTCGCATGAAGGTTCGAAGTAATAGGAGGCTGTGCCTTCCTTGCAAGGTAGGCAAGCTTACAATCTTGCTTTGGCGTTGTGCACTGGCCATGTAGCATCGTGTATTCTGTCATTCTGTACCAGCCCTCAAGCACGTAAAAGTGCAGTGGGCTATTCATCTGCAACTCGTAGAATCAAAAGTGAGTTGGAAGACACCAACATTTACATCTCGTCTGACGATGTTCTTGCATACTGTAAATGAATGGATTGCCAATGCCGTTGCTCTGCTGATTCTTTAGCCCTGAAATTGTACCCGTGTAAAGTTCAATCTTTGCTGGCTGGAAATACGATTTGTCTGTATAGCTTGTCTTCACTATGGGCTCGCATGCTGTGCTCATCACGTGCATACAGTGATAAATTTCCTTGCAACTGGAGTAGATCTTACAAATAACGCCGCCTGTGGTAGTCCATTTTTATTTCCCATGGTGGATGCAGGGGTTGTGGCTCTGGCTGCCGCGCGCTCGTTACAGTACTCACGAGCAATAGTTGCAATCGCCACACCCACAGAAAAACCCAGAGGCTAACAGCGATCAGTGGTTACTATATGTAGGAGAAAGTGGTAGGGGCAAAAGATTCAACGATGGTTATGTGCGTTTCGATGTTCAATCGTTTCAATGAAACAGACAGTCGCTAATCGCTCAGGTTTCTTTAGATCTGCTCGCGTGAAGCTGTTCACCTTCATCACTCGCACAGCGGCGGCGCAAACTTTGCCAGACTATGGGAACAAACTTTCTGAGATACCAGAACAGGACAATGCCTTGAACTGAGGACACAAGCACAAGATATCATCTTCGAAAATGTAGTCACGTAATGCGCCTACCGTGTACCTTTGGAGCATTTTCAAAGTGCAAACATCTACATTAGACATTGGGAAATCCTGGAATGTTGATTGCTAATGCCTTGACGGTACCTGGTCACATCGATATGCAAGCATAGCGAATCTTTCGCCGGACCCCCCTTTGCCAATCAGCGTTTTAGACGCAACGGACAGTTGTTCATGCATGGGTTGAGGCTATGCATCTTATCGTCTGCAGCACGTGCTCGTTACTGACAAGAGATATGGAAAGGCGGCTGCAGGCTCGCGAGCCGTGATCACCATCGACTTGTTGACAAACAATTGGGTACAATCAGCGTCCTATTCTGAGGGGTGTAGAAGGTGGCTCTCGTCCAACGAAACCGGCTTGCCGGCAAAGACCTTTTTCTGCAGCTTTTTCACCACTTGCCTTAGGACTTTATTCACCTCCGTGAGGACCTGGTTGGACTGCTGCAGTTCTTCCAGTCTTGCCTTGTAGCGTTCGCGCGCTTGCTTTGCATTCAGGTGATTGCAAATCTGCCGTTTCCTATTTTTACGCACTTTCGCATCCTCCACTACCTCCAGCCGGGCAAAGGAATCCAATTCCTGTCCAGTGCACGCTTTGCCTTTGCTCAACCTGGGCACTTTGTGCTTGGACCTTCCAGATCTTTCTGCTCTTTCTTTTCGGGGAAGGGGGGTACGATTCCCTCGCGCCCACATCACCAGATCATGCAGGCTTGGCTTGGACTGGTCGATCCCTGCAGAATCCATGCTTTCTCTATCACTGGACTGGTTGGACCAGCAGCCTTTTTCCACAGGAGGTGTTTTCGCCCTGGCTTGTTCTCTTTCCGCCCTTTCCAAATTTTCCAGGCTGCAGAGGTCGGACAGTGCCACTTCCAGTTCCATCCCCAGCGATATGGGTTCCATGGGTTCGTGCCACAGCTCTTCCACCCTTCTGGCGTGCCTCTGGTCTACACTGTGCGGCCTGGCCATGTCCACCACGGCACCGCAGCACGATGGCTTGTGGCTCTTCAATTCTGGAAGTGGCGCAACCCCCTCTCAATTCCACGAACGTTTCCAACCTTGATCTCCTTCCCTGGCATCCTACACGGTTGTTTTGCCAATTGTAGTTGTAGACAACCGGGGGAGAGGGAGGGACCCCATCCCATGGTTCGGTGTCGCAGAGGAGCTTCCAGGAAACATTCCCTGTACATCACAAAGCAGGTGAAAAGAGGACCCAAGGATCGCCACCACCTTGCCCCGACGAATTCCTCAGCACCACGCGCCACCGATCGACGTCTCGGCTGGACTCCCCCCTGGTCCTTCGCTTCTCCCGCGCCTTTTGCCGCAGAGGACGGGGACGCGTTGTGTCTTCCCATGCTCGCTTCTGATTGGTCCGCCCCCCCTTAACACGTATCGGATGAGATTGCCCCTCCCTCGATGCCTCACGAACCGGGGCGAAGGACACGTGTTCTGGGGGGATCCCGTATCTCCTGCGTATCTCCCCCCCCCATGTGGACACCACGCCCCAGGAACCTCCCGTACGGACGGTCGAGCAGGGGCGGATGGGGACGGGGTCGCCAATGCAATGGTGTCCAGGAAATGGACCAGGACGAACGCCTGGTGGAACGGCACACACGTTGTCGAGGCGCATGGGGCGCGGTCCGGACGTTGTGTACCACGTGGTGTACGGTCGAGAGGGGAAGGCCCATGCCGATGTGAAGTAGACGATGCCTGCATCCTCGCCGTCTTCGAGGGTGCTGCGGAACGTCGTGTCCATCAAACCGTTCGAATGTCGCTCCACGTGTCCCACAATCCTCGCTTCCTACGAGAACACAAAGGTGCGGACGGCCTCGAACGTGAAGCAACGGTGGAAGAAGAAGAGTCCGTCCCAGCGGTCCGTGTCTGCGGAAACCGTAACGCTCTCAGCCGACAATGATCGAGACGAAGTTGCTCTCAGACGAACGTGGCAAGCTCTCAAAAGATGTCCAGTACAAGCTTCTGTCCAACCGGAGACTGCAAGCAGCCGAAACCGTGAAGGAAGGGATGAACGCCATCCAGGACACACGCGTGGTAGGGCCGGGAAATGGACTTGCATAGATTGGCACAGGGAAGCACAACTCAACATGGAGAGCATGAAATGATTGCTCTTCTCTGCATAGACCCATCGTCCATGGCGACAGGTATGCCAGCCAGGCCAGGCACCCTTTGACAACGTTCAACACGCGCCGAGTCACAAGATCCATTGGTCGTGCATGCATGCTGTCGTGCGGTCGGCGCGCTCAGTCTGAACGAACACGCGCTATGCAAACATCCGCGTCCTCCACGCGACGTGCAGTTTTGTTCCTGGGAGATGCAAAAGGTCTGTTACGTTATGCGAGGTCCAAAGTCCAGAACTCACCCGCATCACCTGCATTCGTAATGTATCCCGTGATAGCAACATCTTTTTTTCAATGCTTGCCTATCTGGAATCCTAGCAAACACCAGAAATTTTGCTCGACAGTAATGAAGCTTGGCTGTCCTGCTTCTGGGGCGTGCAGAAGTCAAACCATAGGAAGTTCGCATTTTCTCTCGTAGTATGCAGCCTTTCGTGCTCGTCCCTACCATGGATGAAATGGACGATAGCAAGCGCGTTTGAAGCGCACGCAGACGAAGACAGTACACGCTCATGAACCGCAATCCTCCCAAATTCGTGTCGTCTATTTTACCACATCAGCACTGCTGGCATCTGGTTGAATCGTTTACTGTAAATCACGCAATTTCTGCTGTGCATACAGTCAGGAAGGTTTCAGCTTCATAGTACAATCAGCCGAAGTGGACTGGTCCTCTCAATACGCTTCAACGCTCATTGCTGCAAGAGATGGCAACCATGCTTTAAGGACATGTCGGAATGCCTGCGGGTGGAATACCTTTTGCACGTTCTCTGAGGTACACATGAGCGTGCTCATTTGCCATCGATTGGCATAGCCTGTTGAAATGCAGGGTGACAAGTTGCTGCTAGTTGACAATACCATGGAACGGCTGAGGGAAGTTCTCAACGGTACCCAACAGGAAGACATTGCTAATGCTATCGAAGCTTGCAAAGCCTGTGCTGCAAAAGTCGAAAGGGCTCCGATCTTGCATTTCAACATCAGGTGGAGGCCATGGAGAATGACCCCCCATCCCTTTGGGCGAACCTGACAACAACAAATGCCAGGGAGTCCAAGATTTTTGGAAGTGGCTTGGAAGACAAAACAAATTCGGAGCTTTGGAGCAAAAGGAAGGATGTCTCCAAGTACGCGGATGGCTCGTGGGATGGGAAATTCATCCTCAAGAAGAGAAAGCCCAACCATTGGTACCTCTACCCGCCGAAATCCGCCGTGACATCCAACCGTAGCCATATCCACATCTTCTGATGTTTGAGCAATCACTCTTCAAGTCCGTGTTCTTTGATCCAGGTGTCCATACTTTTCAGACTGTGCACAGCCATGAAGGGATCTGTGGAAAAATTGGAGGCTGGAAACACCTGTCAGAGCAATTTGCGCAGGCTCGCAAAGCGGAATGATCACCTATGGAGCGGCGTCTTTGCTGCCGCCATACTCAACAAGGCGAACTGGAAAACCAAGAGACACCTGTCCAGGAGGTGCGTGCTCCTTGAATTCAAAGCAGAATCACTTATCAAGCTCCCCATTGGCAGACTAGCGCTTTTTGTTTGCAGCCACCATGATAGCACCTTTTTACTGAGCTCTGAAGTGTCACTGATAGTGGAATGATCTCCTCTCAGCAGCAAAATCCCCAGTGACATGCTCCAACTCCGCCATGAAGCATGTAAAGAGCGCTTGGCCTGGACAGCTGGATGCCCCCATCGCCAGCTCAAAATTGTTTGCGACAGCTACATCAAGACTGGTTGGACTCGAAGCCGCATGCGGGGCATGGAGCGAAGAGCCGTCTTTAAATCCCAACGCTGTGGCTTGGAGTTGGACAGAAACTACAATGGAAGCGGAAATATCTACATGTCATTGCAGACAAAGCTGCTGTTAGTGGAGTCGTTTGCCAAAGTTTGGAGCGATGATGCTTTTTCCTAGGATGCAAGGTAGTACACATACAAAAAGTACACGCAGCCTTTCGTGGAAACACAGCATTTCTGCATTTTAGGATTTCTAGCATTTGAATATCCTAGATATTTCCCAATGGATTGAAAGGAGAAGCTCAGAAGGAGTATTAAGGCAAACATCGGTTTCTAGGATGGCTGAGTGTAGTGTGCATTGTTTTTAATTAAGCTCAACAGAGACTTTGCACTCCTACAAAATGTTTTTGATTCTCAAACACCCATTAGCAAGTCATGACCCCTGGTAGAAAGGGTGGTGTGCACATTTATTTCTTTGACTCCTGGCATGATGTTCCTTCCAGCAGGCAGAACAATTCAATCCCTCTTCAGTTTGGGTGATCCGAGCGCCCACGGGAGGATGTTACGATCCGATTGGGTTGGTAGGGTCAGCTCATACAATAATGCTGGTGTTCGATAAATTCGAACAATAGTCCAGTAAAGTTCCTCTTCGAGCGCGGAATCGCCAGCTGCACGGGCTGCATCAATCTCCTGGATCAAGGCCTCTATTCTACTGACGTCTGGTAAGTCCTGAAACAAGATTTGTTTCTGCAAGTCAGAGACAGCCAGCCTCAAAAACCTCCCCACAGCCAGCACAAACGTGGCATACAAACCAATGATTCCGACACGACCGACTGCTTCTCCCAAGGCACCAGCTGGTGCACGCTCAGAGACAACGATGGCCACGGGTCCTGCATCTGCGGCACATCCGTTGATGGACAAATTCGCATCTCTAGGAAGATCTGTGGGGAGCTCACGAGGGTTCCCGACAGAACAGGGCATACGCCACCACACTTTCCATCCTTCTCTAAGAAGAGAAAGTGTGCAGTTGATCATCCACGGCAGTTTTTGCTGCAGAAATCCCAGCTCTACTGTTCCCTCCCCTGGTAGATGCAAAAAAGCCCCGAACATTTGCGGTAGCTCCATTGAGACAGAGGCGTTGCCCTCCAACATTTGGCGGAGGTCTTCCTTGTCTCCTACAGAGAGGTTATGGGCAACGGAGACGCTCAGAAGTCGATTGTCTGGAGGCCGCTGTCTAGTGAAAGTCCACCCTAAATGAAGGGACAGACTACCGTGTGATGCATTGAGCACACCCTTCACGAGAGGGGGGCTTGCAAGCCACAAGAAGTCTGCATCCGGCGCAACGCAAGCCACCTGCACTTGCTCCGGTAAATACTCTGCTAGTGCCAAGGGGAACTTTGTTGTGGTGTTGCCAGATGCTGAGTCTTTGTATTGCAGACCATCCCAAAACTGTATGGAATGCTGGGCTCCACCTTGAAAGAGGTTGAAGGCTTCCCCTGAATCTGAGAACAACGTGGCATTGATGCTGATGTCTTGAACTGGGTTCGGAAGGAGGCTTGGGTTACCTGTAGAATAGAACATCAATGGAAGCCAAATGACCAAACAGACAATGAAAAAGAGGACCGCCCCACTGAAAAACTTCATGTAGAGGGGCTGCTTGTCTCCCACACAGCGATTGCGACGGGAAAGAAGCCCTGCTTTAACACTGAACAATGTCATGCGGATATCTTCTAACTTCATCCAATCGATCAACTTGAGGGAGGTTTCTGTGCATGTCCAGTCCAAAATGGAGCGAAGCTCATGTATGAACGGAACTGAGTAGTAGACCATAAACACATAGCTGGTCATGTAATCAACACGATGCATGAAGAAGTAATTGGCTGTGACCTTTGGGTAACCACAGTGGAGTTGCCTGGCAGAGAAAGCCATGGAAGCACATTTGAAAGCGTACGCTATCACCACGAACTTCCTTTGAAAGGGAGCGCACCCCCAGTAAGTAACAAAACAAAATGTGGTAAACAGGGCCAGGTTGAAGTAGTGCAACAGCGTTTTAGAAAAGTGAGACCGAGTCACGTAAGCAGCCCTCTCCAAAACAATGAGGCAGAAAATCACTAGCAAAGAAAACACAAAGTCGTAAGGAAAGAGCTGTTGGTACACGCTTTGAACAAGTGACTGCGTGTTGTGCATTGCTCGTTGGTATGTAATGGTCACAAATACAAAAAAGATACTGTCGAACAGAAAACAAAGTGCATAGGTATCGCTCGCTGGCCGAGAAACTTGCTGAACTTCACCCACCAAAAGCTGACCTGTTGATGCACCTTTTGCCTCTACTGGCGATCTGTTAGAACTTGCCACAGCAAAACTCTGGAGAGAACTGGCAAAATCCAAGGCTGGACAGAAGCTGCAACCTTGCATGTAAAAATAGGAAGGCCTTGGGATTACCTCAACCAAAGCAGAAAACTTTGTCGTCCCTTCCTGTTGCAGGTCTCTCAGGAGTAGGGACTCAATGCATCTCTGTTCTTTAGAGTAGCCATGTGCAGTCAAGAAAGAGTCAAACTCGGTGAGAAAGCATTGTGCATTGCTCGACCCAGAAGCTTCGGGTATGGTAGCAGAGAAGTACACATAATACGGGTCCAACTCCGTACGTTTCATGATTCTCTTCATAAATACCACTATCTTAGTCAAGTAGCCAACATTCATGTCTATGATAGCATGCGATCCTTGCACGCCTTCCTCTCGCCCACCCAGAATTTCCACTCCCGTGTCTCCTTCCCCCCTTTCTGCCCCTGCATCTGCAAACTCGTCCTCAGCTCCTGGATCAAGCAAAGCGTGGCCCCTCCTTGCAAGAGAGTATTCGTGAAAGAGTATGGACAAATAGACAATCATAAGTGACCAGTTGCCAGAAAGGAAAAATGTTTCGCCTTGTGGGTCTTGCAGACCTAACCAATCTAACTTTCGGCATAGACATGTGGTGAGTGCCATATCTGGACCTCCTGATTCACATTCAAAACAGCGCAGGGTACATGGAATGCCAAACGCGTATTGAGCAAGCAGTAGAACTTCCGCGTATACCAGCATCAGCACCCAAAATTTAGTCCGGGGACTTCCAACCACAGCATAGCCCAGCGATGCGAGTAAAAACGGCAAAGAAATGATCGAAAAACTGTGTAGATACTCAAGCACAAATACAAAGTTGCAAATCCGGGACTCATTGTCATGCCTGTTCTGAAGAAGGGACCTGGCTGCATTGGAAACCCATCCAGTGATGCGACGCAGCGCGCTTGGGCTTTCGGCGAGGGTCTGAGGACCGGTTTGTTCACCTGAGAGGCTGTCGTCTGCTTGGGCCTCCATGGAATGCCCAGAGGAAGGCAGGAGGAGAAAGGATGGGACCTTCCTTTTCTTTTCTGCCCGTTTTCTACTTGGAAGATCTGCTGTGAGGCTTGCAAGTTGGAAATCACTTCCTTCGCCGTCTCCAGGGGTGGAAGAAAACTTACGCACCCCAGCCTTTAACTTGCGAACCTGCATCCTATGGGTCCTTGCAGCTGAAACCCGTTCTAGTGCAGCAGCAACTTGCCTACTCTTCCACTCTTGCCTCGCTTCATTGATTTTTGCCGCAGTCGCGATCCTGCCCTCTCGCAAGCACTGCATGGCGTCAACATAGGTTGGAAGGGAAAAAAGGCAGGCCTGCAGAGATGCAAGCGTGAATATACAGAAATCTGGCCACATACCCTGAGCAGATATCCTGAAGCAGCTCCCAAACCCTGCCATTCCATATAGCCCAAGGATATGCTGCATGTTGCAATCACTTCCCTCACCAAACCACAGTCTGTTGACCAAACCGTGAGGTGCTTGATAAGCAAGACCGACAAAGATTACGAAAAAGTTGTAGGCCCTGAGATACCAGTACAAGCTGTTTTTTTGCTGCCTTAGTGATTCCCTCCTTCTAAAAAACCAGAAGGTGATTGCCAAGTAACCGCCATGGATCACGTCCCTCTCACAAGTGCTGAACGCAAATGTTGCCAGCAGCATAAGATCCACGCTGTGACGAAAAATCATAAAACGCAGTCGATCCAACCAAGTCCAGCGCTCCTTCCACTGGTAACTGAGAGGCATCCATCCATGTGAAGAAAAAGAAGGAGCACGGACTCCAAATCTCTTGCAACACAACTTCACGAAGCACTGATGCAAGCAAAATGCGAAAGCACAGAAGTATACACATATGTACTGAGCCCCAGGTCGAGTCATGGCTAGCCATTCCTTGCTGAATCCATCTGTTCCTGTCAAAGCAACCCTTCCTAACGAATCAATGTCACAATGCAAGTAGCATCGTGTGTAGAGGACATACTGCCAAGCAAATACAAGGCCAAGAACAGGAAGAACAAGACGCAGAGAAAACTTGCTTGCGCGTTGCTCTCCAGCTAGGACCAAGGTAGCAAGAAGAGCAAGATAGATAAGAGAAATAACGTTGACAATGAGCATGGCACCGATAAGCAGGCAGAATTTGAGTGCACCCAACCCGTACAACTCCCAGAAAAAATTGACCCGTACCTTCAAATTGGCATGGATGGTTCGGTACTGAAGGTGCAGCTGCCTACGCTGTTCCGAGTGAAAAAGTTGCGTGTGGGTAACATCCTCTGGTACAGGATATTGTTCTACCATGGACACATTGCTATCGCCATGATCAAACACCGTGCATATTGCCCAGGGTGGATTCCGTCCAGCAGGAGGCCGGTAGTATTGCTGGACCCACTCCAGAGCATATGCTTCGAATGCCAACGCAACTATCAGAAAAAGATGTGGGCCAAAATTCAGCACATCCTCTTTCCAGCCTGGACTTACCTCTGGGAATCCAATGCAATCGAGGGCAACCAGACACTTACGGAGGCAGCCTTTCAGGTAAGGAATTTGACGGGCATACAGCCCTACCAGTGAAATGAAAGCAGCAGAGCCTTGCAGAATACGAGGACCGCGTGCTACGTAAGGGCTCAAGGGAGCAATCCAACGCATACCAAGAAGGAGTAGAAATAGACCGCCCAACAAGCCTTTCGTAGCAATTGAATCAAGAAAAGATGCCAAAGCTACCATACCACCACTGCATGCAACCAGACACTTCCAGATGTATTGTTTTCCCCTTCCTGTACCACAACTTGCAAGGAAACTTGAACTTCTGGCAGGCAAAGCTTGATTCAGCAGTGAGTGTACGAGCAGAATGCTCAACGGCACCAGGAGAGTTGTCAAAAGAACCGTCTTGCTTAATTCATCTACTTGAAACCCGAGACTGTGATACCACTCCCATGCCTCGTCATCTGAGGGATTCCAAAGCCCACATGATGTGGACGAAGGAGCAGCGTACTGCACAAGAAGATGAAGTATAGAACAGAACAGCAAGGGTGCAAGGGCCACATCTGCTTGCCTTCGGGCATGTTGAGCTGCTTCAAGTGTTGCAAAATGGCTAGAATCATTCGGACGAGCAGTCATGGATGAGATTTGCCGCTCAGCTGAGCCAGTATTCTCAAATCCTACAAATGCACTTACTTCCTGCAGTAGAGGCTGTGAAAGGTCCGAGGAAGAAGTGAGTGAGTGCGATCTGGAACCAAGATTAGCTCGAAAGCAAAGCAGGAGTATACACAGCATACAAGCAGCCACATACATCCACCCCTTCATGTTGTACCCTGGTGTGCTTGTGGCAGCAAACAGCCCAAGGCAGAACAGAACCACCAGTGAGAGGTTGCGCCTCCAGACTGACACGAGCTGGTGCTGGCCAAGACTATGGGAAGAAGCTTTGACCGTTCCAGCCATCGATGCCAAACAACCCAAAACTAGAACAGGGAGAACGTCCTCCCGCGTGGAGATAGTTTGGAGACCAAGCATCCGGAGGGCCTTGGAAGCGAGCTGGTGTTTGCCAATCCATTGAACATGGACGGGGACGCATGCAGCCACGCACATCGTTAGTGAGTGCATAAGGGCTACTGCGCTAGCTGCGACTAAGGCAGGCCTGCTGCTTGCTATGCCCGTTCCTGGAAAGGAACGCATATCAAGCGCGATCAGAATCGAGCAGATTAAATGCAGTCCGAAAAGAAGCTTGCCCATTCCCCAGCATGAAACACACAATGCCGCGATTGACATGCTAGCTTGCATAATCCATGCGGTTGATGCCTTACGCACAAAGTTCTCCAGTGCAGCAGAAAGATGTGTGGTTCCCTCATGCATGTAGTTCACAGTTTCTTTCCGTGAGAGGAAGCAGGACACCGGCATACCCACCAAGAGCAAGGTGCGCTCCCACGGACAAGCTGGAAGAAGACCAATCCTCTCTTCTTGCGAAGAAGGAAAAAATCCAACCTTTTCTCCAGCTGTCGCCGCATAACGCAGTATGACTAGCCCGCTCGCCACTATCAATGTCACCTTGGCCAAGCCGTGGCATTTCCCGACTGTGCATGCATACAGAAGCGTTCCTGTACCTGCTACGAGTGTGATTACCAGCATCCAAGATGCTTCAGCCGAAGATATAGTACATGCAAGCATGACAAGCACCACACTCCCCATCTTCGTGACGCATGCTGCCATACTCTCCTCCGATTGTGCATCCTCTGGGTGGATGCTGTGATCGTCCTCCTCCCGCCTTGGAGCGGACGGATCGCACCAAGCGTTCCACACCAGCACTGCAGCTGCCATGACATCCAACCCAGCAGTGATGTTCCAACCACTTGCGGTGCCCATCACCCAATTCTCCCACTCCTGTTTGGCCTGGCTGGGTTCTGCCCACCAGGCACAGGCCAGGTCTCCCATGGCCTGCACCAGTGCCATGGCCGCCACCGGGATACGCAGGACACGGCTTGCTTCACGTGTGAGACTCATGGCCATCATGGCAGCAACGTATGCACATCTCCAGGGCGAAGGATGTGGGAGGACCAACCACCACAGAGCCAACCAATCCATCGCTCTCCATGCTTTCTCGGACCGTCGCGTACAATCGCACCGTCGCCGCGATCGACCCGGCGCGCCACGTGGCATGGTGCCACGTCAATTCCCCACCGCGAACGTGCTGGAGGAGGCGGGTGTGGGGCGCATTCCACGTGGACGCGACGGAAAGGGTGCAGCTGGTCGCGATCCTCGCACCCGACTGGATCCTCCCTCTCAGGACCCATACGAGTGGTTGAGGTCCTCCTCAGATACACCCTCAATGAGCAGTCGCACCCTCGCTTTCTCAACGAGGAAAGGAGCGTTTGCTTGGAGAATCAGGAACCACTCGTGGAAAATAAGAATCGTCAGGAAAGACTTTGGGTAGGACACCCACATCCGAAAAAAGCAAACACACGAGGGTGCATCGCACGAGCCGAGGCAATGTTGCTTGAAGCATGTGTGAAATCCGCCCATGCCACAGTTGTGGGAAAGTGCTAGCGTTCGACGCGTTTCACATCGTGCCACGAACAAGCAATCGCAATGTAAGCCGTGTATCGTCGCAAGTAGGAAATCCTGATGCCAAGTTGCGGTGCATCTACGTGGAATGAGTCACACGCTAGGTAGGGCAATACAGCGCAAAGAACAAGTCCTGAAGATGTACCAAAGAATTAAAAATAGAACACGACGAAGCAAATCGCATCATCACTCTCTTGTGCAAATGTCAAGTTCTAGCAAGGTGTCGGTATTCGTCATAGATAGCGATGCAACCCAAGCAGCATTTCACGTTTCAAGCATTAAAAACGCATTCATCGAGGATGGAGAAAGTTGCAACAATCCATGGGTGTAGTTTCTCCCAATTGCTAGTCTTTTTGTAAGATGCAACCGTTTACTGTCAATGCATGTCATCGAAATCTACGTAGACGTTGCGGAGGCCTACTGTGCAAGCGCCCTGCTTGCTGCTTTTGGTCTTTGTTCTCAGAGAAAACTAACACAAGCCAACCCAAAGATAAAGATAAGAATGTCAAACAACGTCGTTATCACCCTCGATTGACTTCACCGGTGGCACAATACCCCGAACAATCGCGACGAGACAAAAGTTCTGAATTGAGCAAGCATAACCACGTGTCATACGTACGTTGGCGCTACCAACAGGAGCTAGAGGAAAGGTATCCTAGAGCAGAGACCACTAAAGCAAGTGGCGACTTTTAGAAATCCACACGTGCGTCCTATTGAGAGAGTGGAAGGCAGTCACGTTCAGCAGAGTTAGCTGTTGACCCGTCGACACTCAAATGAAGAGCATAGGGGACTCCCCTCGTTTGTTAGCTTTGGTGTTCTTCTATAATGTTGTGATCTCTTGCATGCCCTATTGTTTCGATCTCGATTTGTACCTTCCACGGCAGCTTAGCTTTTTCATGGGTGTCTCCATAATTACGAAAATATGGTATGTGTTGTTTTCTTGCGGACATTTGACCCTCCTCTTCCGTCAAAAGAGCGCGTGGGTATGTTTCGGGGAGACCTGAGTGTCTTCCAAGATCTCCTATTCCTCCTCCCAAGGTGTAGAAAGGCATGGATACGAACGACACATTCTTTGCGCAAATTCAATGGTTACCGTGGATCGTCGGCTGCTAGCCATGCACCTTTGAACGTGTAAGTTGGCGTCGTCCGTGTCGATGGCAAGTAGCCAAGGCATCACCGCCACTCTTGAGGTGGCATCCAACGAATCGGTCCAGTTCAGATTAGGTGCCTTGAAAGGGAAGACCGAGGCGATTGATCGAGGAATTGAATCGATCTCCAATCAAGGGTCGTTCATTCCTTGGGTTCATCGGCCCCCCTCTCGCAGGCGGACCGATGGGTTGGGGCAACGGTCATTTGCACGATTCAACACGTGTCCGGATCGACCAGGTGTCCCTCCGTTTCGATCAGGTGCAAGCCCGCCCCGGATCAACACCCGTCCCTCCACCAGCACCAGCACGTGATCGAGGGAGTCCCTCATCTCCTCCCTTGGGACCTACGTGGACCTGTTCGCAAGGCTGCAGGCCCCGAAAGGACGGGAGAGCAGTCGGTTGGACCTAGACCTTCTTGGATTGGCACAAGAGCACCTGCACCTGTATGGCAAACATGACACGTATACCTGCGTACTTGGACCACAATGCAACCACGAAGTTGTGGCCAGAGGCGAAAGAGGCCATGAGACCCTTCATTGATGAAGGAATTCATGGAAATCCAAGCAGCAGCCATGCATCAGGCAGAGCTGCTAGGCAGATCGTGGAGCAAGCACGGAATCGTGTAGCACGATTGGTGGGTGCAAGAAGCGATCGAGAAATACTATTTTGCTCCTGCGGCACCGAAGCAGACAACCACGCACTTCATGGTGCACTTGAGCTCTGGCAAAGAAAGAATGGCGATACCAACATGAGGCGAGGACAAGGAGGGATCGTCCTACCGCACATTGTTACAGGTGGAGTAGAGCATGACGCAGTGTTGAAATGGCTCCAACACCATCAACAGAGGGGTGAATTGACGTATACTGCAGTGCCACCAGATGCAAATGGTGTGATCGCACCGAACAGCATCAAGACAGCTCTTCAGGACAATACTGCCCTCGTGACTGTGATGCACAGTAATAACGAGGTCGGTACTCTGCAACCTGTCCGAGAAATCGCAATGGTGGCAAAAGAATCTGGCGTTCTGATCCACTGTGATGCGGCACAGTCTTGCGGGAAAGTTCCTGTAGATGTTCAAAAACTTGGAGTGGATTTACTGACTATTGTTGGGCACAAGTTTGGTGCTCCCAAAGGTGTTGCAGCCCTGTACATTCGGCCTCATTTAGAGCCATTCCCTGCGTTGTTGATTGGTGGTGGCCAGGAGGATGGTAGGCGGAGCGGCACAGAAAACACCGTCCTCATTGCGGCGCTTGGTGCAGTTGCGGAAGCTGCGGACAAAGAGGGTGTTCACTTCCAGGCCCATATGAGTGCCACAAGGGATCGCCTGTGGCTCAACTTGAAAAACGGTATGCCTGAAGCTGTCCGACTGCGTATGCACAGCCCCATTGATGCCGTGGAGGCGGACTGTCTTCCCAACACCCTCAGCATAGGTATGGTGGGCATAGATGCTCGGAAGCTCCTTCAAGAGGTGGAGAGTGAGGTCGAGGCTTCTGCTGGTTCCGCATGCCATGGAGATGGCACTCCAGTATCGCCCGTGCTGACTGCCATGGGTGTGCCATCTGAATATTTGAAGGGAACCCTTCGACTTTCCACCGGACGCGATACTACCTTTGAGGAGATTGATGCTGCATCTCAAGCTCTGATCAAAGGAGTGAAGGCACAGCTTCTTCATGCCTGAGTAAATGATACCAATATCCTCGTCTGTTTGTCTTGAAATTACGATGAATAATGCAGCAATTCATTTCCCATTCCTTTGGCTGGCTCACAAAGAAGCAATGGCTTGTGAAATCCACCCTTGCAGTCACGGACAAAACAGATTTTTGCAGGTTCGAAGTTGAACTCTGAACAGTGTATCATGGATCCACTGGAGTTGTCTATCCTTCCTACATTGGGTCGGCACGCTACGGTCAGAAAGACATAAAGCTGAACAACCTTGCTGGGGCAAGTGGATTGCAAAGATGCTCATTGGTGACTTCAATTACTATGCATCTCTAGTGCTTATTGTGCTATAATGGCTTTGATCAACTGTGTCCACATGCATGGCTCCTAGACTTCAAAGTCACTATCCTCCTCCTCCTCCAAGTCAAAGTCATCGTCCTCCTCCTCTTCTTCGTCACTACTGATGTCGTAGATTTTTTGCCGAGGCTTCCTGGCTCTTGCTGGTGCTTGGCGCCTGGGCGCTGGAGAAACGACTTCTTCGTCTTCAGAGCTTTCTTCTAAGCCTTTGGAAAGCCCACTCTTCTTGTTGAAAGGTGACGTGCGGGTCTTCCTGATCTTTTCGGCAGGCATTCCAGGTGCAGGAGATGAAGGTTCAACACCATTAGATGTACCCCTCTTAGTCTGGGCAGCTGGCTTTTTACCAGCTTTGCTCACAGTCACTTTTGCCATCTTGCTTGCAAGGGACGAGGTGGATGATTTCGATGATTTACCACTTGCCTTGCTCTGTTTCTTCTGCAACCTTTCCAAGAGTGAAAGTCCTATATCATTGTCTTCCTCCTCACTTTCCGAGTTGACTGACATGATGGGTTTGGGAACAGCAGGGGCAACTCTTCTCCTGGCCGCAGGTTCTTCCTCCACTACAGTAGCTGCGGTTGCAGTGTCCTCTTCGGTGATATTCATGCTGACAGTACCAGCATTCTTCTTGTAGGCCACCCGCTGACGAGGTGCTGCACTGGCGACCTGGGGAGTCTTGTTGGTCCTTGGAGGAATCACTTCCTCTCCATCCGAACCATCAGATCCTTCGTCAGACCAGGGATTGGCTTTCTTTTGCTTGCCTTTTTGCTTTTTGGACTGCTTCTGTTGTTGCCTTCTTGCGGTGTTCCGCTGTGAAGTGAGCTTCTTGGCATCGGTCTCTTCTTCTGCTTCAAGCCGGTCAAGTTCTGTCAGGAATGCATCTAGGTCTTGGTTCCACATCTCCTTGGGGCTAGTTGCTCGCAGGAGTTCCAAATCTCCGGCATGCTTGTCCCGTTCTCCACAGAGCTCAGAAACCTTTTCCATGGTCAAACTCCAGAGAGGCATCGAAAGGAGGTAGTCATACGAGGCATGAAGGGACTTTGCAGAAGAATCCTCCTCGTCATTGTCCTCCAGCTTCTTGCCTTTTGCCCGCTTTCGCATCTTATCGTACCCCTGTGTCTCCAGCTCGGATTCAATGTCTGCCTTCTTACGGTTATTGATGAGCAAATTACCAGACACGACTGCAAGAATGAAGCGAACCTTGTTATCCAGTCTCAACATATCCTGCTCCATGCTCGCAAGCAGGTAAGCCTTGCGCTTTTCATAAAGCTCCAACCTCATGCCGTAAAAGTCAGACAAAATTTCCTCAGCAGATGCGTACTTGGTGATTAAACCATCAGCGTTGAAAAGATGCATATTGGATGTGCTTACGGTCGTTGTGAGCTTGAACTTCTTTTCCAGGCCGATGGACAGTGCTTCTTGCATCTTCTCTGCCGGGAGGGTCACGATAAAATGCACACTGGTGTCTGTATGGTATTCTTTGTAGTCTGTGATAAACGGTTGTTCATTTTTGTTTTCTGGCTTTACCAGAGTCTCCAGGAACTCCTTGTAGTCTTGAGTCCATTTTCGTATCGGGAGTTCGGTGATTTCCAACGTGGTATCATCGATCTGAGTGACACGGCCCTTGATTGTGTATCCAGATTCTCCATTCTTTTTCGCAGGATTCTTGACGATCGAACCTGTGAAACCCTTATACCAGGGCATCATCTCATACATGTCTTCCCCATCCAGAAGGCATTTGATGTTTTCTGCAATATCCCTCGGATTGTAGTTAGGAACGCTGGTGCTCCATCCAGTCCCGATGCCTTCAGCACCATTGATCAGAACTGTGGGCATTATCGGTAGATAATGCTCTGGTTCGATTTGCTGACCTTCTTCATACAAGTACTCTAAAAGTTGATCGTCTGGTTCTGGGAAGAGGAGACGGGCCAGCGGTCCAAGACGTGTAAAGATATAACGAGGACTTGCAGCGTCCTTGCCACCCTGCAAGCGGGTTCCGAACTGACCGCTTGGGTAAAGGAGATTGATGTTGTTACTGCCAACGAAACTCTGCGCTAATCCAACGATGGTTGATGTTAGGCTCTGCTCTCCGTGGTGATAAGCAGAGTGCTCAGACACATAGCCAGCCAACTGGGCAACTTTGATGTCGGACTTGAGGTTTCGCTTAAATGCACAGTAGACAATTTTCCTTTGCCCAGTCTTCATTCCATCGCACACGCTGGGAATGGAACGCTGAAGATCTGCCAGTGAAAAAAGGATCAACTCCTGGTTGATGAAATTGCTGTAAGAAACATTGCTTTCACTGTGGTCCAGGAAGGTCCCTGGCTTGTGCCTTCTCATCCACTCCTTGCGTTCTTCAACCCTCTTCTTGCTAAATGCCATCTCGATGAGTTGCCCAGCCTCCTCACCATCCCAGGAAAAGACCTTCCTGTGATTTTCAATGTCGGCGAAATACTGCTTGGCTTCCGCTGCAGTTGAAGTACCCAGACCTTTGTAGTACTTGATGGACCAACCCTTGGTTCTATCCTCTCCAAGGCTCTCCAGCCATTTCTGGTACTCGGGCATCGAATAAAAGGTCACAGTCTGTTTCCCCTTCTTCGCTTTAATGATGGGCGTGATGAATTCGACCAAGAATCCGGGAACTTTCAGCAGCGTAGAAAAATGGGCATGCAGAAAATTGATCAGCAGACCTTTGATGTGTGAACCATCATGATCCTGGTCGGTCATGATCATGAGGTGACCATAACGGAGAGCCTTGGTGTCCGTGTACTCTTTCCCATGCTGCAATCCCAGGATCTGCTTGATGTTGCTGATTTCTGCATTGGACATGATTTGTTGATGCGAGGCATCTCGTACATTGAGCAACTTCCCCCTCAAGGGAAAGACACCAAAGCGATCACGCCCTACAACACTAAGTCCAGAGATGGCCAGGGCCTTGGCTGAGTCTCCTTCCGTGAGGATGAGGGTACAATGCTGGGAGTTTCTGGTTCCTGCATCGTTCGCGTCGTCGAGCTTGGGTATACCTACAAGGCGACTCCGCTTGCTTCCATCCGTCTTCTTGAGTTCTTTGGACTCCTTGAAGGTGGCCCAAGCTAGAATGTTGTCGATGACACCGCACTTGAAGACTTTTTTCATGAAGTCGTCCGAGAGATCGCACTTTGAACCAAAGGCCGACGCCCTGGTGGTCAGGGTTTCCTTGGTCTGGCTATCGAATGCAGGATTTTCAATGAGACTGTTCACGAAGATCCACAGGTGATTCTTGATCTGGAATGGCTTGATCTTCGTGTTCTTATGCTTCTTCTTCATGTGCTCCAATATCTTTGCGCTGACCTGATCTGCGATATGATTCACGTGGGTTCCTCCTCGAAGAGTGTTGATGCTGTTCACGAAACTACACTGTTGGAACTGCCCATCACTCACAGTGACGCATATCTCCCAGCGATCGTTGACTTTTTCGTGGATCTTGGGCACATCTTGAGAGTTCAAAAAGAAGTCCACGTAGTCAGAAAACTTCTTGATTTTCAGCTGCTCACCGTTCAGGTACACTTTGCATCCTCGACCAATGCATCCGGCGACGTCGTAGACCCTCTTGGTCATGAGTGCTACGATGTCATCCTCGAGTTCATTCATGTTGAACTTCTCGAGGTCTGGCTTGAAGGTCACACATGTCCAATTATCGGTCTTCTTGCACTTGGTGATGGCCGGTTCCCCTTTGGAGGCCATGTTGTTCCGGAAGGTCTGCTTGTACTGCAGCCCACGTTGTCCATCGCAGGTTTCGATGGTGAACTCAGTGGAGAAGATGTTCGTAAGCTTTGCTCCGTATCCATTTCTACCACCCGTGACCTTTTTTTCTTGATCGTTGTAGTTCGAGGAGGTGAGCAAATGTCCGAAGATCAGCTCCGGAACGTGGACCCCTTCTTCCTTGTGCACGGTGACAGGAACACCATTTCCGTTGTTGAATACCTTGACAGTATTGGTTTCCTGATCTATGTCCACACGCAGGGTGTCCATCTTGGAATCCCTCACCTTGTTATCTGCGGCATTCACGAGGATTTCGTCGAAGATCTTGTACAGACCCGGGACGTATCCCACCTCCTTCTGCACCATTTTCGTCCCATCGAAGACCCAAAGCGTCTGCTGCACCTTTTCCACCGATCCGATGTAGGTATCTGGTCGCAGGAGGATGTGTTCCAGTTGCGTTTTCTTCTGGTAGGTCTCTTCCACGGTCTTGGCACTCCCACCAGGCGTCCGGATCAGCTCCTCCTGGTTCGTGGCGTCTTCCAGCACGCTTCCACGTGGCGCCATCTCTCTTCTACGCCTTCTGAGGCCTTGAAATTCACTCCTCGTGCGCCGCAAGCGCGACGCCTTGTCGTCGAAGTCGAGGAGAAATGATCGTCATCTGTCGCACAACGGTTCGTAAAGGTCATTCCCGAAGGACGAAACGGAGCGTGAGTCGCAGAGGAACCTAGGAAGGGTGAGAGCGGGTCCTCGACGGGACGTGGTGCATGACGTGGGAGGGGAATGACGTTTGGCGACGAGGAGGATAACGAGAAACAGAGGGATTCCTCGACGGGGAGCGGATGACCAACGGTCACCTGGGGCGGGGGGGGGGGGACCAGGTTGTGGCTTAATTTTGACCCCCCCCGGTGCTGAATTTCGACCCCCCCCCCTTTTCGTAAACTTTGTCGATGTTTATCGAGGGACGGCCCCCCCACGAACCGTGGCAAAGGGACCCCCCTCTGGATCCACCGGAGATCGTAGGATCAAACCCATGGGAACGCGACGGGGCCCGACCCAAGCGGAAAACCATGGAGCGATCGAACAAGACCGAACCACGAGCAAGCGACGTGCCAAGTCTACAAGCCGACTCATTCGATGAAACAGGTGCCAACGGAGGCCACGGAAATGGCGTTGTCTCGAGCATAATCATGGACGTGTAGGAAATCGACGAAGAAGGGGATAGGAAGATTGGTGGTCATATGGCGTCCGAGAGGGTCGAGAAGAGCATTGTCCTCGGACCCCACGTTGTCGTCCATCCCCTCCACTCCACCCTCGAGGGCCACGTGGGAGACAACCTGACCATATGTAAGACGATGTCTTCGCAAATGTAGGTATCTTCCCTACTTTTCACCGTTCCATCCTCTTTACCTCAATTCCTCAATCCGTCTCCGTTCCTTCCTAATTCTTCTCCGATGCACGTGTCGTGATTCGAAAGGGTGCATCTCATACGTCCGTTCCGACCCACCACACGTGATCCGGTGTTGGCCTCGGTCGATCTTCTTACAAACTAGTTCGGTCTTGTTCGATCGCTCCATGGTTTTCCGCTTGGGTCGGGCCCCGTCGCGTTCCCATGGGTTGGATCCTACGATCTCCGGTGGATCCAGAGGGGGGTCCCTTTGCCACGGTTCGTGGGGGGGCCGTCCCTCGATAAACATCGACAAAGTTTACGAAAAGGGGGGGGGGGTCGAAATTCAGCACCGGGGGGGGTCAAAATTAAGCCACAACCGGGGGGGACCAGAGGGTCGTTCCCACGTTCCCCTTCCGTTTTCCCCTTTCGAAGCGGCGAGACGGACCGCGATCGGACGAGGATTTAGGAAGCACCCCCCACGAATTCCTCTGCGGGTCGGGTCTTCCTCCCCCCACGAACCCCGCCTTCGGGTCGAACCGTCCCTCTCCCTCGAAGGTCGCTTGGTTCCACTCGAAGAGGTGTTAATCTCGTCGTAAACTGCAGGGGGAAGGGGAGTCCTGGGACGGGTCGAAGGAGCGGCGGAGGCGGGTGCGTCTACAGGAAGGTGGCATCACGTGCCGGAAGGACAGGTGGGAGATGGCACGCATCGGAGATGTCCGACCGGATAGGCAGGAGAAACGCGGCTTCGAGCCAGGGACGCTTCGACCGCTCGCCGCCCGACCTACGGATCCGTTCGAACGGTCCCCCTTGGTATCGATTGCGACGCAGAAACAGTCCATCCGCGAATCATGCTCCGATCCCCCGCTGCGTGCAGGTCCCACGTTTCCTCTACCTGTGCTTTCTTCCCTCGTTGCGGCGGTCCACCACCCGTTCTGCCGAAGGAACCGTTCGCCATCGAATTTCGTTTTCCCGAATCCCACACGATTTTACGAAAAAAGGAAGGTCGTAAATCGTGGAAAGGGTCTTTTCTGCGTCGAAACGTGATAGGAATGGCCGTCGGAAGATCATCCCGGGTTCGGGGTGCGGGACCGAATTCCCGATCGTGAGGGCGGTCCACGCTTCCCTCGAACCCCTATCAAGGACCGTATGGACCGTCGGTCTTTCGAAGGGAGGGGGAAAGGGTCCACGGTCCACCCCCTCGGGGTCCGAACCCCGATTTCCCCGGACGGTTATGGCCTCCACAACCGCGCGTCCCTCTCCGGCCTCACCCTTCAGCCCTGGACCTCCACGACATCCGTCCACACGGTTGTGGACCTTCTCCGTCCCGGTCGGTCGTATCCGGGCATCGATCGGGAAACGCTTCCCCTTTCGAAAGGAAACCCTTTCGGTTTCGAACCCGAACTTCCCTCCCTTTCGTTTCCCTTTCCAAACCTGGCCATGGCGTCGGTCGCGATGACGATGGCCATGGCGTTGGCCATGGCGATGGCGCGCCTCACGAGCGGCCTGCAGTCGCTTCCGTCCCGAAGCTGCAGAGAAAGGCTCTTCCTGGACGAAGAATGCGACACACAACCCCTCCTGGAGTCCGAATTCGCGATGCGAAGCTGCACGCCAGTGCAAAGCTTCGGCTCGTGGGAATTTCAAGCCACCGCGAATGATCTGCTCGGCGTTGCCTACCTCGACGAAGCCTGCAGCGTGCCCATGCCGCTGCCTGGATTCGTGTGGACGGGTTACTCCACCGCGCTGCGTGAATGCGCCGGTCCGAGGTACTTCCGTTGGAACGTGGAGAACGACTCCTTGGTGACCAGAGACTTCCCAAATGACGCTTGCATGGAGCCTTTGAACGATCAAAGCGTGCTGTTAGGGAAATGTGAACACTGCTTGTTCTGTTCCACACTCACCAACATGTACGTGTGGGCAGACGACAATTTGAACAACACCGTAGACGTGCGCTTCTACGACGATCCTGACTGCACACAGCTCCAAGGCGAGCTCACCAACGCACCCACCGATGTATGTAGCCCCACCACTAGACAGATCATCTGCACTACCATCGGAGGTTGTGTGTATATACCCGGAAGCTGCTTCCAAGAGGTCTGTCCAAGCCTTGTAGAGCTGAAAGGCACATATGGCAGCAAAGAGCTGGCGAACTGCATTGCAGAAGATCCTGAACAGAAACTTAACGCAATGGAAATGAACGCCCTAGCAACAGATTTGGAGGACGATCCAGTGGACCTGGGTTTGGAGGAGGGTCTTTTAGAAGGGTTGAATCGGTTGAATGGCCTGTTCAAAGAGGGGTTCTCCAATCCAGCCCTCTTCTTCTGCCAGGCAGACGACTTTGTTCAAGCCATCAATTGCAAGAACAGCAGGACAAGAGATGAAGATAGTCCGTGGTTTAGATACTGTGTGAATCTCACAGAGCAGGAAAGAGCTTTGGGCGGTGTTGGAACCATAGCATCTCGTGAGCTGTTTGGGAATTTCAGCTTGTTCCGGGTGGCGTTCGATGAAGAGAATTTGATCTTGACCGAGACCGATGGTCTGTGGAGATTGACTCCCTTTCTCTGCACCAGTAGACCATGGTATAATGTCCAACAATGCACCGATCCATTGGGAACGACCTGCCTGTATGAGTTTGCCGGAGTTTCCACTTTCGGCCTCAGTCAGTTCACAGGGTATGGGTCCGATGCATCCAGCACCACTTGTGGGGTAGTGGCCACGGATGTAGCCCCTGCGGTGGTCAATCAATGTGTCGCGCGACTCATTGAGGAATTGTCTAGTGACTCGGATCTAACGCTCATTCTTGCAATTGTGGTTCCCGTCGTATCTGTGGCTCTCCTTGTTGCCCTCTTCATCTATCGACGCCATCGGATGAACGAGCATGTAGTTGTCGCCCGATTCAAGAGAAAGTTTGCCCCGGGGACAGTGAAGAATCCTACAGCACTACGCCTCCTTGGCCTTGAGGAGACAGACACACCAGATATCTCTCTAGTGAGCACCGACGTGAAAGGAAGCACGCGTTTGTGGGAACAGGATCCAGGAATGGTGAATCGCGCAACCCATGTGCACGATGCAGCCATTCGCAGGCTGATGTCAAAGTACTTTGGATATGAGGTGCGGACAGAAGGAGACTCCTTTTTGATAGCCTTCCATACAGCCGAAGATGCGCTTGGATTTTGTTTAGGCTGCCAGCTCCAGCTGATGACCTGTGACTGGCCGATTGAACTCGAGAGCACTCAAGGTGCTTGTTCGGTGTATTTTCAGGACTCGCTTGTCTTTCGAGGGATGCGGGTGAGGATGGCTATTGCAACCGGCCCACTTGGCAATATTTCCACCAATGCCCTCACTAAACGCCTGGAGTACGCTGGCCAAGTCATGGATAGGGTAAAAGTTCTAGAATCTTTCGCTGATGGTGGGCAGATTGTGATGGACAGCGAGACCCATCAAGCAATTTTGAGCATCAACAATGAGACACTTCAGCACAAGGGAAAGAGGGAGGGAGTGTGCTTCCCTTCTTTTCCATCAAAAAATTGCTGCAGCCTTCGACTCCGGCAAAATACAAGAACTCTCTCCTTCAGCAGGTTGGAAGGGGAGCTCTCCCCTGTCTTCATGGACCTGGGTGTCTTCCTGCCTGAGGATCTTTATACTTCTGGTGAACACAAGGACATTTTGGATGGATCAAGTGAGCTCTATGGCCTAGAAATCATGCAAGTGCTCCCACGCAAGATTCTTGCAAGAGCTTTGTATTTTGAAAAGCCAGAGAAGTTCGCGAAGTTGCAGCCAGGTTTCTTTGATGCACCTATGGCACGCGAAGGTTTTCTTTGTGCTCTGGAAAGGCTGAAGGCGGGGGCTGAACCTAGCCCAGACACTTCTACTTTTAGCATTGCGGAGAACGAGATATCCCTGAAGGAAAGTGCTTTCACAGTCTGCATCGTATTCAGCTCTGTGAGGATCACGCAAATGCAAATCTTTGGTAATGACAAAGCAGAGCAATACGTGTTCCTGCTATACCAGCAGCTAGTACGGGAGACCCTGCCACTTTACGAAGGTTACGAGTGCCAATTTGTGGACAATGTTTTCATGCTTGCCTTCTTTAACTTGGAGAGTGCTGTCCTTTGGAGCCTACAACTTCAGAATGCTGTTGATATGGCAAACAAGAGGCTAGATGCACACTTTAAATGCTACACTGGTAGCAAGGATCTGAGTAGGCAGGTGTCATGGAATGCTTCAAGGGGCATTCCAACGGCACAGAGGTTCTTCATGACCTGTAGAGAAGGGCTCCACTTTGACGTGCAGCTTGGTTTGTTCCGAGGTGCGCCTGCTGAAGTGTTCCCTCATGGGAGTTCTGGAAGGGCTGATTACTTTGGTCGCCTAGTGAATCGTGCTGCAAGATTCCAAGCGACAGCCTATTTTGGATCCTTGTTCCTACCAACATCTCTGATGGACGAATTTTTCTCCACGGCCCTACACAAGCTAGGCGAAAAGCAGGGCTTGTCCTTGAGCAAAGTGGATGTGCAAGTGTGCGACCCTGGGTCGTTCCAATTCAAAGGCTTAAGCGCGGCAATGGACGTGTCATCGTTGATTGTGTATGGGAAGGACAAGTTGGTAGATGTTGCTATGCGGCCAGGAGGCAAGAATGCCCAGGTTCGAAAAGAGAGGGGTCTGCTCAAGACACACAAGGGCCTGGAATTGTACGACTCAGCCAGCATAGTGAGCAAGGTTCTTGTGGACATGCAAGCCACTCAAACGGAAAGGAAGACCTCAAACGTTGCGCCGAGCGAGTCGGGTTGAAATGTTTTCTGTGCGATGAAGGGACGGGAAAGTCTATCTTCAGCGACAGATCTGTACCTCGCAAGGCAATCTGCAGAGGCTGCAAAAGCCTCTGATGCACGCACAGTAGAATGATGAATACTTTGGCTCTGTTATGTATGAGAGTAAAGTTTTGAGCGGGAGATGCTGCCATATCGTTTGTACTGTCCATCTGAGGCGCAGAAACTCTTTAAGAGGCCGGGGCATGAGTTACCAGCGGAGCGTGTGGCGTTCAGGGAAGGGAATGGATCGGTGCACCATACTCTTGCATGGAGATTAGCTCGTGGCATGAGCATGGACTTGCCGTGTTGAATGCGCTGTTCATGTACCCTGGTTGGTTGGTGGGAAGGAAAGGGCAATGCATAAGTAGAAGCATTATGTGGACGGAAGTCCTGTCCACTTTCGTTCCACACGAGAATGGTTGCTTCTTGAGCGCTCTTGTTTTATTTATCGGTATCGGTCTTTGTCCTAGCTGTGCTGCTCGTTACAATAAAAATTCTACGGTTGTTTTTATCCGCATTGCAGGGGTCCGTTTGCGCCAGTCTCTTCTCTGGATCAATTGGAGCAAGTTTCACCTGATACCCCTTCTCTAGCCCACAGGAGAATGTCATGCGCTACAGCTAAACATCATTTCCAAGTATTGATGTGCGGATCTTGGTGTCCAAACCCCTTGTGAACCATGCTGTTGCAGCTGCCCACACTCCAAGCAGACAGTGACACGGGTGTTTCAGGCACATCGTTGGATAAAGGCAAAACAATCGGGATGCTTCCTCAGGAGTGAGTATGCCGTGTGCCAGTAAGATTCATTCCTCTGCACCATCGGATTCCTCCACACGCACCGCCACACAGGTGGCATCCACAGCAGCATGTTGAATCATCCTGAAATGCAGTGGTGACCATCGCCTTGCTGTCAAACGAGGCTGCCAAACAGGAACAATTGGAACCGGTATCAAAAGATATGATCTACCTCATCCCTCGCACCCCGTCTTTCTCCTATCGCTCAGCTCCCTCTGAGCAGCCATGTTCACGCCTGCTCTGCGTGGGTTTTCTTCAGGCAGAGTTCCACGTACCGATCCATGGAATCTTGCACGATTTTTTCCACATCCACCTGCACAGGATGCCTACCCACAAATTCAACCAGTACTGCGGGCATCCGATAGGTAAACTCCAGTTCCACTACTGTTTCTGTTGGCGGTCCTGCGGGATCACCTTCACGTTCGGTTTTGTGCGCCTCTCGTTCCGTGAACTGCACGTATCCCGCTTGTGGGAAGCCTTCCGTGCTGCGCCATCTCACTTCTTTGCATCTCTGCCCCGTCCCTGGTCCCTCATTCTGTTGCTGCAGGGCATCCTTCAGCTGCTGCTTGGGTTCCGCGCCCACGTACACGGCGCTTGTCATCAATTCGATGGTGGGTGTGGTTGCGAAGCGATACATCATACGCAGGCGTCGCACCCTTCCATCTTCTTGTGGGATGCTTTCGACGTCCACCAGTTGCGGCACGAATTTGCGCACGTGTTTCCAATCACACCAGGGTTCCATGCAGGTGGAGAGGGGGGCTTGGATCACCCTGGTGCAGCGATGCACCACGTCCAATTCATCGAACCTCTCCAGGAGCGTTTCGTACGGCGTGTACCCTCCCTCCGGGGAGCTCTTGGACCACGTGATCGTCCCACGCCTCCGAGGCGCCTCCGCCGCCATCCTCTCCACCACGTGGTTCCCGACCCGACCTCCACGTGGCACTCGCGGTCCCACGTGGCGCCCCGGGGCGGCCGTCCCCCCTCCCCGTCCTCCCCAGCACTTCGGGGCGCTTCCCATACTCGCCCCGGGGATTCCTGCACCACGCATCACCACGGTACGACTCGGCTGGCACGCGTGCTTGGCGGCGCACCACCCTCTCGATCTGTCACCTCCCAACGGTCACCTCCCTCCTGGGCACACGAGAGGGGGGCGTGGGAGGGGGGAGGAGCCCACGACCTGCACGGGAGGGTTTCTTCTCTGGTCAGAGAGGAGTTTAGATTTTGGGGAAAGACGAAATATTCGGGCAAGAGGGAGTTTATTCTCGGGTTTTTGGGACTTGAGGTTTCCCCGTTTTCGATTTTGGGGAAAGTGAAGGGTCCGTAGCTTTCCCCTTTTCCATTTAGGGTACTTCGCCAACTGTAAACATGGGGCGGTTTTTATTAAGGGATCTCAAGCGAATATTTTTTCATTCGCTATGTATCGTGGAGGAGTTTTGGGGAAAGCGGACCACGTTCCTCCACGCGCGCTGCACCCCAGGCCGTCGAACAGGAACGAGGTCCGAGATTCCGCGGGAAAGAGGAAGGGCCATGCCATCGCGAGTGGGATGCGCGCTGGAGCGAAGGATGCTCCGCAAGCAGTTTGACGAGCTCGTGGGGCTCTTCATTGGTTTCATGGCCGCACATCGGCTCCGTGCTGATGTGCGGATCGGGGTTCTACGTCTCCTACTTGCCGCCATTGAGCAATGTTGGGAAGATTTAGGAAACGCCAAGCGGTATTGGACGTACAAAAGCGCAGTAACGAACGTGCCGCGAACGATCGGTGGCTTCTCGGACGATTGGTTGCGGCAGCATTGCCGTTTTGTGGGTTCAGAGATACACGAGCTACTGAGAATTCTCCGTGTACCAAGAACTATCCGCGTCCGAGGGACGGGACGTGTCTTTACAGGAGAGGAAGGGATGTTGTTGCTGTTGCGGCGCTTGGCAGGGTTGGAGAACTTGCATCATCTATCCCACACCTTTGACCGGACCGCAAGTGCCTTGTCGGAGCTTCACAATGCAATGCTCGACCACATATACCCCTTCGCTAAGCGAGCGTTGCGTTTGGAACTGTGGGCAAGTGAGCTGCCTCGACTGGCTGACGCACTTGCAACGAGGGGATGTCGGATTCCCTCATGTTGTGGGTTCATTGACGGGACGTTGTTCAAGATCCGCAGACCAACCGAGGGAGAAGACGCAGCCTACAACGGTTGGAAACGAATGCATGCAACGAAGTACCAGGCGGTGGTACTTTCTAACTTCATGATCGCGGACTTCGACGGTCCATATGCTGGTTCGGTGGGAGATGCGAATATTTGGCGAAGGTCGAACATGCAGCAGCGCTTGGAAGCGATCGTCCGTGATCAAGGCGAAGAGGTGACTTTGTACGGTGATGGTGCCTACCCGTCCACGGATCTTTTGCGTCGGCCTTTCAAAGGGGACATTTCTGCGGATCAAGCAACCTTCAACGAGGACATGAGCAAGTTCAGACAGGCCGTGGAATGGATTTTTGGAAAGCTCGAACAGTTGTGGCCATTCGTTGGCGATAAGACTCGAAAGACGGTTCTACTCCGTCAAACTGGTAAGGAGGACGTGGTGGCCGCGTTACTGACCAACTTTCATACTTGTTTGTGCGGTGGCGTGACGACGGACTACCTAGGTATCGCTCCTCCTACGTTGCAAGAATACGCTGAGCTGATTCAGCAGCAAACAGACGGTACGTTGTAGGTGCTCGTGTAGCACGCACGAGGATGTTCTTGGTCCTAGTTTGTTTCTGACGACTTCTTCCGTGAGTGTAGGTGTTTTTCACAATTCAGAAGAAGGTAATGAGAACAACTCACCGCCGCTGGGCAGAGAACCTTCTTCATGATGTGTTTCCACAGCAATTTTAATTCTCACAGTCACAGTAACCGCCAGCAGTTCCATACAGAAAGCAGCAGCAGTTCCATTCAGAAAGCAGCAGCAGTTCCATTCAGAAAGCAGCAGCAGTTCCATTCAGAAAGCAGCAGCATTTCCATACAGAAAGCAGCAGCATTTCCATACAGAAAGCAACAACAGTTCCATTCAGAAAGCAGCAAGAATATCGCGAATTTTTTCCATGTATGAATGGTAGGAACTTCTACTGCTTCATTAGTTTGTACGTGGAGATGGAAATCGAAGTATTGCAAAAAAGAAGTAATACATACATTACATTGATTACTTGAATCTTGCACCCCTCGTATCTTTGTTTGGGGATTCTACTTCGTCCTCATCGCGTTGCGAAGTCGATGGTTGCATGTGGACAGACGTGCCTTGCCCGTGCGTATTCAAGTACACGTTCATCCAGTCATCCAAAGAACCAGGGTCAACATGACGCAACGGGTCGTTGCGGTGTGCCTCGCACCGTACCCTCCACTCGTCCAAGGCATCTCTTCGCTCCTGGGAACGTAGGAGGGCGACCAAGCTCTTTTGCAATTCAGGGAGAACGAGCCCGCGGTTCTCGTCACCAGAAGTTCGCCGCCGGCGACTATTCGTCCGCTGTCTAGACTCGTCCGGCGAGCTATTGGAAGGTGCATCCAGACGTGTGCGTTTTCCTCCTGTCTGAAGCTGGCTCATGACGAGCATCTCACCGTTCCGCTCCTTCATCTCCCTTGCGCGAGCTTTCTCCGCATGCGCCGCTCCTTTCCGTGTTTCGGCATCTGATACTCGTTCCGTGACCTCGTCACAAAGTTGTGCGAGTTCCTCGTCGACCATACCACCCCCTCGTCCAGTGGCGCGAAGCACTCCCTCCTCGTTTGCTCGGTGAGCCTTCAGCAAGGCCAAAATCCTCTTACGGATTTGCTTCCGGTCAAGCACCCACGAGCCAAATAGCTTTGGGTACGTTCCCTTCAGCCGCTCTTCAAATAGCTTCCAAGCGTTGCTTTTGTCACTGTTTGTCCTCTTTTCGAGGAAACAACAATCTTCGTCCCTCACCACATACAACAAGGCCTTGTTGTGCGCCGAGGTCCATGTACGGCCACGAAGGGGGGCCATATTTTGGATGGCATTCTCATCGGGCAATGCAATCGGTGCTTTTCCGTCGTCACTCGTCTCATCATCCATCGCAGCTTCCACAATGTCTACCACGTTCTCATTTGGAATGATTTGAACAAGACCTCCGCTTGTATTGCCACCTCCTCCGGCACCCATGCTATCTCGAACCGATATGGCACGAACGAGCATTAGTCGATGGTCCTTCTTCGCTCCTCGACACCGCACTCGTCCGACGCGCACCTTCCCTATTCGATGGGCGTGCGCTCGTTCACCAGATGCGCGTCGGTCGGAGGCGCCTGTACCCTTTCGAACGGGTTGTCCCGCGAAAACGAAAAAAGTCAGAAAATTTACATCCCCCGTCGAGGAACGGGGTCACTCCCCACATCCCTTTACCCTGAAGCTTAACTCATCGTCGAAACCCGGGAAGGGTTGATTTTTTGGGAAAGGCCGGCTTTCCCCAAAATTTCGTCTTTCCCCAAAATCTAAACTCCTCTCAGGGGGGAGGGGGGGGGTTGTGGCTGAATGTTGACCCCCCCCTCGGCTGAATGTCGCCCCCCCCCCCCTTTTGGATAAACTTCTCTCATGTTTACAGCAGGGACGGGTTCGACCGACTGGAAATTGGACCCCCCACCTGGCCCACCGCCACTTTTTCTTCATAGGGAGAGGGGGTGTCGCTACGGGAGCCGTAGTGCCTCGGGAGGACCTCCGCGGACGTTGCTGCTCCAATCGAAGTTGTAGAGCACTCCGTGTTGAGGGGTTTTGATCGATGGACCCCGGCCTACTTCGGCCCGTACAAGAACTAGGGGGCCCGTGCACGTCTCAGGGTCTTTCGGGGTTGGATGTTGGTTCCTTTCCTCGGATGGGTGTTGCTTCCTTTCGACTCGCGAATCTCTTCGAGTACGGGCTCAAATCGAGAAAACACTGTCTCGTTGGAGAGATCTCGACATGATCTCTGGAATGATGCTCTCACAACGGCCAAGTTCTCTCTGGCTCAATTTCTAGAGGTGAATATCCACCAGCAGGTGGTGGGGACCCCGAACGGCACCTCTTCTCGGCACCTCCCCGAGGGCAGCCGAGCGCCCAAGAGGAACCGGAACGCCAAACCCGGGGAAAGGAAAGATGGAAAGACGGTACACATGCATGAGAAAAATCGGATCGAGAAACGATGCCGCTAATGCCATGGAGCGCATGGGCACCCCCTTGCCAAAAACACCCAAAAAAGGGCGAATTTTGGGAACCCCCCAGGCCAGCCACGCCGAGTCCACCGGGAAGGCGAACGATCCAGGACCAGAAAAGCTCAGATTCGGATTCACCTCGTCGAATCACCCGGGTAAACGACGAGAAGGAACGGGAAACATGCCTGATGCGGAGAAAGAGCCCGAGGACTCATGCTCCCCCCCAAGTGGCGGTGGGGTGCCCTAGACCGTTGGTTTGGACAGCAGACGGAATCGACACACGGAGAGGGACAGAGAGGATGAGCAGGGTTTAGGAGAGATCGGCCGACAACCGAAGCCAGAAAGATGCAAGATCGGACGAACGCGTGCGATGTGTCGTGCGCCATGGACGGACGTCCACGAGGGAAAATCTGGGTTGAAACGACGTCCTCCATGGTGGCTGGGTTCGACCTTGTCTCGTGCCCTGGCACGATCCGTCTTCCCGCCTTGCCAGGTTTCTCGCTCCTTTCCTTTCGCCTTCATCCTTCGTTCCTTTCGGCCATTCTTGGTGTGTCGCACGATGTGTCGATCCTTTCCCTCCCTTCCTCGGACCCGCGGGCCAGGTGGGGGGTCCAATTTCCAGTCGGTCGAACCCGTCCCTGCTGTAAACATGAGAGAAGTTTATCCAAAAGGGGGGGGGGTCGACATTCAGCCGAGGGGGGGGTCAACATTCAGCCACAACCGGAGGGGGGGGGTCCTTGGCCACCAACGAAGGACGCGAACGGCATCCGCACGAGCGGACTCGGACATCCACGACAGATCCGTTGGATCCGGAACAAGTCCCGCTAGCCCCATCAATGAAGATCGACGGCTTCGCCAACATCATCGCGCTCCGTCTCCGTCCGCCTCCCACCGAAGCTCCCGTCCCCCCCAAGCTCGCCCTATGGGTCTTGAAATGGCAAGAATTGTTGACCTGCACTCCGTACTCTATCCCACCCTCTCCTGGGAGAAGCAGACCAATCCGATCAAGCACTAGGGAACGCCACGGGATCGTCAATATGGGACGTCTTTCCATCCGTTCGGATAGACGGAGAAAGGAAAAGAGCGGACGAAACGAGGCGCCTTCCGTCGGGGCGAGAAACTAAGCGATCGGATCCGTACTTGACCCACCTGCCGCAAACGCATCGCTTGCATGTCCGTTTTCAAATTGTGAAGAAGCACACCCCGTTGTATTCGCTCGGATGAACACCTTTGCCCTCTACGAGTGGCAAGCGACTTCGTGCGGTGGCTCGTGTGATCCAAACTCCACCACACAAGCGTCTTCGGGATCGTCAAATGAACCTCAGCCTCTCCCCCACACCTTGAGCATGTTCGCCCTTTGCTTTTCCATCCCAACGTATGGAGTACAAGCCGCAACCTTGCGTGAGCGCCATGATCGTCTTAGGATTGGCATGGAGTCTTGCATGGCCCCGCGCACCGACGCTCTCCATCTCTTCGCTCCTCCCCTTTCCCTTGGCGTTTGAACGCTCGTCCTTGTCTCTTTCGCCCATTCTCCGCCCTCTCATCATCGCACCCCCGTACTTTCGTGGTCCCTTCGTTGCTCTTCTCAACCCAACATCCATCCATCGCCGCGATGGTGCCCGTTGCATCGTTCCTTCATGCCCATCGCACCACTATCGTACTCGCTCCCACGCCAACTCTGTCCTATCTCGCGCAGTGTGGTTTTCGGTTCGATCTCCTTGTCTTTTACTCGATGGGATGGTCGAAACGACGCAAGATAAGGTATTGGGCCTAGGGAGAGATCATGCAAGGCGTAGGATAAAGATCCCAACACTTTGGGAGAAAGCGTGAGTTGATTTAGGTGTAAGGCACAGCAACTCCCGATGGTACGGGCGAAAGGTTGAAAGAAAGAAAGACCGGATACGATTGCGGAATGCAGCTTCCCCTCTTGCGACCTTGTGCGGTAGGCACGAAGACTTGAAATTGTGTTGGGGGGGTGCTTGAGTACGAGAGGGAGATGGAGCTTATCTTGCGGCGGTACGGAGAGTGATCGATTGATGCCGAGGCATGGTTTGAAGGTGGATGATCGGATTCGCACGAGGTAGGGACGACGGGAAGAGGGGAGTGGACCGTGCGGACATACGAGGCCTTGACCAAGCGGGAGGGAATTCGATTTGCGCGGGGTTTGGTTGAAGGCGGGAACCTTCTTCTCTGCCCACCCCGACGTGTTTTCCCTCTCCTCTTCCCCTCGCCCTCTTTCACCACGCCTTTTCTCTCCCACTGACCCTTCCCTTTCCTCTGCCTCCCACTGCTCCTCCCCGTCTCTCTCTTCGATTCCTCCCCCCCCCCCCCCTGTTGCTCTCTCTCCCCCTCCTCTGTTCCCGGTGTTTCTCCCCTGAACCGCGGCACCTCTCTCTCCCTCTCTCAATCCCCTCTCACCCTCTCCCCTTCGCTCCACCCTGTGGATCTCGAGCGCGTCCTCCTTCGACGTGGGAGACCGCCACACCTGGACGCCGATCCGCGGATCCCAGCACCCGTTCGCCCCATGCCCCCCCGTGGAGGAGGGACGGGTGTGGGGGACACCCCTGCCTCCGCCATGCGCCCCGTCGGGGTCGGATCGGACGCGTCCGAGGCCGTGAGCGGAGCCAAGGAACCCAAGTGGTGCGGTGCTTGTGGACGAGTCCAAGCGCTCATGCGTGCCAATGCGAGGTGGACGCTGCTGCCGAGGTACACGGTACGTGCCGATCCCCAAAGAAAACGCGAAAACGAACGCGAAGAAAGAACACCGGATGGAAACGTCGATGGAATAAAACGGTGGACACCATGGAAAGGATACACACACCATCCCACCCACAGACCCATCCAAACCCAAGCACGCACCGAGAAAGACAACAGGGAGGAATTGCACCCCGATGCACATCGATGTGACCACGGCCGGCACGATCGAGACCGTGCACGGGATGGGAACGAGACGTCGATCCCCTGCAGAGACACGAGGACTGACCGTGAACGGTGCCAACGCATGCGCACCATGCCCATGATGATGCCACCGAATCGTACATCTAGGGAGACCATGCGATGAACCAAGACCCGCTACTGGACGATCTCAAGACGCTGCGTGCAACCAAGGGTACGCCACACCAACGCTCGCCCGGCCTTGCGATGCACCGTCCATACCAAACGCCGCCCAAACCATCCCCAAGAACAGGCCAATGCCGTTCTCCTCGTGGGGAAGGACATGCAGCCATGGGATAGACGAGGCAGGCATCGCCACGTTTCGATGGAAGTATCGGTACCGTTTGCAGAAGCGATCAGCGAGGACCAATGACGGACCTTTGGCTGACTCTCTGCTGTTCTTGCGTACGTGTGCACCCCCTTCTGGATCTGATAACGTGGACGGGCGAATGGTCACAACCCTCTTGTGCGTCGGCGCTCCTTGCAAATGTTTCGGATCCTACAGGAAGCAAGCATCCCACGCCCCGCGAGCTCCTTCTTCCATTCTTGGAAGTGGTGCGATCGGTCGAGACGTCCGGACCCATCACAAGGGGGGCCTTGCTGTCCGTGCAGAAGCTTTTGGCGGAAGGAACAATCGATCCGAACCACCCTGGAGCAGCCGAGGCGGTGCAGGATGCAGCCAGGGCAGTCACTTCCTGCCGCTTCGAAGCCACCGACCCCGGTGCGGACGAGGTGGTGCTGGCTGCTATCCTCCACGTGCTGCTGACCTTGCTGCGTTGTCCGGCCGGGCAGCTACTAGCCAATCAAGATGTCTGCGATGCCGTGCGGGCCTGTTTTCGCATTGGATATGGGCAGGGAGGGAGAGAATGCAGCCGGCTACTGAGAGATGTGGCGCGGAACACTGTAGAGGAGATGATGGCTCTGCTGTTCTCTCAACTTGAGGAGATGATAAGGAGACTGAAAGAAGAGGATGCGCAGCATCGAACGTCGTCCAACGCTTTGGATGGGCCAAGGGAGGAGGGCAGCTCAGGAGATTATGCAGAAGCTGCTGGGTCCGTTCCAGATTCACCCCGGGCCTACAAGCCCTACAACATCAGTTGTCTGAGCGAGATGTTTGCTTTTGTTTGCTCTCTAATTTCACCGCACCAACACTCAGAGGTTCGAGTTCACTGCCTGGGGATCATATCTACCGCAATCGATGCCGGCGGCGAAGCTATGAAGCAAGTGCCGGAGCTCATGGCCATCATTCAGAGCCAGCTCGGCCGTTCCTGCATCCATTGTGCCCCCTCTACCACGCTGGAGGAGCTTGCAGCCCTTTCTGCACTGCATCTGAAGCTGTTTGCCCTGTTTGGACCAGCTATCCTCCCCCAGGTCAAGGCCTTCATCGACTATGTGCTATTACCTATCGCAGAAGGAAAGGCTGGAACATTTTCTCTTGATATGCAAGAGGTGGCGGTGGATGCCATCGTGGACTTCTGTCGGCATACAGATTTTGTCCGCGACGTGTACCGCATGTATGATTGTGAATTGACCCAACCCAATGCTTTTGAGTTGTTGGTGGGATTGCTGTCTCGTTCTGCATTTCCTGTCAACTCCATCCTGGGACCCATTCATCTGTTGTCACTAGAAGGATTATTGGTGGTCATGACTGGTATGCAGGAGAGGGCCGAACAAGCGTCCGACGCAAGCGCATCGAGCCAGCCGCCAAGCCCCACTGGTGTCTCTGCAGGTCTTTCATCGGAGAATGGGGTGGTTCCGGACTTAGTATTGCTGCACGATTCTGTTGGAAAGGAGGTGAGCTTGCAAGACATGAGAAAGAAGAAGAGGCTCAAGGAAGAGTTTGCAACTGGGGTGGAGCACTTCAATCGAGACCCGTCCAAAGGTTTTGAATACCTTCAGGCGGTCTGTCTCCTCCCTAAACCGCTCACTTCTTCCTCTGTGGGAGCCTTTTTGCGGCACACACCTGGACTAGACAAGACAATTCTTGGGGAGTATTTGGGGGAACCAGATGAATTTAATGTGGAGGTGCTCAAGGCCTTCATCAAGCTGTTTGATGTGAGGGAGCTCTCATTAGATCTTGCACTTAGAATGTTCATGGAATCATTTAGGCTTCCAGGAGAGGCGCAAAAAATAAGCCGTATTCTGGAGAACTTTGCCAGTCACTATCACAAGGAGTGCCAGGACGAAACATTCAAATCGGAGGATGTTGTATATGTGCTTTGCTACTCAATCATCATGCTTAATACTGATCAGCACAATGCTCAAGTAAAGAAGAAAATGACCTTGGAGGACTTCATTCGCAATAACCGCAAGATCAATGAAGGAGAGGATCTTCCACGGGAATTCCTTGAAGATATTTTTTACAGCATTGCCACGGATGAAATTCGGGTGGAGGATGTCAACGGTCTTGGCTTTGGAGATATTGGTGCCGGAAAGTGGTCCGATGTGGTCAGTAGATCCCGGGTGCTCGCATCGACGGCGGTTGATCCCCGTGTGCTTGGATTGAGCCTCGACATGGATATGTTCGCTAAGTTGTGGAATCCTGCTATAGCAGCCATAAGTGTCGTGTTCGACTATGCGGAAGATGAGGTGTTGCTTGAGCGGGCCTTAAACGGGTACCTCTGCGTGGCACAGATTGCAGCCACCTACAAAATGACACAGGTGATCGATACACTCATTGTCAGCATGTGCAAGTTCACATCCTTACTAACACCATCTGGAGAAAGCAACCGCGTTGCATCGTTTGGGCAGGATGCACGGGCGAGGTCTGCTGCGTTGGCTGTGTTCACTATCACTAATAGGTTTGGGGACTATGTCAGGTCCGGTTGGTGGAACATTGTGGATTGTGTGACCAGACTTTACACCATTGGGGCACTACCACCCGCAGTGACAGAGCAGCTTGACGAAGGGATGGATAGCGACCGGCCAAGGATTGCTGGCAGGCCAGCAATCCAAGCATCAAAGAAGAACAGCAGTGCTAGTTCACTTCTCAAACAGCTAGGTCTACTGCTGTCCCTGGAGGGATCAGATGATGAAGGAGATGCAATGAATCCCGCAGAGAGCGAGGCAGTAGGACTGGCTACGGAATGCATCGAAGCTTGCCACATTGGAGAAATTTTTGCCGATAGCAAATTCTTACAAGGGGATGCTCTTGTCCACCTGGCAAGAGCTTTGGTCTGGGCTGCTGACGCTGGACAAGCAGAAGACTTTTCAGACTACGAGCAAGAAGTCTGTGCGGTATTTTGCTTACAGATCTTGGTCGGAACTGCCCTGCGCAACAGGGACCGGATTCATCTGCTTTGGCCTCTCCTGTCTTCTTACTTCAATAAAGTCCTCACTGAGCAGCAGGCACCAGTGCCAGTTATAGAACATGCAGCGCTGGAGCTTCTTCACTTGTCCCGTAGGTTGTTGCCTTACAAAGAGGACATTGCTGAAGAGTTGCTGTCCAGTCTCAACAAGATCTCCTGCCTCGAGCCCAAGATCTTTGGGGCCATGGCGCCGAAAGTAGCAGCAGAGATCGTTCTGCTGTTGAAGGGCTCTGTGAAGTATATTCACTCCAAGAGTGAATGGGAGACCATATGTTCCTTGCTCACGTTAACTGCCAGTTACCCTCAGGCTTACCCAGCAGGATTGGAAGCTCTGTCGGTCGTCGTTTTGAGTGAAGGAGTGCGCTCTTCCCACTTTGAGCCGCTCCTCGAGTCCATTGTCAAGCATGTAGAAAGCCCAGTGGCTACAGAGGAGCAGTGTGTATCAGCCTTGGAACTGATGGGTGAGCTTGGCATGGGATTGGTGAAGGACCACACAAGCATTTATTCACTGGATGATGGAACGGTGGAATTCCTGGACCACTGGGGAAGCCTCATTGGTAGACTGGGCGGCTGCTGCATCTGGGCTCGTATTGTACCGAGGGAGCAAGCTCTTAACACATTACACAAGGTACTTGCAGCTGCAGAGCCTTTGTCTTTACCGGCCTCTACGTGGAGGGATTGTCTGCAGCAGGTTATCCTGCGAATTGTGGATGAATTGACGAGAATGTCAAGCTTGAAGCGCCCAGCCAATCAGCCATCTTTCAAGAAGAGCTTACGACTAGCATCGTCATTGATGTGCAAAGTCTTTTTACAATATTTGACCGTGTTTAGCCAGTTGGATGACTTCACCCAAGTTTGGCTATCTGTGCTGTCTAGATTGGAAGATTGCCTGAAACTGGCTTCCCATGGCAGCACCGAAGAGGAGGAGGAATTGGCGGAGGCGATCCCCCAGCACCTAAAGAACCTTCTACTCGTCATGTCTTCCCAGGGGATATTGGTGGAGAGCAGAGAAGAATTGTGGGACTCCACATGGATGAAGGCCCAAACCATTTCGCCCTCCTTCAGCCCAAGCATGCTGTCCTCACCAGCATGAGCCTCCAAGGCCAGAGTTTTGAAAGTTTCAATAACAATTCCCAAGATTCCTCCTGCATCAGCTGTTTCTTCTTGCTTGCATACGAATCAGAAAAAGGTTTGGGTACTCCGACCGTTTCTGTTACAACATCCCAATTGCTTCCTCACCTTTATTTACATCCTCCGAAACCGCACCCTTCTTGAAAACGATGGCGAGTTGCGATCTCGCGCATTACCAGGCGCGCTGGGATCGTCAGGTGCATTCATTTCATCCATGCCACCAGGGCGATCTTCATTCGGAGAATGGGACGTGGCTTGGGCCACTGCCTCCAGCACCTGCGGCATGATGCCTGGGCACGCTTGCACCATATGCTCCCAACCATCGGTACCCATGACCCGTGCAAGGTTTTCTGCCACGTACGTGAGGGCAATTCTCTTCAGCTCTACTGCATGACTCTGTTCAGCCAAAGCCAACGTGGTTGCAGCCGTTTCGACTTCCATAGCTTCGCAAAGCTTCCTCTCACAGGTTCGACGAAGGCGCTCAAGGCCGAAACGGTCGGCTGCAGCGAGTAGGTGCTGTATGAGTGGAACGTTCTTCATGCCATCTTCGCCCTCTAGTTCTGGGACATCATCCGCATAGATGAAGTACAGAAGGGAGCGAAAGACAAAGGGTTCTACATCCATGACCCTGACAACCCCCTCTTCGCCCTCTTTCATCGGAGAAGAAAGCATGGCACTCAGTACTGGCGATCTTGCCATCAGAACCAACCGATGCGCTGGAAAAGTCTCGTTTCCCACGTGAAAAGTGACGTCTGCATCCTGACCCGACTCAAGGAGGCGGGTGAGGTCTTTGCCCAGGGACGAAGGCAATTGATCCGGCAGCGTAAGCTTGGCCGCTTCCCGTCTCGTGAGAGCCCCTCCCTCTGTTACCACAAGCTCGATTGTGTAGCGAATCACGATTTGATCATCGTGAAGGTAACCATATTGCGGGTTCTCGAGAACGCTTCTTCTAACAAACTTTCGGTACCCATGGCAATTTCTGGCGTTTGGGTCTGATCGCGCACAGCTGATCTTGACTGCACCCTGTTCCCTCCGCCTACCCTTGGTGATGTGGTTTTCCTGTCCGCTTTGGTCGACCAAGGTGAACCGATGGAATGCCCTCACAATACGTCCTTCGCTGGTGTGCACCACACCCTGCGGGTTTTTTCCTTCTCCAATGAGTGCGACGAAGAGTGCACAGTATTCTCCTGTTGCATCTCTCCGTTCGTTCCCGTGGCTCAGGTTACCCATGGACATGATGGGTACGGCCGCCCTTCCACTGCTGGGCATGTGTTCCCCACGCCAAGGTAGCCTGGCGGCTTCTGTAAACGGCATCCCTTGCACCACTGCTTCTGCTTGTCTCCCGATCAGTTCACTTCCTTGCATGGGCTGCGAATTCGGCACGTTTCCTTCCCTTTCTTCCGCATCTTCTCGCGGTTGCTGTGCGCTGTTTCTATGTCCCCCGAGCGCCTCTCCTCCCGGTGCGATGGGCAGGTAGGATCCGTGCAGGCCTGCTCTGGCCAGGATGGAACTGTGCGGATGGATGTGGTTTCCGATATCTGCTGCGGATCGTTTCCCATCCGGATAGAACAGCAGCACCCATTCGTGTCCGCCCACCGAGAACCTTTCGCTGGCCACCGGTTCTCCGTCTCCCAACCCACGCACGAGGCTGTATCCTGCGATGGTGTGCACGTGCTCTCCCACCACGGTTCCCGTGACGGTCTTGGACGCCGTGGCGCACGTGGGCGTCCCTTCTTCGTTTCCTCTCCCTCCGACCTCTTCCATATCTGTCTCTGCGTCCTCGGGACCGACTCCACGCGCACGAGGACCTCGCTTCTGCGCCTTTGGAGGCGCCGCACGTGCGCGCACGTCTCTTCACGAAAGGGGAAAAATGACCAAAGCACGACCCTTCCCCATGGGCAGGTGCAGGAAGGGGTACGTCACCCGTACGGGAAATCGAGGGGAAAGGAGGGAGCGTCCGATGGGAGCAGGGGTACGGGACCGATGCCCGCGGAGGAAAGGAGGGGCGGGGAGGGATCCGCCTCGAAAGCACACGGTGGAATTGGCGGGAGGAGGGGTGGAAGGTGGAGGAGACGGGCTGGACGTCGAGACGGTCGTGTTCCGGACGTGACGAATCGGGCTTGGAGATGGCGTCGACACGGATCCGGTCGAGTGGCGGGCAGGGACGTGCGGCGCGCCACGTTCCATCGTCCTGTTGGCGACGTTTCCCCTCCGACGCGGTCCTCCCACCTCCCCCCTTTCTTCCTTTTCTCGTCCCAGTCCACCCCCTCCCCGAATCCACCTCGACATCTTTTTTCTCCCACCTTTACCCTTCCCTCGATCCCCCTCGTTCCACCCACGTAATTCGAGTGCCATTCCCCCGTTTGCCTGTCCGGATACCTGCCAGGGAGAGGGACTGAGGGAGAAGGGGACTCTGAGGGAGAGGGAGACAGGGAGAGAGGGAGAGAGGGTGAGAGGGATTGAGAGGGAGGGGGATTGAGAGGGAGGGGGATTGAGAGGGAGAGTCGACAGAGGGAGAGGGTGAGAGGGATTGAGAGGGAGAGGGGGGGACCACGTCTCCAGTGGGACGGACAGATCGACCTAACGAGGACGGCATGGCGTCCCACACGACCGTTGCCCCGAAGCTGAAGGGTTCCTCGGAAGGACCGACCCGCCTTTCCTTCCGTACCAGGGTGGCCACGTGTCCGAGGATGCCCGGGGCGTGCGGATGCGCACCCGCCTCCGCGGGGGGCGCGTTCACGGTGGAGGCGAAGAAAGGGTACAAGCTCAAGACCAACAAGGCCGCCGCCAAACGGTTCCGTGTGACCGGATCGGGAAAAGTCATGCGAAGGAATCCCATGAAGCAACATTTGCTCGAGAAGAAATCCTCAGGAAGGAAAAGGCAGCTCTCCAACGCCGTGGTCGTCAACGACGCAGACATCAACAACATCATCGGGATGATGCCCCTGGCCAAAATCACCCAGTGAAGGCCCATTCGGTGCACCCGGCGTGAAATGTCCAGCACGCAGCAATCCGTGGATGCACAGAGAGGACGGATGGGCGGACGCGCCCAAGACAATTCACGAGCGTTCGAGTTGTAACCGGTTGCCTTTCGATAGTAACTTCGAATCCCGGACGTTCGCAAAGGATGCAAGTGTTGGATTTGCCAGGATTCACGGGCTTGCAAAGCAAGGCACGGCCCGGAAACTTGCTGTACGAACAGAGTCGCGTGCAACGGGTCCGAACGATGCCTGCCAACACGCTCCTTCCTTCGTGTTGGACGAATGTGCTGGAAACCACGACTCCCACGATGCACCTGCCCAGGACCCCACGCGCATACGAGGAAAGTTGCGCACGCACAACCCGATCGTAGCGTTTTGCCCCACCCTCGCTGAGGAAGCACATGACCCCTGCGCCCCACACTGTGGTCCGAAAAAACGAGTGTGTTGTGCAGAGAGATGTGCTCGGGAACGCCCACGGCCTCCCTCGCAAGGGAAGTTTGCTCGCACGCGGTGTCCATGTCGCGAGTACAACACCTGCTTGACCCAGCACGCTTCGCACGAGGCAGCCGGTTCTCCTGTTTTTTCACACTTCTACTCCCAGGCATCGGAGATCGACTGAGTTTGCATTTGTGTGCTTGCATTTTCCGCTACCCATCTTCGATGTCCCGGGGTTCGATCCCCGGCATGTGCCATGGCCATGGACTAGGGGCGTGAGCAGTTCCATACGCAAGGAACGTTGTTCCTTGTCCCCCAGAAGGCTGCATTGCTGATTTCCAAGTCTTTGTCCGAGGTGATGCCCGTGTTACGTACCTCCCCGTAGCCAACTCGCTCGGAATCAATCATGGTTTATCGGCGCATACACCCCCGGCTTCTCGGCAATGGCTTGGTGTTGTCCGCACGTCTTGCTTTCCCATTCTTGAACGCGTGCTGCGTGGTTGTGGGCAGATTTCGATGTAAAAACCGATACACGATTGTGTTCCACAATGGATGTGCATGACCATTGGACGTAGTTCACGCTTGGAGCCTTTCACGTTCCGATCCGCGTTGTACGAGCGCTAGGAGACACCGCTCCCTCGTTGATTCGGCTTTCGAGGCTTTGCTTGCAGAACATTGGGTCTTGGATGGCCTTGTGCGAGGACAACGAGCATTCCTTGTCGTACCGCGGTCATCAAATCACCGACGGGTAGGCGTGCAACATCGGCCAAGTGCCGAATCGGCGTCGGATGGAATGCTCTTCATCTAGCCTTCCGTCCCACTCTTGCTTGGAACCCCTCGCCCTTCGCGTTTTCGTCTCGCGACTCTTCGCGTCTTGGCACGCCACCTTCCATCCTTGCCCTTCCCCTGCCAGCCCCCGACTAGAGAAGAAACTCCCTCGCCCCAAACCCTGGAGAGAAGAAACTCCCCCGGGGGATGGGTGGGGGTCCGTCTCCTTGGGGTCGCGACCCCAGGACGTCTCGGGAGGGAGAAGCAGGGATGGGCTGGCTTCTTGACACACACACACACACAGACAGAGAGAGAGAGAGAGAGAGAGACCAGGGGTGGGGGAGGTCTGGGCGCGTGTGGGACCAAACCCGAGGGTTCCTGGACACGCGATGGTGAGCACACCACGGATGCGGGGCGATTTACAACGGGGGCGAAGAGATGCTGACATGGCCGAACGGAACACGTGTTGCGTGTGGGTGCGTGGGGGAAACCGGGGCGAAGATCAACTTCGTGCTGCTGATGAGCCGACAGGGAAAGGTGCGTATGGCCAAGTGGTACGCACCCCAGATGCAAAAGGACAAAGGAAAGATGACCAAAGAGCTCGGACAGCTCGTACTCAAACGCCATCCCAAGCTGTGCAACGTCATCGAATGGAGGGACAAAAAACTCGTGTATCGTAGGTATGCAAGCCTTTACTTCATTGTTGGAGTGGATATGGAAGACAACGAACTCATCGCGTTGGAAACCATCCACCTGTACGTCGAATCCTTAGATTCCTACTTTGGAAATGTGTGCGAACTAGACCTCATCTACAACTTTCAACAAGCGTACTTCATGCTGGACGAGCTGATCGTCGCCGGTGAACTGCAAGAGGTGGTCAGGAGGACCATATGTAGCGAAATCGCGAGCCAAGACGAACTGGTGGAAGAAAACGAATCGGGATTGGCAAACATGATCGCACCCATCCTGCACAATGCGGGACTGGCATGAGGAAGCCGCCCATCGACGCGACAAAAGAAAGAACAAAGATACAATGCACCGCTCGCCACCACGTGTTCGTGATCGAGCCCTCTGTTCACTCAGATGCCGGCGAGGTGATCCACAATAAAAGATTCAACGCGATACATTGCAAAACGTCCACGTACTTATTCCCTGTACCTTTATCCACTGCATTGCCAAATCAAGCTGCCGGTAGGGCTTCTGTACCGGTGGATCGATACAACCAACACGCGTCCCACACCTTCGGGATCTGCTTTCCCCACGGGCTGTTGAATATGTTGAGAATGGTTACCTCCTGTGCGTAATGCAAATCGGGCAAGAGCTTCGGAGTCAAGAGGAAGCACTGTGGAGTGCCTGGACGACTCGCGGCCTCGCAAAGTTGCTGGAATATTCTCCTCTCATTGACTGGATCCATTCCCTGGTTGATTTCGTCCACCACCCGAAAAGGACACGCCGTCAAGTTTTGAAGGGAAATGAGGTACAGGATTGTCGACACAGAACGCTCCCCGCCGGAGTGGCGACTCGCGCTCAACACCTGCAGCTCTTCCGTGTCCCGGAATTTGACCCGGATTTCGATCTTATACTCCTCGTAGTTCTCTGCCTCGACCAACGAGACCTCCCCCGCACATCCGACCTCCGCTATGTTGCTCCCAAAAGTAGAGCTGATCTTCTTTGTTAGCTCGTGCAATTGCGGCAGCCAGGTCTCGTGCAAGGCCGCAACCTCAGCCTTGCGACTGGAAAGCTCAGCGCGTTCCACGCTCAGGTCCTTGCTCAGCTTCTCCATGCGTCCCTTGCGTTCCTCGTACTCCTCAAGGATGTTGGGATTGGCACATACAATGGCATTGGCCCGTTCCGTTTTCTCCGCAATATCATCTTCCAAGCTCATGATGCTCTCGTGAACGGTTGTCTCGAATGCCTGGGTCAGCTCCTCCGTGAGAGGGGCTTCACTCTTGGCGTTTTCCAGTGCAGCGCGGAGCGCTTCTTTGTCTTGCCCGTAAATGCGTTCCAGTTCAGCTTTCATTGCCTTGTACTTCTTCACTTCCTGTTCCAATTCGCTGAACCGTTGCTTCATCGACCCCAACTCGGTCTCAAGCTCTGACACTGCCAGGGTGGCAGCTGCCAGGTCCTTCAGAGCCTCGACGAGCTTGCTGTTGCTGTTGACAAGGTTCTTCACACTCGAGACCCTCTTCTCGTTGATCTTGAGCAAGTCTTGCCTTGCCTTCTCAATCTTGGAAGAGTTGTCCCCGGATTGCTCCATCCTATTCAGCAGGCCTTTTTTCTGCCCTACCCGCTGTACTGCAGATTGCAGCTTCTTTCCACGCTCGTTTCGTTCCTTGATGAGGGCGTCCTGCTCTCGTCGAACTTTTGCACCTTCGTCGTTGAGGGCTCTCAATCTCTCGTCCACACGCGAGCGGAGAGATGCAAGGCCTGCCTTTTCCTTCCTTACCTCCTCCAGCTGTTTCTTCATCTTCTGGAGCTCACCGTCGTTACCGGTCTCTGAAGCGAGGAGAATACGTGCCTGGCGCAGGCCCACCACGCGGACGCTCTTCGCCTCGGCATTGTACCTGGAGACGTTCTTCACGTACTGCGATTCCGGGGTCCACAGGCACCTCACGGGAGTGTTGTTCATAATGTGCTCAACGTGCTTCTGCGATTCAGGATCTGCCACCGCCGCAGTGTGTATGGCATTGACGTCGCAGAGGAACTTCTTCACGGGAGCCGGTGCCTTGAACGTCTCGTCCAAAAACTGCCTCACTCCGTACTGCTTCAGGCTCTCGATGTCAAAAGGCCTACGGGGGGCTTCATCCGCACCCTCCCCCACGTTGGAAACCGTGATTCTGTACTGCGCAAGGTTTTCCAGCAACAGGTCCCTATCCTCCGCCGTTTGGGCAACAAAGACGGACCACACGTACTTCTGACAGTGCTGTTCCAGCATGCTCGCATACAACGGGTGCGAGCATTCTACCTCCGCCGCGACCGGACCGAACACCGGCTTTTCGAACCGATCTCGGTTGCTCTCCACCCACTCGATGGCCTTGGCCAGCTGAGGGTTGGAACGCAGGAGGCCTTGCACCTTCCTCATGCGAGCGTTGCTCAGCTCGGCGATGCGCTTCTCGAAGTACTGCTGCTTGTGATCCATCGCTGCCAGCCTCTCGTTGATGTTGGAGCGTTCCAAGTTCTTCTCCCGGATCGCATCGTTGTTCCTCCTCATTTCCTGCTTCAAGTCGGTCACGCGCTGCGTGAGCGCGCCGGACTCGAACTCGGCCTGCTCTCGCTGCGTGCTTTCGATCTCCGTCTCCAGGGACAGGATCTCTTCCTTCATCTTCTCGATGCGCGGAAGCAGCTGTCGGTCCTCTTCCTCCAGGGCCTCCACGTGGGCCTCCTTCTCCGCCATCGCGTTGTACCCATCCGACAGCTCCTTGTCGCACTTGGAGATCTGTGCATCCAATCGTTCCACGGCTCTCTTGGCGTCGGACTTGGCCTTCTTGGCCTGGTCCAATTCTTCCTTGGTGGACTCGTAGGGCCTGAGCTGCTCCTTGAGCAGCTTCTGCTGTTCGTCCAATCGGTGCTGTCCTTCTCGCAGCTTCTCCTTGGATTCCTGGTACCTCTCCTTGGCCTCGTTGTACTTGAGCCAGGGGATCTTCTTCTTCAGGACCTGGACGTGGTTCAGGAGCGCTTCCCTCTCCCGGAACTGTTCGATTTCCTTGGCGATCTCCTGGTTCTGCTGCTCCAGCTTCTCCACCTGCTTCGCCTTGGCATCGATGGACGTCTCCGCCCCTCGGGTTCCCTTTTGCAATTCCACCAGCCGTCGGTGTGCATCTTGCAGGGTGCTGTCTCCGAGGGCTTTCTCGGTCTCCCAGAGCATCTCCTGGGGTTTCATGGAGGCGAAGGCGGCCACTCGATCCTGGGGCAGGAACTGGCACAGGTTGTCCAGCTGCACGTGGTACTCCTTCATCCTCTCTTCCACCATCCGGAGCCCGGTGCGGATCCCATCCAGGTGCCATTCCGAGCTGTTGTCGGCTTTGATCTTGCGCTGGACCACCGTTTCGGGTCGTTCAGCTTCTCCGGTGCACAGGGTGACGGTGACGGTGGCCCAGCTCTCTCCTCTTTGGATGAAATCGCTCACTTTGTCCGCTCTACCCAGCAGCTTGGTCCCACCAGCCAATCCCACGCACAGGGCACACACCAGGGAGCTCTTTCCCGTCCCGTTGGGACCCAGGACGAGGTTCAGCCTCGGTCCCGGTTCCATCACGCACGAGGCGTAGGTCTTTTGCAGGCGGTCAGCCACCATTCCCACGCGATTCGCTCGCGTGCACCGACGTGGCACGCACCATGAACTGGCGCACTTCCACCCGGAGGACGCTTCCACGCGCGTATCCTTCCGCCATCCATTCCCTCCTGCACGTTCACTCGGTCAGATGGGTCTCGTTTCCTTCCCTTCCTCCTCCTCCTCGATCCGCGCGCTTCGTTCGCGGACCTGGTGCGTTTGGTGGCGCGCATCGCGCGTGAGCGCGCGAAATCCCGTCCTCTTCTCTTCTCTTCTCTTCTCTTCTCTTCTCTTCTCATCCGATCGATCGATCGGGAGATCCCCCTTTGTTCCCATCACGGGGCGGGTTCGAAAGGGAAGGAACAGAAGGGGACATGGGGGGTTCGAAAGGGAAGAGATCGATTGGAAAGGGAAGGGACAGAAGGGGATTGGAAAGGGAAGTGGGGGATTGGAAAGGGAAGGGATCGATTGGAAAGGGAAGTGGGGGATTGGAAAGGGAAGGGGGGGATTCGAAAGGGAAGGGATCGATTGGAAAGGGAAGTGGGGGATTGGAAAGGGAAGGGATCGATTGGAAAGGGAAGTGGGGGATTGGAAAGGGAAGGGATCGATTGGAAAGGGAAGTGGGGGATTGGAAAGGGAAGGGATCGATTGGAAAGGGAAGTGGGGGATTGGAAAGGGAAGGGGGGGATTGGAAAGGGAAGGGATCGATTGGAAAGGGAAGTGGGGGATTGGAAAGGGAAGGGGGGGATTCGAAAGGGAAGGGATCGATTGGAAAGGGAAGTGGGGGATTGGAAAGGGAAGGGATCGATTGGAAAGGGAAGTGGGGGATTGGAAAGGGAAGGGATCGATTGGAAAGGGAAGTGGGGGATTGGAAAGGGAAGGGATCGATTGGAAAGGGAAGTGGGGGATTGGAAAGGGAAGGGGGGGATTCGAAAGGGAAGGGATCGATTGGAAAGGGAAGTGGGGGATTGGAAAGGGAAGGGATCGATTGGAAAGGGAAGTGGGGGATTGGAAAGGGAAGGGGGGGATTCGAAAGGGAAGGGATCGATTGGAAAGGGAAGTGGGGGATTGGAAAGGGAAGGGATCGATTGGAAAGGGAAGTGGGGGATTGGAAAGGGAAGGGGGGGCTTGGAAAGGGAAGGGATCGATTGGAAAGGGAAGTGGGGGATTGGAAAGGGAAGGGATCGATTGGAAAGGGAAGTGGGGGATTGGAAAGGGAAGGGGGGGATTCGAAAGGGAAGGGATCGATTGGAAAGGGAAGTGGGGGATTGGAAAGGGAAGGGATCGATTGGAAAGGGAAGTGGGGGATTGGAAAGGGAAGGGGGGGATTCGAAAGGGAAGGGATCGATTGGAAAGGGAAGTGGGGGATTGGAAAGGGAAGGGATCGATTGGAAAGGGAAGTGGGGGATTGGAAAGGGAAGGGGGGGATTCGAAAGGGAAGGGATCGATTGGAAAGGGAAGGGACAGAAGGGGATTGGAAAGGGAAGGGATCGATTGGAAAGGGAAGGGACAGAAGGGGATTGGAAAGGGAAGGGATCGATTGGAAAGGGAAGGGACAGAAGGGGATTGGAAAGGGAAGAGATCGATTGGAAAGGGAAGGGACAGAAGGGGATTGGAAAGGGAAGAGATCGATTGGAAAGGGAAGTGGGGGATTGGAAAGGGAAGGGATCGATTGGAAAGGGAAGTGGGGGATTGGAAAGGGAAGTGGGGGATTGGAAAGGGAAGGGATCGATTGGAAAGGGAAGTGGGGGATTGGAAAGGGAAGGGGGGGATTCGAAAGGGAAGGGATCGATTGGAAAGGGAAGTGGGGGATTGGAAAGGGAAGGGATCGATTGGAAAGGGAAGTGGGGGATTGGAAAGGGAAGGGATCGATTGGAAAGGGAAGTGGGGGATTGGAAAGGGAAGGGATCGATTGGAAAGGGAAGGGACAGAAGGGGATTGGAAAGGGAAGAGATCGATTGGAAAGGGAAGGGACAGAAGGGGATTGGAAAGGGAAGAGATCGATTGGAAAGGGAAGGGACAGAAGGGGATTGGAAAGGGAAGGGATCGATTGGAAAGGGAAGGGACAGAAGGGGATTGGAAAGGGAAGGGATCGATTGGAAAGGGAAGTGGGGGATTGGAAAGGGAAGGGGGGGATTCGAAAGGGAAGGGATCGATTGGAAAGGGAAGGGACAGAAGGGGATTGGAAAGGGAAGGGATCGATTGGAAAGGGAAGGGACAGAAGGGGATTGGAAAGGGAAGAGATCGATTGGAAAGGGAAGGGACAGAAGGGGATTGGAAAGGGAAGGGATCGATTGGAAAGGGAAGTGGGGGATTGGAAAGGGAAGGGATCGATTGGAAAGGGAAGTGGGGGATTGGAAAGGGAAGGGATCGATTGGAAAGGGAAGTGGGGGATTGGAAAGGGAAGGGATCGATTGGAAAGGGAAGTGGGGGATTGGAAAGGGAAGGGATCGATTGGAAAGGGAAGTGGGGGATTGGAAAGGGAAGGGATCGATTGGAAAGGGAAGTGGGGGATTGGAAAGGGAAGGGATCGATTGGAAAGGGAAGTGGGGGATTGGAAAGGGAAGGGATCGATTGGAAAGGGAAGGGGGGATGACCCTACATCCCGGGTGCCTTGTCGGTCCACCGCATTTGGAAACCGACCGAGACACACACGGACGTCCTTCCATCGACGAGAAGAAGGGGGGCTTCCATCACGGTCCTTGTCGATGGGTCGGTCGAATAAAACAAGCCCCACGGACGATTTCCTGCCTAGAAAACGGGGATCCGTCGCGGATGTTGCCCTCTTGCTTTGCGATCGGAGGATGGGTCCAAGATGCGGCTTCTTGCTGCTCTCGCGCGCATGCCTCCTCTCGTTTCTCCTTGCGGAGGTGCGTGGCTGCAGTGCGCCACGCGAGCTTCCTGCCCCTCTTGGACACCGTCCCAATGGTGTGCTTGGCCAAGTCGAAGAGCTTGGCAGCACGTTCCGTCGAAACGGGAGCTCTACGGTCCCATTCCTTCAACTGCTTCAGCTCCTCGATCATGTCCGACACGAGGTATTGGAGGTTGCGAGCATAAGGCCGTCGCTCTTGCACCACCATGTGGCGTTGCACATAGATCCAAGGCAATCCACCGGTGACATAGTTCATGAAAGCTTGTCTCACCGTGAGCTGCGTGCACGATTCCACTTGTCTTGACGGAAGTCTTGTAAGGCCGAGAGCATCCTCCGTATCTTGGGAAGGGGCATGGTTGATTTGATTGGAAGCTTGAACCAAGTCGTTCACTCGTTGCATTAGCGGTCCCAACAAACCTCATACCGTTGATTGGATGGTGGCAGGTGTGATATTGCCACATTCGTAGTCTCTTTCTCGAAGGCAATCAAGAACGGTATCTCGCATACCGTTCCTCAACGTCTCTAAGTTTTCTACGGCATGTTTGCCATGGGTCAAGATATGGACATTCATTGGGACACCCGTGGCAGCAACGATGTTTCCCGAGCGATCCAACGCAACATCAAAAGGGGGGTAAGGCTTCAACTCGTGTCTACCACGCTCTCTCCGAAGAGGAATTGGACGCAAAGGGTGGGTCGCCGGCATGTTGCTAGTGACCCAATCTTCGTTCATCAGCAAGCTTGCAATGCGGCGCTCCGAGACCGAATCCGTAGAACTTGAGCGTCCAAAGGCTAAGAAAGTGACACTGCAAAGCTTATGAAGGAATGTGGCGTCGACCCCCGGAACGAAGTGAGGAGGAAGTCGTGCAAATCCACACCCGCCTGAGGGGTCGAGCCCACACACCGACCCGTCCCATGTGTTGGTCGTCCGCTGCCACGTACCGAAAGTGGGTCCCCAAACCTTTTCCTATGTCCCATCCTGCGCGGTTGCACACGGCAATCACAGGAGGGCCATCCGTGACACCCGAAGTGACACAGGTGCTTGCTCCCTTCTTCTTCCTCTTCCGTCGCCATGGTCCCCTCGACGTTCCGTGCACGCGCCGGCGTCGTCGTCCTTTGGCCTGTCGGTCCGTCCCTCCTTCCGATCGATCCTTCTATCGATTCCATCGCACGCTCGACCCGTTCGAAACGCCATCCTTCGTGGTTCGGGTATCGGCACGAACGAAGTGGGGTGTCCAGGGATACCCTTGTTGAAGTACCCGTTGTACTAGAGGCATGGACAGCCCCAACCAAGGAGTTTTCCTCTCGGGTAGCCCCAACCAAAGGGTCGATCGACGGATCGACATGTGGGCCGACGAACGTTTCGTGGGACGGAACAAACTGTGCGTCCGAGGAACGAGCAACCGAGCCCAACAGACTCGTGTCAACCCCAGCAAAATAGACCAATGATAAACCATTGGACAAACAAACCAACGCGACCAGATGAGGAGCGCGACACCTTATTCGTAATAGAACTTAGAACCTGACCCGACATCAACAACGTGCCTTCTTCTTCCATCGAGCTCCACGAGCAGCTCTCGAACACGTGACGGACATCGTCGTCGACGTAACGCCCCATCGGATCAACCAGCGAACGCACGGAGGGAGAGGAAGAAACCCTACCCACCAGTTCACGACAGGTTCGAAACCGTGAACACGGCAGCAGTTCACCCCGAGGGAAGGAGACCCCACGTTCCACAGCCCTTTCGGTTGGGCACGAAGAGGAAGGGAACCCGTTTCCATCGGGAGGGACATAGAAGGGGAGCGTCCCATCTACCATGGGTTCCTTGGGTTTGGCGAACCCGTGATCGGATGAAACCGATCGGAGGAGACCCGAAGACCACAAGGGAGAGAGAGAGAGAGGGGGACGCGTGTGGTTTGGGCATCGCGATGGCGCTGGACGCTTCTGCGTTCTCTGGTTCGGGTTTCGACGCTCGCGCCTGGGTGGATCGCGTGCTCGTGGAGGCGAGGCACGGACGCGGTGCCTCGGACGTCCAGGACACGTCGGGCAGGACGAGGACGGGATTCGCGGAAGAGCAGGACCGACGGGAGTTGGAGCTCCAGCTCCAGGTGCATCGCGACGAGGCCTACACCAAGCTCTCGCGGTGCTGGCAGGACCTACGTGCACGCCTCCCACGCGCTTCGCGGGAGGCCAGGCGGGTGGCGGACCTCTCGGCGGTCCACGCCGCTCGCCTTCGTCCGCCTTCGCCGCCTCCCGGACCCAGCTCGGCGCTGCGCGCGGCCAGGAGGAAAGCACGCGCCGTGGAACGGGTCCGGAGCACGTTGGACGCCGCGCACGACCTCCGTTTGGCGCTGGAAGGCGCGTCCGTCGCGCTTTCGACCGCGTCCAGGAGCCAGGCGGACGTGCAGGCGTGCGTCGCGTCGGAGGAGGAGGAGGAGGACCTGATGGACCAGGCCCGTCGCGTTCGATCCATGCGACGCGCCTTGCGCGCCACGCGGGACGTGTCGGGCTTCGAAGACGCCCACGTGCGCGTTTCTCGCTACGCGACGTCCGTCTTGGCGCGTTGCGAGCGGGACGTGCGTCGTGCCGTGTCCCTCCGACGTCCTTCCGAGGTGCGTCGGGTGCGGCGTGCCGCCCGCACGTGCGGCGGATCGCACCTCGTCCCGTCCCTCGTGGCCCAGGACGTCGCACGTCGCGCCGCGAGGGAAGCCGTGTCCGCATGGGACGCGCACGCGCGCGCCATCGTCGGCATGCCGTCGACCACGTCCTCGAAAGGGAAAGGAAAGGGAGGTCCTTCCGATCAAGGTTCCCTTTCGATCGGAGACGTGCATCGGGTCTATCCCCGGGTGGTAAAGGCGTGGATGGACGCCTTGGTCCGGGACCGAGACGTCCTGGTGGCCCCCTCCCTGGTCCGTCCTCGAGAGGCTCGACGGGCCATGGTGGAGGCCTGCCTCCGATCCTGGGAAGAAACGGAGAAGAACCGGCCCCGGATCGCCGCGTGGGGACCGCGTGCCGAAGAGGAGGACCTCGAGGCCGCCCTGGGGGCCCTGGACCGGGCCCTCCGGACCCTCGCCCCTTCCTCCGCGGCACACGGTCCGGAGGGACCCCAAGACGTGTACCGACGAGGACCTGGCGATGGCGACGACGATGATGGCGACGACGATGGCGCAGAAGAAGAAGAAGACGAAGACGAAGACGAAGGAGAAGAAGACGAAGGAGGAGGGTTGGGTTGGGACGAGGTGGCGTGGACGGTGGCACGACCCCTGTCGGAAGCGATGCGAGGCTGGGATCGACAGGAGGTCCAGGTCGCCGAGGAGGCGATGGAAGCCAAGGTGCAGGCGGACGTCGAGGAGCGCGGCGGAGCGAGCCACGCCTCCGAGGCGCTGCGTCGAAGGGCCGAGGAGGCGGAGGAGGCGTGGACGTGGACGGCCACGACGTGGTTCCAAGGCGCGCGGAGGAGGTGCGCGTGCGCCACCGACCTGGCCGACGTCCAAGGACTGGTGCGTGTCGCCGACGAAGCGACGGAACGGCTCGCGATACGACACCGCGAACTCGCCAGGAAATGGCGGACCGGACGCGTGGAAGGTGACAAGCACGAGGGATGGAGGAGAGGCGCGAGAGACGCCGCGCCCGCCTTGCTCCTGGCCCTGGTCCGAGCAGCGGCCTGCTTGGAAGAGATCCAACAGCAGTGCTCGCTGGCCCGTCGACAAGCGCGGGCGATGGAACGCATCCCCGATGAAACGCACGCGCTGGTGCGCGCCGACGGCACCCTGGACCGCGCCCAGCTCTGGCGCAGGGCCGGAACGGATGGCATTATGAAGGAGGACCGCGACCCCGGCCTGTCACCGACGGTCGCCCCATACTTGGGCGACGCGACGCTCGAGGGTCGCGAGGGACCGAAGGAGGACGGGCCGGAGGCGACCCCGATGCTTCCCCGGACGAGGGAGGCCTTGGACGGGCTGGCGAGGGACACCGAGGAGGCGTTCGTGGTCGCCGTGGGCGCGCCGGCGGTGGAACGGATGCGCGGGACGTGCGTGACGCCCTTCCGATCCGCCGCGACCGCGTCCTGTTCCGCGGGGAACGAAGCCGCCCGCAGGGTCGGGGCGGAGGAGGCGGGAGGATGCAAGAACGATGCGCACGAGGAGCCCTGGTCCACCTTCAGCGCCTCCCCGCAGGAGTGCGTGGCCGCCGCCGGAGAGGATCTCCTGCGCGTGCCGGAGCTCATCCAGGACGTGGAGGAGTGCGTGGCGCACTACCGAAGGTGCCGAGGACAGCTCAAGGCGAAGACCTCCGCCCTGAGCGCCCAGGGGGACCCCGAAGACGCGGAGGGGATCGCGCTGGCGGACCTGAAGGGCATCCAGGCGCTGCCCTGGCTGGAAGAGGCCGCGCGAGAAAACGTGCGAGGCGCCGAGGACGGAGAAGGCGGGGAGCTGGTGGCGTCCTGGTCCGCCAAGGTGGCCGGCCACGTCGCCCGTGAATACGCCAGGGAGCTCCTGCAGGGGGTGGCTCGCCTGTCCAGGGAGGGGGAAGCGCAGCTGCAGGCAGACCTGGAGTACTTCCTCAACGTCGTCGCCGCCTTGGCCGCCGAAGCTCCCACGTCCCTGATCACCCTGCGCGATTGCGTGGCCATGGAACCCGCGGCCCTCCAGGAACTCCTGCAGAGGAAGGAAGATGGTGAAGAGGAGTCGGACCAGGAACCCGTGGACGTAGAAGCCGTGGGTGTGATCCTGCGCGCCAAGGAACGAGGCGCCAGGCCTTCCGCGTGAGCAATCTACCCCCCGCGGGGACAAGGACGGGTCGCCGCGTTCCTTCCGGGCCACCGTGCGACCGTCCCTTCCCTCCGGCGGCCGCCGCCCGCCGCCCGGTCGTAAGCACGGGTCCCTTTTGGCCGCGACTTGCGGCCGATGAAGGAGCTGTCCTCGGACGATGCGACCGGTGCAGGGGCGGACCCGACCATCCGCCCTCCTGCTTTTCCCCCGCGTGACGGCGGGACCGGGTCGTTCCTCGTCCGCCCCCTCGCTCCCAGGGGCTGCTGCACGCCTTCTAATGTATGCCGCCTCGTGTCCGTTCGATCGTGTGGGATGGGTCGGGGAAGATCAGGAAGAACAGGGTCTCGCGCGCGGACGGCGCGTATTGAACCCAGCGCCGCCATGGCCACGCATCGGCATCCGCTCCCGGACGATGGCACGCGGCGACCCCGGGACACGTGGCGCGTTTGAGGATCGAGGCCGCCGGTTCTTGCGTGTGGCATTGCCTCTCTTCGATCCATAGTCATCCAAGGCTTGCCTTCCCCGTTGCTGCCCTCCTTGGCTGCACCAATATCCGTCGTCCGTCATTGGACCGCCCCGGTGCTGGTTTGCCCGCCAACGCACGAGTCCACGCTGCCGATCCACAGACGCGCTCCTGGCGATCCGAAACCGTTCGCAGTGAGCGGGAACGACGGTCCTCGCCCACAGCTCTGCGACCCCGGTTTGATGCATCTCTGGCTGCGTCCTCCTCCGCATTTCCTCGCTTTCCTTCGTTCCCCACGGTCGTCTCCACCCCCGTCCACGGGTCCAATGCCGTTGCCCATCCGTGCAAGGGCGACCGGGCATCGCTTCACCTGGGATGCATGGTGAATTTTGGCTCCTTCGAGGGGCCGCCACTCCAATGCACTGCTGGGACCGTTTGGAATTGGGTTGGTTGGGGTGGACGCGGGAAGCCTCTGCCGCTCCGCGAGGCAAGCCGGGGCGCTCCACCGATCCCTCTCCTATCTCCTGGTACGTGCACCTACGGGACAATTGATGCCGAGCATGCTCCGCACCGTTGCTTTCTTCCTCGAATCCGTCCACCATCGCTGCTCCCGTGCCTCTTCAGGACAGGGCACGACCCGGGGCTGGGGCGTGCGCACGCCCTGCGTGCGTGGCCATGCATTCCATGAGTGACCCTGAACGATTCGCCCTGCCGTTAGTATGGGTGCGTGGACGGGCAACAGTGCCATCCGTGGATATCCTTTTGCTCGGTGCGAAGCATGGTTTCCGTTCGCGGTATGGACGGGGAGGCGAGGTATCACGGTCGACCTCGTTCCCTCGTGTGTGCAGGGTCCGGCAATGCATCCAACGTCGGGGTCCAAGTCCGCACCTTCCTCTCGTTCCCATTGGCCTGCGGGAGCATTGGCGTGGACGTTGCACTAGGCTGGACGGCATACGCGAACAAACAAGCACATCATTACAGTACATCAAAATAGGCGGGCAACGCGATCGTGTCGCTTGCTGCCTAACGCTACGGTTGTTTCCTGGCACACCTTTTGCCTGGTTCGGTGTCTGTTCGTGCAAGGACCAGATCCTGGTCTTTCGCAAAAGCGCACCGATGGCGGTCAAAGTGCTCCAGTTCTATGGGATGGATCTGGGAGCCTCCTTACCTGATCCAGCGCACGATCCCGTCCGCACCGTACACCGTTCCGCTTCGTGGGTTCCTACCTTGCCATGCGAGGTCGGGGACCGACGCACGGTCTGGTTCCCAATTCCGTTTGGGAGCTGGTCCAGGTGGCACCTGTGCACGACCTTTGGTTGGGAAGAGATCCCACCACGAGGTAGGGTTGCGTAGCCACGCTTGGTTCTTGCGACCCCACGCGCGTCGGGTTCTTCCTCTTTTTCTTCTTCCTGTTTCGCGGTTCACACGCGAGCAGGATGGGCCGTGCTTGGCGCCGAGGTCTTCAGAATCCGTGTATCTTGAGGAGATCTGCTTTGCAGATCCCCTCTTCCACGAGGAAATGGGACACGTTCTTCCTCTGATCGCCTTGCAGCTGGATCACTTGTCCGTGCTCCTTGTCTTCCACGACGCTACCATTGCAGCAGAACTCTTTCTTGAACGCTTTGAGCACCTTCTTGTAATCGAAGCCTTTCTGCAGCCCTTGCACCGTGGTGATGGACTTGCGGCCGTTTCGCTGCTGCACGCGTATGTGCACGTATTCCTGGTTGGACGCGTCTTTCTTCTCTTCTCCTTCGACGTCTTTGAATGGATCTGCACGCACGTCGAAGCGCACGCCGAGGTTCGGGCACCAAACGCACGTCAGCACGCGTGCTCGGTTCCATCGCCGCTTTCTTTCTTTCTTTCTTCCTTCGCGGCTCCGTTTCTTCCGATCGCGCTTCGTCCACGCACCGAAGCCTCCGATCGGCGCGAGTTCTTCGATCGAGCTCATGCGAAGGTGCGGGTGAGGCGACCTCGAGGTCCTCGTTCGCGCGCAAAGGACGTGCGCGTGCCGCGATGATGCGCGAAGATGGTGACTCAAGTCGTGGACGTGGGAGCACGTGCTTCGGTTTTCCCCCCTTTCGAAAGGGAAGGTCTTGATCGGGACAGAAGGGAAAGACATGGGGGTCGAACCCGAGGAGGATCCCTTTGTTCGTCCTGGGTGGGGACGAAGGCAGGGAGGGAGGACCTTCCCCTCACACACACACACACACACACAGGTGGACGTGGACGTGGACCAGGAGGAGAAGGATCCAACGTGGATGGATCATGGCGCCACGTCGGACCCATGGAAACTCGCACCCAAGGATGGGTGGACGAGGAAGGCGGATGGAAGACGCCCGTCCGCGGCGGGGAGGGGATTGGCGCTCCCCTCCGCAAACGCGGCCGTGGTCGACCGGGCCCGGGACGAACGCAGGAGTGTGCGTGGTTCCCAGGTTCGGCCCGCGGACGAACAGGTCGGGTCGGAAGAGCACGTGTTGGATTGCCGGTCGACCCTTGGACATACATCGAAGGAAGGATCCATCCGGCAGAGGATGGAAACCGCGCGGGTGCTTCGCCTCCTTCGACCAACCCTTCCATGCATGTCCTTCGATTGAAAAGGTACCGGGATCGAAAAGAGAATGAAAAGGATCGGACGGACCACACCAAGGATCCGGAGGGGGGCGCAAAAGGATGTCCTTCGAACGTTGCGAGACGGGACGGACGTTTCCTCGAGACGGTGACGACCGAGGAGAGAATCCACGAGAGAGGATCCGCCCACAAACGCACCGCCGGGGTAGAGGGAAGGCAACGAAGAGAAAAAGACGCGTCTGGACCTCCACTAGTCCGGCACCGAAACGGGCAACGATACGGCGATCTTTGCCATCCTCGCTTCCAACCCACGACCACGCGAAAAGGCCATGTATCGCATCAAAACCACAACGGACCAAGCAACGTGGTCCGGCTTCGTCACACAAGCGTTCGTGCAAGGATTTTGCTCGCGATTGTGTCTAGAACGAGTGAAGGGCAATCGAATCGTCTTTTCCAGCCGGCGGAATCCCTCCCGAGGAATGATGGGGAAGGATTTGATCCGAACATGGACAAACATTGGTAAAAAAGACACGTTCGAAGGTTCATTGCAAACGTGCCGTACCTTGGGTTCTTCCATCGCATCGAGGAGTGCCTCCGCTTCGAATGTACGTTGACCCATTCGCCCTTCGCTTCCTCGGAAAGAAAGGTGTTGGAGAAGGAACGTTTCAGTGGGACGGCCTTCCTTGCGTTTCTCTGCCCAAGGATCCAAGGAGAGGTCCTTTTGCGATCAGAGTCGATTCATTTTTCTACGCGACCCCCGGCTCGATCCTTTACCGTTTGGGCGGGTTCGATTCCTATGGGGGGACGTAGGATGTACCGTGCCACGCCATCTTCGAGAGGTTGGGATTCCTCCGAGCACCCCGCTCTTGTCCAACGAGCGAGCCCGTGGTTTTCTTCCGAGAGAAGAACATTGGTGGGCCGACCCGTCGCATCCGGTGCACCGCACGAGGGAGGTGGCTTGTCTATCCTTCTTGCTTTTTCGTATTTGTTTCGCCACGTTTTGGACGTCCCTTCGCCCATTCCTTCCGGTTCGATCCATCCGATCTCCTTTCCTCCCCTTTCGATCCATTTGGATCGATCGACCTGGGTCTGAACCCGTCCATCCTCCCAACACCAGATGGGACCGAACCCATCGATCCGATCTCTCCCCTCCCCGTTGGGTGAACTTCGCTTAACCTCGGTCTTCCCTCTCCGACGCCCCACGAGTTAACGAACGAGACGGTTCGTTATTTCCCCTCCGCCCACCCCCTCCCCGTTGGGTGAACTTCGCTTAACCTCGGTCTTCCCTCTCCGACGCCCCACGAGTTAAGTACAGGAAAGGGGAGTGAATCGAGGGAGGGAGATGGCTGGGTTCGGCGCGGACAAGGCGATGGCGATGGCGGCGCCGACGCGTTTCACGAGGAGCAGAAGGATCCATGGCGCGCCTGGGAGGTGCACCTGGACGTGCAGAACGGTGACCTACGCATCGGTCGGGAAATGGAGGACGGGTGAAAAGGCGCGACGCCGGCAAAACGCGGGAAGGAGGAGCAGGGACCTAAGCCGTCTCGTCGCGTCCCAGGTGGACCGACGAGGAACCCGGAGATCGGTGGAGGCGGGTGCGGAGGAGGCGAATGGCGGAGGCGGGTGTCGAAGGGTGGTGGTGACGGGGATGGGGGTGGTGTCCAGCCTGGGACACGAACCCCAGGAGGCCTTCCAAGCCTTGCTGGAAGGGAAGAGCGGTGTGAGAGAAATTGTGGGATTCGATGCCTCTCTCATGTCCACCAGAATTGCTGGAGAAGTGGCGGAGTTCACGGCGGAAGGGTACCTGCCCAAAAAAATGGAACGCAGGATCGATAAAACCATCAAATACACCATCGTGGCCGGGAAAAAAGCGCTGAGAGATGCAATGCTGCCTGAGAGGAAACCAGAGGTAGAAGACGAGGAGAAAGATCGATTCAAAGTGGATAGAAGCAGATGCGGAGTGCTGGTGGGGTCTGCCATGGGAGGGATGAAGTCCTTCGCTGATGCGGTCGAAGCGTTGGCTGAACACGGGCACAGGAAGATGAATCCATTCTGCATCCCCTTTGCCATTACCAACATGGGAGGCGCAATGCTGGCCATGGAGACCGGATTCATGGGCCCCAACTATTCGCTCTCTACGGCATGTGCCACTGGAAACTATTGCATGCTCAACGCCATGGCCCACATACAAAACGGAGAAGCCGACGTCATGCTGGCAGGGGGGGCCGAGGCTGCAGTCATCCCCTCTGGTATCGCTGGTTTCATTGCTTGCAAGGCGCTCTCTAAACGCAATAGTGCACCGGGTGAAGCCAGCAGGCCATGGGACAAAGGTAGAGACGGGTTCGTCATGGGAGAAGGGGGGGCAGTGCTAGTGCTGGAGGAACTGGAACATGCCCGAAAGAGGGGGGCAAAGATATACGCAGAGCTTCTCGGAGGAGCCATCAACTGTGATGCCCACCACATGACCGAGCCACAGCCTGAAGGCATGGGCGTGGAAGCTTGTTTACGAGCAGGACTTAAAAATGCTTGTATCGATGCTGGGCAAGTAGATTACGTCAATGCCCATGCCACCTCTACTCCTGCAGGAGACATGGCTGAATACAGGGCTCTCCGTAGGGTCTTCTCCGGGGACCAGGTTAGGATCAACTCGACCAAAAGCATGATTGGACACCTGCTGGGAGCTGCAGGAGCGATGGAGGCTATGGTTGCAGTGAAGACCATTGAGACTGGATGGATTCATCCGAACATCAACCTGGAAGATCCAGAAGAAGAGATAGACTTGAGAATCGTTCCCCTGATGAAGGAACAGAGGGATGTACGGGTTGCTCTCTCCAACTCCTTTGGATTTGGGGGTCATAACTCCTGTGTGATATTTGCAAAGTACAATGACTGAGATCAAATCTTGCAGAGTAAACATGTGCCGAGAGGGTAGAATTCGACACGCAGTTGAAGGAGCGATCCATAAAAAAGTTGCTGAAGGTGGTTGAAGTTTTCTACCTCAATGCTCTCATATCAAGCTCATCACTGATCGACCTACTTGTTAGTGTTCAAGTAGAATAGTTTTCAAAAGTAGGAATAGTTGATTCTGGTAAGACGGCTCTTCAGCAAGCGACCATGCAAGTCAAGTGTGTCTGTAAGCAATCCTTTTGCCATGTCAGGCATCTTCGTGAAAGCCTGCCCCAATGCTGACGGTGGCATCATCCTTCTGGTGGTGGAAGAGCATCTGGCAACCAAGTTGTTGCACGCATTTGTTTTTGAGGTTTGGGGGAGAGACTTTGTAAGAGGAGGGCAACCATTCCTTCCAGAGCTGGCTATGCTTTGGCACGTTGGCGATGGTCCATGTTGTTTGGGAGACGAGCTCTCCTGTTCTTTTCCTCCCTTTGATCGTAGGTAGATTTCATTTGATCCAGTGCAATCCTCACTTCCAGCCTTTCGCCTATTTGGACCGAGGATTTGCAGATCAAAGTGCAGGAGTCCATTTACCTCGGTTGCAACTTTGACCATCTGCTGCTGCCCAGCACTATCTCTCCTTTCGTTCGAAAGTAGTTGACTGTCGGCCTGCATTGTTTCTTGCCACCACCTTTTGAAAGGATTCTGCAACCGAAAGCAGCATGCTGACATGCAACGCTTCTCTCCTGCTTCTGCATGCACAAACCAGGTCTGTGCCCAAAGTGTTCCGCGTACAAGTGCAATACTTTTAGAGCTTGCGAGTCCCATCGAGTCTAGCCTGACCTCTGGCTACATGAACTGTTGATGGTCAATGTTTATCTGGGGCATTTGTTGGAAGCCAGGAATAGGGAAAAGGTATCAAGTTGAAACTGGCATTGGAGTGGCAAGGAAAAGTACATGACATAGTGGAACAAGGGTTGAGAGGAGGGGGCTTTCATGCAAATGTGTGTCTCCACACAAAATTCAAGTTGAAAAATTGGAAGCAGATTGCTTATGTTTGGCTTCCAATCATTGGACTAACTAGCAACCAGTCATTCCGGCAAAGACCACAGTTGCACGCATTCAGTGGGTACTCTTTGCTGTCAAAAATCTCGTCTGGTCCGGGTGCACAGTGCCAACCCCCATGCTGGTATTTTTAGGACCACAAGAACGCTCAGTACTTCATGCCTCCTGTAGCAGGAGATGAGTCCTTGGAAGAGGCCACTAAAGAGCTTTTGGACACACCTATTTCTTGCTTTTATATGTGTTTCGTATTTCGGCTCTCAAGAAGGCCATCTGGAAAGCACTTGACAAAGGCGAGTACAGCTATTACTGCATGGATGTGAAAGGCTCCTTCAGTTGGGCATCTTTGTCACTGTACACTTAGTAAAAATTGTAGCAGCAGACTACTCCAATAATGGTCAGGCCGAATTGCAAGGGTGCTGCAAAGCGGAACCAATCACTGTAATGGTACCCGCCGATAGAGTGTGCCATCAAGTTCAACTGATACCCTACTGGACTCAAGAACGCAGCTGTGCCTGATAGCATCATCACGTAAAGTGCAGCATATGGACTAAGATTCTCTATACGATTTTCCTTCAAGATTCCTGCAACAACTGGGAATACGATCACCACTGCGCCGTTGCTCGTGATCATCTCCGACAGCAGAGAAACTGTAACGTAGATGGCGAACAAGATCCCTATTGGGCCAAGCGGTTTCAACCACCCGACCAAAAAGTTTGCAATTGCATCTCCTACATCTTGCTCATCCAACGCGCCAGCCACTCCAAACGAAAGTGCAATGGTGAGCAAAAGTTGGAAATCGATAGCATCCTCTGCATCCGCAAGCGTAATGCAACCGGTCAAAATGAGCAGAATAGCAGCACCAATGCCGCTCACCCACACATCCACAACATCAAACACTGGTAGCAAGACCATGGCCGCAAGAATACCAATGCTGATCACAATGTGGAACCAATCGTCCATTGGAGGCGCACTGCCTGCAATCTGGTACACAAGCGAAAAGTTTCTGTCATTGGCATGCTTTTTGTAGAAGGATGCGTCCCCTTCTAAGATCAAAGCATCGCCAGGTTGTAGCACAAGGTCACCTAGTGTAGTGCCTGAACGCATGGATCCACTCCTATCAGTGACGGCAATGACTGCTGCATCGAATCGGTCCCTGAAAGACACATGAGCAATCTTTCGTCCGATGAGGGAGAGGCTCTCACGGGACACCACAGCTTCATAGAGATTGCTTCGAAGCCGATCCAATGGCTCATATGAACTGTCCAGAGGAAGTAGCCCGCCATCTTTCTGTATAAGTTCTTTTACGTTTTCTGTCCTTCCAGAGAAAACAAGGACATCGTTCACAAGCAGAATCATATCCAAGCTAGGAGTGGGGAGTGTGTTTTCCCCCCTGTGGATCTCAATAAGCTGCAAGTCTTGGAAATTCTGGAGTCCAGCAGAGAGAATAGATTTGCCGACGATACTTTTGGCCTTTGGGCTGACTTTGATATACACAAGATACTTTCTAATGTTGCCCGAGACGGTGTCTTCCACTCCTCTCCGCTCTGGCAGCATCAAGTTGAAAGGAGCTAGCACGCTTGTATAAACCAATGAGGCGCCAAAGTAGATGACCCCAACCTTCGTTATCCCAAACATTGAAAAGTTCAACACATTACCATCTTCATCCGTCAGTCCCTCTGACTCTGCCAGTCCAGCAACGATGAGGTTGATCGTGCTACCGATGATGCTCAGTGTTCCTGCCAAGCTCAGACAGATGCTCACTGGCATCAGCATCTTGGACGGGACTATGCCAGTCATTGCGGAATAGCGCAAAAGAACAGGTAAAGCCATTGCAAAGATTGGTATGTTGAGGAAGAACATACTGACCAGACCTAGCGGGATGTTGACTTTCAGCAGCAGTAAAGGAAGATTCTTGCTCTCGTACCCCACGAATTTCCGAAAGACCAGGGACAGGGCATTGGTACGTGTGATCGCTGAAGCGGCAATGAAAAGGACCGCCACGGTTTGAACCCCCAAGTTGGAAAAGCCAGAAACTGCATTGGCGCTCTCCACGCACTGAAACACCACCAGGACCCCTAGCGCAAAAGCAAACAGTACGTGTGTTGGCAGGACGGACAAACTGAGTCCACAGAGGAGCAGGATCACAATGGCGATGGAGAACCATGCTTTCCATCCGAGCGGCTGGAAGGCGGTGGCCAGTGCACCGAGCACTGCTAATGCTGCAGAGAGCGCAAGCACCATGGCCATGAGTATGGGATGTTCCTTGGCCTGTCGCACGCACGCGTGCATCCACCTCCTGACTCGTTCAGGCATCCAAGGCTCCCCATCGCAGCACTTTCTATCCCTCTTGGGCAGCACTGGCTCTTCCATCTTCTTGCTTTCGGTGTGGTCCACACCGTTCCCGTTCGACGATGTCGCTCGGCTCGCTTCCAACGGTTCTGCGGCCATCGCTCGAGACGAGGACGAGGTCTGATACACGCCACATCCAATGTCGTATCGATACGGAGGCAATTGCGTGTCCCGAAACACGTCCACGTCCAAGCAAAGCACACACGCGCGTGCGTCGTTGTCCCACGCATCGAGATCCCGTTCGTCGCCGATTCGCCGCCGTCAGCCGCCGTTCCGGTGCTCTTTCGCGTCCGTGTTCGACGCTTCATCTTTCTAGCGCGTTCATCGAGCGCCATTCGGCCTCCTTCGGTCGTGAATCCGCCTCGAAGTGCGCACACGCACCGCGTCCATCGCGTCGATCGGAGACGTCGAGCACGTCTGAGACTTACCGGTCGAAAGGGAAGACCCAAAGGGAACCCGTCGGGTCTATTCGAAATCGAATGGGGAAGGTGTCCGATGAAGCGTCCCTTTCGAGAGAAGATAGACCGTTGGGAAGCCCGGTCTCCAACGCAAAGGGAACCGCGGAGCCTTTCGAAACCGAAAGGGATCCCCTTTCGAACCGGATGACGACCGAAACGCATCGGGTCGAGCCTCGTCGCTCATTCGCCCCAGAAGGACGAGGTTAACTCATGCGGTTAATTTGAATCGAGCACCGTCGCGTGGAGTCGAATGGTTGAAAGGATTCGTGAGGATCTTCCCACTCCAATGTCCATGGATGGGAAGGCTTCGTCCACACGCGCGATGCAAGCGCCACCGAAAACGAAGACGGGGGTCGGAACCAGTCGCGTGGGTAGGAGTCTTGGAACCCTACGGTTGGAGGAATGGTCGCGCACATGGATGGAACGAAGCTGCTTGGCTTCCCGAAACACGATACTCGAATCTTCCCAAACCGCGCACCCCATCGACCATCCTTCCACTTGATCATCCCATCAACGCAGACGCAGCGCGTTTGGGGAAGGACGAAGCTAAACCGACTGGAAGGAAATCCACAGACGAGAGTCCATCGGATGTGGTTTCTTTATACATTCTACTAAACCAACTCTGATTTCGAGCAACACCACTCTAATTGGACGAGAAAAGGTAAGATAAGCGTGGCCAGGTCGACGATTCGCGACCGTTGGATCCTCGACACTAATAAATCTCAAATTTGCTACGCCTCCCTCTAGATGCAAGGGCGAGGGCAAGGGAAATTTGTGCGGCTTGCTAGGTGGAGAGATTGGCCGGTCGTTTGGATTGCCACGAATGGGGACAATCACATTCCTTCCCAAAGCACCGACACTTGCGCCGATCTTGCAAGGATATGCAGCTGTCGAACCGAAGAGATGAATAATCCTCCTTGATGAGAAAGCGACATTTGCAAGGCCGTCTCCGCCACTAACCGGTACAAGGTGAAATCGACGACCACAACGGTTCTCCCTTACAAGGACTGTATCTCTTGCTCGTCGACGCAAGTGGCGCAAGAATGCTGAGCTTTACGGTCGAATCGCACAATAAAATAAGGGCCTTCACATTCTTGGGAAGAAATTTTTGCGAGGGTGACTCGTTCACTCCCTTTGAACGACATTGATGATTGGCCGCTATCACACCTTAAGGCATCCCAGAACGCACCCATTAAACACGCCCTTTTAGCCCACCAAATGCGCTTGGTGCGTTGGGAATCTTCGAGTGTACAAGGGAGATCGATCACATGTAGTCAGTTGTAGCCCTAAAAGCTTGAACACATATTATGTTGTCTTGAACATAGTTGGTCGAATCTTATTCAATGCCTATCGTGTCGTCATTGAGTCGCGACCTCATCATTCAACATTGACGTTCTTCCAGTTTGCCCATTCATGCATTGTGAACATCGTTTTGACTTGGTGTGTGCAACGGTTGGGAGGGATACATGCGAGTCGATGGGCGGATTCTGGGTAAAATGCGTCCTTTCCTTTCATTGATGATGTCAAAAGAGCCGAATTCTTTCGTGGATCATTTGTGGTACTTCATGGATCATATATGCACCACCTTGTGAGCTTTGGAGCAAAAGTTTCTTCTTCCCATGGGTGGCCAGCCGAGATGTGGTTTGACTACGCTAGCATTGATTCCTTTCGCCATGTGTCCCTATCCTTTCGCATGGTGTTTAGCGACCTTTGCATTGTGGATGATTCTATCAAGAGCGACAATAGCAATCTTTCCTTCTCAATCGAACGCTTGGCGGGTGCACGACAAACAAGGACATGTTTTCCATTTTCCTTTTATTGTTGTGTTTTTGCCGGTAACCTCTTTGATCTATGCACACCAACAGCTTTTGTCTAAGCAAGAAGCGCTTTTTCATTCCTATCTTCGGCCACTTTCGCGAGGGGATTGCAAGTACCACCACTCCATCACTCGTTCCTTCCTTCACGGTAGTGCTCTTTCAATCTCGTGCATTGTCGCCCATCTTGTCCTCGTCTCCATCTCTCTTCGTGCCGTTTCTTTTGCAGAGTTTCCACTCGGCGTTTCTCATCTTCTTGTGTATTCCACTCGATCATATATCTCGTGTCATCTCCACATTCCCCTCCACCTTTTTTTTAATGGTGAACCCACACCCTACCTCGTGTTGTCAATGGTGTATGTCTTCCTACCGCCACGTGAGCCTGACCCGGTGGACATCTTTCGTTTAGTTTGGATCCCACCCTCCACCAAACTTTCGAGCCCCCAATCCGCACCTACCTCTCACATTCCTACTCATGATCCACTCTGGTTCAGCATCCGCTCCTTCCATCTGCTGTTCACGAAGGATGTAGCAAGCCGGGATGGTCAGCTTGAATCGGATGGGCCCGACCGACGGGTTCGACGGAAGACGAACGGCGTCTTCACAAGCGTCCAAAATGTCGGCTTTGAAGGTGCAAATGTCTATGTGTTTCAACGTGCCAGTGAAACACTTGTTTCTGCATTCGAACCGCCTTTGGGTCCAACCCATCCGGCGGGAGCGGGCTATTGTGTTGCGATAGTGAAATCACCATGCGTCCCCCAAACAAAAAGCACTCCCAAGCGGAGTCGAGGAGCCTGCACTCTAGTCTCCATCCTTCGTCACCGCCCCTTTCACTTCCTTTCGAGCGGTTCAACACCCCGACAGCTCTTGTATAAAGGACAAAGTGTCCTCGGAGTGCCCATCGTATGATTGTAATGGTGTTCGCGAAACCGTCGTGAACTTGGTTCGGAATGAGCGAGTAAAACCCTAAGCAAGCTTACGTTGTTCTTCCAACGGTTGTGTGTTTGGCCGCACGATGGAGGTTATAAACCCAAGAGCTCCGGTTCGGTAGAAGGGTCGATGGGGCTGATCGGCAAAGGAGGAAACCTCTGTTTCGCGGGCATGGCATGCGTGCCACGAGGAGGGTTCCTGAATCGGTTCCTACCCATGTGTTCGCAGTGGAACGACGGCGGCGAACATCCGTGCGGCCGTGGAAAGGGCGAGACACCTGTCCTGGGGGAGGATCTGGGCACGGATCCGGAGCATCCGCTTGCCTCAGTTTTCCATGGAGCTCGGCAAGCGTGGCGCTCGCCTTCCACACCCACCTCCACCACGTGGTTTGGGGGTTCGACCGAGGAACCTTCCCAGGAGCTTGGGTGACCCCCCCCCCCTTGCCCTAGGTTCACAACGGTTCACAACCGTCCTTCTCCCTCCCCCTGCCTCTCGGTTCGGGGTGGAGGCCTGCCCCCCTCCCCTCCCGACCGGGGGGGAGGAGGGGTTCGTTCGCGACTTTCCCTTTCAAGGTTTCGGGTTCGAACCCGGTGGGGGTTCCTTGTGATTGGGGATCCCATTCCGGTGTGGCTGGGGACGTGGTCGATGGCGCACGGCATGGACACGTCGATGTTGGCGAAGGAAGCGCTCCTGGAAGCCATGCGCGGACAGCTGGAAGCGTTGCAAGGGAAGCCCAGCGGACTGATGGAGGCCATGCCGAAGAAACAGAGGCGCAGGATCCACGCGTTGCTGCACATGCAGGAGCGTTGCGACGCCTATCGAAGCGCCTGCCAGGAGAAGATACGACAGGCGCAGAAGGAGCTGCGAGAACAGTGCGCGCCCATCTACGTGGCCAGGAAAGACGTCGTGGTGGGTGCGAGGGAACCCACCGCAGACGAAACGCCCGAACGCGAAGAAGATGGAGAAGGAGAGGAAGGAGGAGAGGAAGGAGAAGAGGAGGGGAAAGGGATCCCAGACTTTTGGAACGTGGTGCTGCAGAGCCACGAGACCACCGAATCCATGGTGCGTGCGCGTACCATGCGAAACAACCAACACGTACATGAAAACTCGCGCGCCTGCGAGGTCGTGGAACGATCCCACGCGCGCGAGGAAGGATCGAGCGGATGGACCCCAAAACCCCATACCCACACCCACCAATGCCGATGCCAACGAACACACGCGCGCAAACGGACCAAAAAGTGGACAACTGTGGATGTGGAGGATCCCGCATGGCTGACCTCGATGTGAAATTCGCGCGGGACGTGATGCAGGTCAAAGAACAAGACCAAGAAGCCCTGTCCCACCTCCAAGACGTGACGTGCGACGTGCTGGAGGGAGACGAACACGGGTTCCGGCTCAACTTTCATTTCCAAGAGAACCCTTTCTTCGAAAACACCGTGCTGTCCAAGACGTACCGCATGGCGGACGACGAAGAACCCATGGTGGAAGGATTGGAAGGGACGGAGATCCTGTGGAAGCCCAACCAATGCCTGACCATGAAGACCTACAAGAAGAAACCCAAACGCGGCGGACCCCATGCCAAACCAGTGAAGAAGACTGAACCCTGCGAGAGCTTCTTCAACTTCTTCTCCCCGCCCGAAATACCCGATGCGGCGGAAGAACTGGACGAAGAAGAAGCCGAACAGCTGCAAGAAGCGTTGGAAGAGGACTACGAAGTGGGGTCGGTCATACGAGACAAGCTCATCCCCCAAGCGGTGCTGTGGTACACCGGACAAGCCCAAGGCTACGATTCCGATTACGAAGAAGACGAAGAGGACGACCTCTCGGGGTCGGAGGACGAAGAGAACGAGGACAGCGAAGGATCCGAAGAAGGTGAAGACGGAGAAGGATCCAAGGAGAAGGGCGAGAAGCCTCCCGAATGCAAGGAACAGTAGGACGATCGCGGGCTTGATTCCTCGCCGTTTTGACTGGTCCTCGTTTGGCCATGGAATTCCTTCCATGCTTGTCACGTGTGTGCCATTCCTGTCTCCAGCTGCTCTTGCAGCCCGTCTGCATGCGTGATCCTCCGTCCTCTGGCCACATGGCGATGCCGGGGTGGAAAACCGGTGGACCCTGTGGGTTGGATGGAGGCGTTTTGGAGTCCTGGATTTTGGGCGAAGGTTTCTCTGCCAATCCTGCGGCGTTCCCATCCCCTTTCCCCAGGACCGATTCTTACGACTCGAGGTCCCGTCGTCGGCTTTGGTGGTGGGAGGCACCGTTCCATTTCTCCATGTCCAAGGCAGGTGAACAGGACCACCACCGCCATGGCCCACACTTCACCCGAGATTCCCCGGCCTTTCCCAAAGGGTGTGGGCCTGCTTCTCCAGCATCCCTTCCATCCATGCATGGACATGGTCCCAATGCCTGGCCTGGACACCTGCATGTGCTTCCCATCCTTGCTCACCAGCTGTGGCTATTGGGATGGTGTCCATCATGTCCTGGACAAGGGGGATCCCATCCCTTTCCTTTCCCCAGTCGAGTCCAATCCATTCCTTCGATCGATCGACACCGAAACGTGCGGCGAAGGAGCGCGCGCACGCAGGAAAGGAAGCGCCAAGCGACGACTGGCGATCCGGCGTGGACGCGAGGGAGGGAAGGATGGACGCGGTGGCGGCCACGCCCAACGTGGCGGTGCAAGCGCTGCAGCAGTACACGTTCGGCGAGAAGGAGGCCAAGAAGAGCAAAGGGACTGCATTGACAGAAAGGATGGGAAGGTTGAAGCAAAGGTATGAGAAAGAAGGAATGAGAAGGAGTGCAGAAGCAGTGCTGCTGTGCCATGCACATGGACATCCACATGTGCTGCTGCTGCAAGCAGGGACCAACCACTTCTTGCTGCCCGGAGGAAGGCTGCGTGCAGGAGAAGAAGAAGCAGAAGGATTGGCCAGGAAACTGGACCGCAAGCTGGGACCCGAGCAAGAAAACAGGCGCGTTCAATGGGACATCCAAGTGTGCCTGGGAACGTGGTGGAGACCCCACTTTGAAAAGGAAATGTATCCTTACGTGCCGCCACACATCACCAAACCGAAAGAACAGAGGAAAATCTACCTGGTCCAGCTGCCAGAGCAATGCGCCTTTGCCGTGCCCAAAAACATGAAACTGCTCGCCGTGCCGCTCATGGAACTCTACGGGAACGCGACCAGATACGGACCCATCATCTCCTCCGTGCCACACCTGCTTTCTCAGGTGAATTTGCAGCTCAACTGAATGGAACCATCCGAAGGACAGCTCGTGCGGGAAACGCGTGCCAGCGTCAGTGGACGGGCGCCTGGAGAAAAGCAGGTCAAGAGGTGGCCGAAAAATCACATCGCCCTGTCTTGCTCTCGTCGCAACCACGATTCCCAACGAGAGCTGCGTGCCATGCGGTGCCGGTCCTCTTCGCTAGTGCACCTTTCTGTTGCGCTTTGGTATGGAGGAACAGAAGGAACTGGTTCGATGCAGGCCCTAGAAGGTGTTCAACGGAGTCTGACTGGGTGTTGTTTTAGAACGCATCGGCATGGGCGTGATGCACGTGCCGCGAATACGACCGAACGGGATGGACAGGCCCTCGTGCGCTTGACAAGATGTGAACTCTGTACATGCATCATGTGCTCGATGACGAGAGCTCAAACGTGGAAACTCTGCTTCAAAAATGATTGCATCGCAGAATGATGGGTGGCTTCGTACGGCTTGTAACACTTTGCTATTCCCGTTGCTTCACGGGAAACAGGCGGTCGGGACGATGCACGGATGGAGACTCCCTCTGCCGTTCATTCCATCCCCCCCCAGGATAAGCCTCTGCAGCTTGCTTTTGTGGCGATGCATCCTTGAAGGAGAAGAGTCATCGTTGGTCAGGTTCCTGGTTTTCCCTCCAAGCCTGCGTTGGCAGTTCAAACACGGTTCGCTGCATGCATGTGGGGATGCCTGCTCGCGTGCACTTTGTGCACCTTTCGTGCGCCCAAGTTCTACGAATCAGGACATTCGTTCGTCTTACCGTTTCAGACAAATGCTTTTGCATCGTTGGTTTTCCCAGTGGGAGTAAATGCAACACCTTTCTCGCCTGCCACTGTCCATCCACGAAGATTTGGACGGGCGGCTCGACCAGGATGTCCGTAGACCATCGCTTCCGTCTTCTATGGTCTCTGCAAGGATTGCTGCATCTTCCAGGCCTCGTGCGTGAAGCTCTATCCTGCCCATCCTCGATCCTTCGATGGTGTCGTTGCAAGGTGTTGGTCTGCGCGAATGGTTTGCATGTGCACCTGCTCTAGTTCCCTTTGTTGGGGACGAAGCGCGCACAGCGGCTGCTCTTCCGACCTTTTCATTTCCCTCTCTTCCTTCGCCTGAACCCCGTACCTTCCATCCCGTCCTCCCACGTGTCCGCACCTCATTGGACACACACCCCCTTCCTTGTATTGGGGCACACAACCTTGGACCGGGGCGAAGTATGGGGCGCCCCAGGGATTCCTTCCAGCCACAACCACAACCGCGGGAGCGGCTTTCCGACGCTGGTGGAAGCGCCATCGTCGCCACCACGCGCTTCGCGGTGTGTTGGAGGCGTCGCTTCGATCCAAGATGGCGTGGATAGCGTGGGAAATGGGTCTGTGCGCAGTCCAGTGGCAGGCGGCGATCCTCCACGCGGTGCTCGCCAGCGCTTGGATGGTGGCTGCATGGGCCAGGCTGTGGGCAGCCTGGGAAGAAAGGCGATGGTGGATGGACAAGGCATGCGATGAAAGGTGCGAAAGCGAAAAGACGATGGAACCTAAAACACGTGGGTCACAAGGAATCAATGCATTGGGATGCACACGCATTGGTGGAGAAGGAAAGCAAGACCAGGGACGTGAAAGGGACAGACCAAACACCAGCTGGGACAATGCGAGTTCCAAGGTCAAGTGCGAAAACAAGCCAGGGGGTGTAGCCCATGCAGCAGGTGGATCGGTCCACGAGCTGAACCGGACATGCAGAAAGGGTTCCCGTGGTGGAACCATGCAAACTCGCAACGGCACGACGGATGAACCAGTGAAATGGGCATTCCAGGATGGAGGGGCGGAAGCAGCATCCGTTCCTGCTGTAGGTCCGAAGTACCAGGAAGTTTTGAAGGACAATCCAGCCCGGCCATCTGCTGGCACTCCTAACAATTGGCCCTCTGTGACCTTGATCCTGCCTGTTCATGGTTTGCATCAATACTCTGTGGAAAACTTTCAGTCGGCACTACGTTCTAGCTACGTTGGAAGACTGCAAGCCATTTTTGTATCAGCACATGCAGACGATGCGGGCCTGCTGGCTGCTGGTACCCTTATCAAGCAGGCTAGAGCAAATAATATCAATGTCAAGCTCTTGGAGGCAAAACAATCCGTTTCATGCTCCCAAAAGCTGCACAACATGATGGAAGCTTTGAAGCAGGCCGATGGTGATCTCCTATTTTTCCTTGATGACGATGTGTGCATACAACCCCACACTGTAGAACGACTTGCAGAGTACATGTGCCGTGCCAGACAACACCCCCCGTGCTTACGTGAGCGCCCACCCTTGGTGTTGGGTAACACCACTAGAAAACAGACAGCAAAGGGTGAGAATCGACTGGAGCGGGTTGTCATGGTTACTGGTTACCCACTGGATGTACCCGCACAAGGAGCAAATCTAGCCGCCTACTGCAAAATGGGGTGGCACATGCCTCTGCTTGTTGGCTTCAGTGTGGGAAAATATGCACCTTTCGTCTGGGGAGGTTGCATGATGATTTGGCAGAATGACATTGCGGGGGAAAACGGTAGGCTGAAAGGATTGTATGAAGCCTGGAGCAACGGTGGCTACAGCGATGACCTGATTGCAGCTGCATGGTGCCTCTCCAATAATCTGCTGGTAGCACATCCTTCACACGCCCTTTTGCCTATGCGCATCGAAAAGCAAAGTAGCTGGTTTGAAGTTTGGAACTACCTTCACAGACAGATGTACGTACTTGATACCTATGCAGATGAAAGGAACCACAGAATCAACCATACAATGTTAAGATGGCAGGCATACCTCTCAGCAGCGACAATTTGGCCTCTGTTTACCCCATTACTTGTTTGTTTCGGTTTGTATACTGGCTTGTTGGATCGGCGAACCCACCACATTGCTGTGGAAGGACGGTCTTTTTCGACATCACAGATTGGGTCATTCTGGTTCAATTTCTTAAGATTGGAGGCAAGCAGTGCCGTGCTCTGCGTGTCCGCATGGATGTCTTGTGTCGCTTTGTGGTGCATGCTGAGGGCAGCATGTCTCCAGCTTGAATATTCTCATCAGTCAAAAGTGCAGGTCATCAAAGGGCTGAAAAATGCAAATTGGTTCAAGGTAATGCTTGGATTTTGGATATGCCAAGCACTGGTGCCGATAGCGGCTATCGTTGCCATGCGGAACTCGGATGTCAGGTGGGGTGGCACAATCTACCGCAAGAAGGGAGGGAAAGTCACACCTGTCAGCCATGTGCCAACACAACCTTGGTCCAAGCATTCGGCAGTGAAAAAAGAATAAAAGACTTACATTGCGATCTGCGGACAAAAATGCTGCTGCAGTGAGGAGAACAACCTTCTAAAGTAGGTGCGTGCAGAATGCAGACTAGTCTTGCTTACTCTCCACCTCTTCATCCAATCCCCAGTCATCATCTAAATCTTCGTCATAGGTGTCTTCCCCCCCAAAAATGGGAGAGTCTGCCTTGTCGAAGCCAGCACCTTCATCATCTACCCCTACCATTTCCTCCATCGCTGCTTCAAAATTATCTTCAGCGTACTGATCCACAGCTGCCTTAGCCTCAGTGACATCGACATCTGCTGGGATGTCCTCTTCGATCAGCTCCTCGCCAATGCCGTCTGAGGGCTCTACCTCCACACTGCCAAAATCCTCTGCTGTATCTTCCATGGATGGATCTTCTGTAGGATCCTCTTGTATTGGATTCTCACTGATGGCTACAGTGTCTTCCAGGTCTGCCGGAACTGCATCACTGTGCTCCACGTCTTCTGCTTCTTCGTCTGCATCTGAGTACTCCTCATTCCGTGTTCCGTTCACGGCGTCTCCTACGTGTAGAGAGCTTAATTGCTCAATGAGGTCTACCTTTGTGTCATTCTCATGCTCAAGAAACAACTCTGCTGGCAAAAGCTCACTGCGCTTGGCTTTCAGTTGCTCCTCAATCTGTAGTGCTGAGTCGTATCCTTGGAACAAGTTGGGATATTCTGCAGGATCAGCCAAGCTCTCGGCTGCCTTTGCGTTAATCGTCTTCACGTCTTCCCTCCATAACTTCACAATGTCGGGCACACGACTTGGCAGGTAAGTTCTGGCCATGAAAGCTGCCTCGGGTATTCTTCCACTCTCTATCAACATATCTAAGCATTCGTCAAGTTTGCCCAGCATGAGCAAGCAAGTGAATGCGACATTGTGCTTACCCTCAGCCAGCGCCGTATTGGACAAAGATTCCATTCCTGCTGCATCCCCTTTAGACGAGTACAGTAACAATAGCCCTGCCAGATCCTTGGCATGCACCAAACACTCCTGCGCCACATCCAGTTCTCCAGCACTCAATGCCAACTCGCCCAGTTGCTTCCACTTGCTTTGCGAGTCGGACTGGATCGCTATATCTTGCGCCAGATCCAACCTTCCAAGCTGAATAGCCAAATCAAACTTGTAATCTGCATCTTGAGCCACCTCCAGTGCCTCGTCCAACAGTCCTCTGCTTTCCAGAAAACGCGCGATGCTGTCAAGCTGGTTTGTGGGTATAAGCTTCAAAGTCTCTGCTGCTGCTTCCATTTCCCCGCGTAGCACCAGTGTTTTGTACTCAATCAGACTAAGCAAGAGGGTAAATGAAACCACTCCATACTGCTTGTCCAGCAAGTAGACCCTCTGCTGGTTGCTAATATATCCGAGCAAAAACATCGGCCTGTCCAAGTGGTGCAAAACAGAAACTTCCCCGCCCACACAATAGTTGAGACGCCAGGAACTGTTGTTGTAAACGAAACAGTCACCAACCCAGAAGGCGCTCCTCACTTGCTCGCTAATTTCTTGGACCAGGTCGAATGCATCTTCGAAGCCATCATCTCCAGGTTCTTCCCCCGATGCAATCATGCTAGCAACCACCTCCGGATCATACTTGAGAATGAAGAAAGACGATTCTGTAGTAAGCACGAGCAGTTCACCAGATTCGGACCAGTACACCTGCTTGCAATCCACGTCAATCCTTCGAATAATTTTTCCTGTAAGCCAGTCGTAGAAGCAAACAAAATCACTTCCCCGGATCCCAAGCAAGGCACCTCCGTGAATTCCTTCCGCAGAGAAGGGCGTGCGAATGACATCTGCCTCTTTGAAGTTCTTAAATAGCTTGATCCTTGAACTAGATTCTCGCACCGCATAGTCGTTTGCTTCGTTACTCCAGACAAACTCCTGTCCGCTACCAAAGCTCTTGTTTCTCCAAGCGAGAGCAGTGTAAATAACATACTCGCCATCACCACATACCGTCACAAAGCGGCCGTTGGGGCTGTGCTGGAGCGTCTGAGGGTAGAGGTCACAGCTCCCCAACTCCTTGACAGTGAGAGCCAGCCTTTCACCGTCCGCAACTTCCTCTCCAGCCATCTGCTTCAAATTCACCGTTTGGATCTCATTGTGCTTGGCCCATATGATCTTCCCGCTCGGATCCATACTTGCAACTGGTTCTTCTCTGCCAATTTTGATCATGACAGTGCCCTCGTCGTATCCGATGGCAAGGAAGTTCGACCCAATCTGCGTGGAGATGGACCAGACGCGCTCCAGGCCATAGCTCAGAGTGTTCTCTAGGCGATACGTGGTGGAGTGCCAGATACGAATGGTACCATCCTCGCTACCTGTGACAATGATGGGAAGGTCTGGATGGAAAGAAACGGCCGAAACGTTATGCGAATGTCCTTCCAAGGTTTGCACGCACGCTTTCGTTTGATAATCCCACAGTTTCACGAGCTTGTCATCTGCTCCAGAAATGAGGTACGGTCGGTCCCCTCCGGTGAAGTAATCGATGCAGTTCACCCCCTTTTCGTGCCCTTCCAGGGTAAAGTTGGGGATGGGCTGTCCAAGGCTCCAGATCTTGACTGTTCTATCGAGGGACGCAGAGGCGAATGTGTTCGTGTCCTTCGGGTTGAAGACGACTTGCATCACGTAGTGGCTATGTCCTTCGAATATCTGCGTGCATGCCCATCCCTTGTCCCAATCCCACAGCTTGATGGACATGTCGTCGCTGGAGGACAGTACGCAAGGCAGCGTGGGATGGACTGCTATGCATCGAATGTAGTCCGAGTGCGCTTCAAAGGTCTTGACCTTGTCCAACGTGTTGTAGTTGAAAACCCTGATGAGCATATCGTCCGCGCCTGCGACGATCCACTGCTTCCGCGCGACGAACTTGGACGAACGCACGGGCAGGTCTCCCACTTCGAACGACTTCGCCAAGGTGTTGTCTAGGTAGTTCCACACGTAGAGGTTCCCTGTGTACAGGGTGGCCAGTACCCTTGGTACGAGTTCCCAGGGAGGGTTGGTCAGCCGTTCGGATCGCCTGCGCGTTCGATCCATCCCTCGGTTGCGATTCCATCGCACACGCACCATGGTTCCGTCGGATGGAGCTCCACGCATTTCACCCTTTCCGAGCGTTGTGCGAATTGACGCTGCGTTCGTCCACCACCGTCAGCTTCCTCGTCCACCTTCGTCACGCGTCCTCGGATCCCATCCGTGCATCCACGTCGCGTTTTCGACGGTTTCGCGCGGACAAGACGACGTGGACCTGTGCGAGACAGGTCGAGAGGCTTGGCGTTCGATCGCGAACGACGTGTATCACGTCCAGGTTCCACCTCGCACGCGTCTCGTTCCACGCACCTTGACGTCGAGGTGGAGCGGCTGCAGGCGTTCGAAAGCACCGCCGCGGTCGTGTTCGTCGTTCCCACGGATGCCAAGGCACGCATCGGCGGCGTCGGATCCGTCGGGACGTCCCGTCGTGGCACGTTCGCGAGCAAAGCACGGCCGCGTGTCGTCCATGCCGTCCCCGACCACGTCGTCGTCCGTTTCGCAAGGCGTCCCGTCGCGTTTTTTTTTTTTTTTTTCGGGCGCAGGGGGTGCGTCTCTCGTCAGCCTCCACCTTCCAACGCCGCCACGTCCCCTTCTGCCTCGTTTTTCGTCCGCTTTCGGTGCGCACCATCGCGTCGCGCGTGCCACGATGGCGCCGATCGGACTGATCCGCCTCTTGGGGGGTTTTCTTTCGCGGGTATATCCCCCCTTCTTTCTTTTTCTCCCTCCTTTTTCTCCATTTTTTTTTTTTCGGTTCTTCGGTGCTTGGGCGGGGCGCCCCCCTCCCGGACCGGGCGGGGGGCGAAGATCTCGATGGAGATATCGGTAGCTTCGATGGAAGATCTCGATGCGAAGGGGAAGGGAGCGGGGGTCCCGGGGGGAGACTCCCAGCCCCCCCTCGCTCCCCGGGCAGAGAAGAAACTCCCCCGCCCTTCCCGCGCGAACCCTTGCGATTTCGGAACGTTAACCCCTCGGTGCCTTGCTGACGTCGAAGGAAGTTAAGCGGAAGTTAAGCGTTGGGGGCGGTGGCGGGAGGGGACCGTTGGGATCGACGGTTCGCGGGAGTTTCCCGCCAGATGGCGATGGCGTCTCCTTCGGAAAGACTGCGCAGCTGCTTGCGCGGGAAGGAAGGTTGCACGCCCAGGGGAAGGGAAAAGGAAGAGGAAAGGATCCGACACGTACTGGTGCAGCCGAAAAGTGCGGCGGCTTTCGTCGCCGGACCACCTGGAAGCGGGAAGACGCACACCGTGCGATGTGTCGTGGCGCAAGGCATGGATGGAGCTGGGACAGAGGAGGTGGTAGACGTGAGCGAAGAAAGGGTAGATATCAAAACGTTGTGCTGGATCAATTGCATGTCGCTGACCCAACCCGGAGATCTCTATCGCAACCTCCTCGGAGCGATGGAACCCACTGCAGCAGCCAAAGGCAAACAGGATGCAAAGGAGGCTTGGAGAGGTGCGCTGAAAGCCATCAAAAGCAGGAATGGACCCGGAAAACGCCGATGCTCCATCGTGCTGGTCCTGGACGAGTGCGATGCATTCATGGCCGCAAGGGTGGACTGGCTGGCCGTGGTGCAGGAACTCTGCACGCTGGTGGCTGCAAGGTGCACGCTGAAGCTCATCTGCGTATCAAATTCACCGGAACTGGCCGGACGTCTCATGCCGCCCCTCCAAAAAACCATGTCCCAAACAGACGTCGTCATCTTTGAAGCCTACAAGACGGAGGAAATCAAGCACGTGCTCACGGATCTCCTCCAGGAAGGTGGAATTTTGCACTGGTTTTCGCCCCCAGCCTTGCAGTTCTGTGCCAAGAAGATTGGTTCACAGAGCGGAGATATGAGGTATGCTTTCTGCATCTGCATGCGGGCCTTGGAAGGCGCGTTCGGGGACGCAGCCGGGGATGGGGGCCCGGGAGGAGAGACTGCGATCGTAGAGGAGAAGAGGAAACCCGTGGAAATGGAACACATTCATGCTGCTTTTCAATCCAACGGACACGGAGGAATGGCGAAGCCCTCCAACACAATCACGGCCTTGCCATTGCACCAGCGATTGGTACTGTTCACGCTCTCAGAGGGCGTGTTGGCTTCCAAAGACAAAGACGCGACGATGACACTACTCACCACATTGCACCAGCACTACGAGCGCAACTGTCGCAAACGTCTGGTCAAGCCCCTCTCGTTTCAGCAGGTTGCCGCGGCTTGCAAGGACCTGTCCGACGCGGGACTTGTGCAGGTACACAAGCCTCGGAATAAGAAGGTGGGCGATACTGCCTACAAGCTCTGTCGCGTGGTAGACGTCCGTGCTGCCCTTGAGCGTTCTCGTTTGACAATGAAATGAGACCATTCCTGCACCAAGTTGCGTTGTAAGGTTTGGGTTTGGCTCCCGCAATGGATTTCTCTATGCCTCAATGTGTCAGAGCTGCAATCGCATCCGTCCGTTCTGTTGCGTCGTGTGGTTTTGGAGTGGAAGCGCACGCTTCCCAGGTTCGATCCCTCGCCTGTTTTTCCACCTCGCCCTGCCTGCATTCCCAACCGAGGTCTGGTCCCCTGGTTATCCTCCTTTCCACCTGGGCATTCACGTTCCATCCCACCCATTGACCCTCCTTTCCCACGCCTGCCCCCCCCATCCCTTTTGCTCCTCCCCCTCCCGTGACCGTTCCAGCCTGGACCTTCACCCGGGGAGATGGATGGACACAGCGCAGTCGGAGGTCGAGGGGGAAACGTGAGAGGGACAGGGGGGAGGCAGAGGGGGGGGAAGGGGCTGACAGGGAGAGAGAGGGACAGAGGGAGAGGGATGGAGGGAGGCAGGGAGGGAGGGAGAGGGAGAGGGAGGGAGAAGGGGAGAGGGAGAGGGAGGGAGAGGGAGGGAGAGGGAGAGGGAGAGGGAGAGAGAGGGAGAGGGAGAGGGAGAGAGAGGGAGAGGGAGAGGGATTGAGGGAGAGGCAGAGGGGGGGGAAGGGGCTGACAGGGAGAGAGAGGGACAGAGGGAGAGGGATGGAGGGAGGCAGGGAGGGAGGGAGAGGGAGAGGGAGAGGGAGAGGGAGAGGGAGAGGGAGAGGGAGAGGGAGAGGGAGAGAGAGGGAGAGGGATTGAGGGAGGGAGAGGGAGAGGGAGGATCGGTTTCGCGTGTGAAGGTCGAAGGGAAACCCTTTCCACGTGCGAGCGCGTTGGACACCTCCAAGCGCGGGGTTTCGTACGTCGAGCTCGGGCGTCTTTGGGTGGGAAGCAGGTCCAAGAGGTCGCACGTGTGCCATGGCGTCGGGAAACGCGACCGATCGCGGAGGAAGCGACGCCAAGCGTGCGGAGATCTACACCCACGAGAGCAGCTGGCTCATCTACGCCATGAATTGGTCCGTGAGAAGAGACAAGCGGGTGCGACTGGCCATCGGAAGCTTCGTGGAGGAGTACAACAACAAGGTGGACCTCGTCAGGCTGGACGAAGACACGGGACGCTTCGTAGCCGATCCGAACCTTTCCTTCAACCATCCCTATCCCACGACGAAGATACAGTTCGTGCCGGACAAAGTGGGCAACAAACCGGACTTGTTGGCCACCACTGGAGATTACCTGAGGATCTGGGAAGTGGCGCCGGACGACAGCGGCGTGCAGCTCAAGTCCCTCCTCAACAACAATAAGAACAGCGAGTTCTGCGCCCCACTCACCTCGTTCGACTGGAACGAACTGGACATCAAACGTTTGGGAACGTCCAGCATCGACACCACCTGCACCATATGGGACATCGAGAAAGGATGCGTGGACACGCAGCTCATCGCGCACGACAAAGAGGTGTACGACATCGCATGGGGTGGTGTCGGGGTCTTCGCGTCCGTCTCGGCCGATGGATCGGTGCGCGTGTTTGATTTGAGGGACAAAGAGCACAGCACGATCATCTACGAGAGCAGCCAGCCAGAAACCCCGCTTCTGCGCTTGGGATGGAACAAACAGGATCCTAGATACATGGCCACCATACTCATGGATTCCTCCAAAGTGGTGGTCCTGGACATACGATACCCCACCTTGCCAGTGGCAGAGCTCCGTAGACACCAGGCTCCCGTCAACGCGTTGGCCTGGGCCCCACACAGTAGCTGTCACATCTGCACGGCAGGAGACGACTCACAGGCACTCATTTGGGACCTGTCCACCATGTCACAGCCCATGGACAGCAGTCTAGATCCCATCCTCGCCTACAGCGCCGGCGCCGAAATCAACCAGCTCCAATGGTCGACGTCCCAACCGGAATGGGTGGCCGTCGCCTTTTCGAATAAGCTGCAAATCCTACGTGTGTGAAGGCTGGATAGACGTACGTGTGCCGGATGGCGGAAGAACGGGGAAACTGGGGCGATCAAGATCCATCGCCTCCTGCTCCACATCTTGGATGGCAAGCTTTGAGCACCATTGTTTTTAGGTGGGGTACGATTCTTTATTCTTTATTCCGTACGTTAGGGGTGCGTCTGCAGACCCGACGGTCGTGCATGCTTTCAGGAAAAAGGGCAGGTGGGCGACCAGTATGTGATCGGTTCCTGGCGCTGTTGGGCATCGTCAAGGCGAGGTCTCGGCTAGTTTGCTTCGGACAGCTCCTTTGTCTCTTCCGAAGCAAATCTTTTGCCTTCCGCGACCAAAGCATCGATGATCTTCATAATGTACTTTCGGTTGTCTTCTCTCAGTGGGTAGCGTTCGCAGACCAGCCTGATTTGACCCGTGCCCGTGTTGTACCTTTTGCCCACTAGACACACGACGTGTGCGATTGCTTTTTCATCCAGTTCGAAAACCCTCTGCAGGTCCCTCACGTGCACCCTGGCTTCGGCCTTTCGATTCATGGGATGGTCCTGATCGAATCCTGGGCTGAGCACCACGTGTGAGATCCATTCCAGGCAGTACTTGGTTCCTGGTCCGATTGGTTCGGGTTCCGGCACGCCGTGTTCGGCTTCGTACGCGTCCAATTCGGCTCCCACCTCGCGCATCACCTCCACGACTTCGTCGTCGAAGTCTTTTCCCGGCAGCGGGATCATTTCTGCGAAGTCGTAGATGGGGGGTGCGTCGGGCGGCATGGTGGGCCAGTTGGCGATTTCGTCCATCAATCCGCCGGTCCTGGCCGAGTACTTGGGCGGCGATTTGCTCTTTCCTCTCGTATCCAGATCCTTCTTGGCTTCTTCCAGCACCGTGGTGCTCGAAAAGGCCCGTCGGAGCGTCGACAGACACGCCAAGCGTCGACGCACCACCGCCATGCCCATCGTCCAAACCGACTTTCTCGTTCGGTCCAAACCCTAGCTCGTCTCCCGGGTTCCTCCCTCCTCCCCCGCGAAACCCAGGGCTCTATATCCTTGCCAAGTTCCAGTTGGGTCAGTGTGTGGGCGTGTGATGCCCATCCCCCCACCTTGCATAGCTCAGTTGGTAGAGCGGAGGACTGTAGCGTTGAAAGAATATTCGCATGGCTCCTCGGGTCGTCGATCGGACCTCGCCCCATTCCCTGTGGGGAAGAAGGGACGAGAGAACCATCGACGACCGGGGAGCAGGGATCGATCCCGGGTTCGATCTCGTGCGCTGAACCCAGGATCCGGTCCAATAGACCGGTATCCTACACCCGGTAGCCAATCCGGGTAATCGCAGCGGCCATCCTTAGGTCACTGGTTCGACTCCGGTTGCAAGGACATTCCCATCCGACACCATCTTCGGGTCACTCCGAGATGGAGAAGACGACTGGGGCTGGATACAACGTGCATCCCACAGACCCACGAACGTGGCGTTTCTTTTTTCGTTCTGTTGGACGGTTGGACGCATGAGCGATCCGAACCACCCACGTCGATCTCGTCCATACCGACGCGATTTCTTAGGGATTGTCGTCCTTGGTGAAGGCGTTGCCGTGCGGAGCACCACCCTCGGAGGTAGGGCTCGACACCTCGAATCCGTCCCTTCGTAAATCGCGTGCTACGCATTCCCAATGTTTTCTTTTGGGTGCCATTCATGCCTTTGTTATCCCTGCCTTGCTCCTCTTCGAACCATTCTTCGCGCCTTGCGTTTACTTCTACGATCATCCGTGTTCACCGATCGTATGCAATCAAAAAATCTTGTCAGTGGTCATGCCGTCCGATGGGCCGTGAAAAGACTCTTAAAAGCGGACGTGGCGGAAGCCGAACTCTTACCCCGGGCCGAAGCCACGCTTGAATGCGCGCTCGAGAATGATGGATGAACATCGTCCACATCTAAAGTTTTCGTCTTGCTTGGATTTGCCTGTGTTGAATTTTTTCGAAAGATGAACCCCCAACTCCTACGTTTGGGCCACACGCAACTCCGTTGCCGATGGTTCTTGGCGAAGATCTCGAGTGGGCAAGTCAATGGCTTACTCCACCACGACCACAACAACGAATGTGCTTTCCTTGTGCGTTGTGTCGTAACACCCTTCCCCCATCGATTTCTTTGCACATCGCATACATTAGTACCATCTCGAAAACGGTCCGATTGGCAATAGCGATTTCCTTGCGCGATTTCCTCCCTCGCACGGGAAACCGAACGTCCTCGGATTGCAGACAATCCTCCTCGGACCCTTGGGCGGCTTTTAAGTTGCGTTTTGGTTCCCACCGCTTCGAAGCCTTCGTGGGCGGCTCCTTGCGTTTTTGCATCGCTCGCACCTCTGTTTGGAACCGCAAGCCTCGACATGGGTTCCTATCCGTGGAAGGGGGCATCTACTCCTCAATGGGCGAGGGCACTTGCTTCGGCCCGTTCACCTGGTTTTTTCGTTGCTCTTGAAAGGTTAGGCCACGAGATGCCTTTCGAGCGCCTACCATCCTGCAAGGCAGTTCCTTCCACATTGGTGCCGTTCAGGAGCCAGGAGAGCGCTCCCAACACACGCACGTGGCGTTCTTCCCTCGCCCCCACCGCCGTGTCAACACGAGGACCGTCTCCAGCCGAGAGAAGAAACTCCCGAGGGGGTGCGGGGTGGGGGCTGGGGGATCCGACCTGGACCGGATGGGGGTTAACTTTCCGATTAACTTCTGCGTTTCCGCGTGGATCGAGATCGATCGGATCGCGCGTCGCGCGCTTCTCCGCCGTTCGCATCGCTCTGTTCGCGTTTCGGGATGGCTTCTCCCAGCAAACGTCGCGAGATGGACATCATGAAACTGTAGGTGGAGCGTGGACGAGGTCCGAAAGGGCAACGGGAAGGGACGCGGACGTCGGAAAGGATTTCGAAACGAAGCACGTGCACGTGCTGGACGTGGAAGCACGCGCGGGAGCGGCGATGGCTGACGGCAGGCGCGTTCTGGACCCATTGGACGGTCTCGTGCGACAGGATGATGTCGGATTACCAAGTGGAGCTCGTCAACGACGGGATGTGCGAGTTCTACGTGCTCTTCCAAGGACCCAAAGACAGCCTGTACGAAGGTGGTTTGTGGAAGGTGCACGTGGAGCTTCCGGACGCGTATCCCTACAAATCGCCTTCCATCGGTTTCGTCAACCGGATCTTCCATCCAAACGTGGACGAAGGCGCGGGATCGGTGTGCTTGGACGTCATCAACCAGACCTGGAGCCCGATGTTCGACCTCATCAACGTCTTCGAAGTGTTCCTGCCGCAGCTGCTGCTCTATCCGAACCCGACGGATCCACTCAACGGAGAAGCCGCCGCCATGCTCATGAGACAACCGGAACAGTACAAAGCCAAGGTCAAGGAATACACGCAGAAATACGCCAACCCAAAGGACGTGGGCCTGAAGACCGAAAAGGAACAGAGTGGAACGTCCACCGAAAACGAATCAGAAGACATGGACCTGTCCGATTCCTCGGAAAACGAAGATTGACATCAAGACCGCGGTCTCATGGGACCCTCGGCATCGTCCGAACATGGTCGATCGGACGCGAGAGCGGCTGCTGCAGACAAGGGCGTGGACACATGGAAAGTAATCAGCCTGCGCTCCTCCACATCCAGGGAACAAACCAGTTTCTGTTGCCTCGAACAGATCGAGCTACTCAGCGTCTGTGCACGTGTACATACGAACTAATAAAATGTCGATAATTTGTGTTTTTTCGCGCATTCCTGTTTCGTTCCAAGCCAAGGGCGGGCTCTGGACAGCATAGAGACTTTCTGCTCCCATACTTTGCGTGCACGCATGGGACGCTTTTTCATTGACCCGGGATGGCACATCCCACCAGTCGGGCGCTGCACGGGGGGTCAGCGCCAAACGAGGCAACGGTACCTTGAACACGGATGATCCAGACTGGCACGACAAACGGGGCCCATCAAGCATGAATGTGCGAATGGTGTGTGCAGGATTGTGACAAGAGGGTACAAATGGAGCTTCTACGCACGGCCAGCCAAAGACGAAGGTGAACAGCAGAGCCAGCTTCACCTGGCAAGCTCATCATTCGAGAATCATTCATTAGTGCTTGATCGTTCAACTCGTTTACTGCACTTGGCCTGCCACGGCTCACCGGTGCACTTCGAGCTCCGTTCCGGTTCGTACCCGAGACTTTCACGTGGGACGTCTCGCCCCAAATGTCTGGTCACAAGCGTAGGCTTCTCAAACCACCACGATTTTCTGGCAATCTGATTGACAGATCGTCGCTTCCTTTCGTGCTCTTGTTGTTGATACGGTGGGTGTTCAGCGTGACCCATCTCCGCATCCCACCTAGATCGATCGATGGAGTGTGGCGCACGAATGGCACCCTGGTGGTGCAAGGAAGTGTATCCCACGCATGTCGGCCTTTGTGGGTGTGCACATCCACTTTGTATGGCGACTTCGAGCTCGGTCTTTGGCAAAGTGTGGTGTTTACCCTGTTCAGACAGGCCTGCGATGTGCTGGAGTCTTTGAAGATTCGTATTGGACAAAGTTGATGAGGCATATGGAGCTTTCAGTCTCTTAAGGGATGCAGGCAGCCGACACCAAAGGAAGAGGGCGGCCATATTTCCTTCTTTTTGATTATCGACCGGGGAACGGAGCATCGACTGCACTTTTTTGTTTTCGAACAGCTTCTCTCTTTCTACTGAAGGTGGGAGTGGGAAAGGAGATCGCGGCCCATGCCTCCTATCCCAAGCTTTGGTGCCCGTGTTTGTTTCTTTCCTCCCCTTCCATGCATCGTTTTCGTCTCGTCAAAAACCCATGGGAGGTGCTCTTCCTCCCATGGATGGGATTGGCATCGTGATCGACCATCTCAAGTGCGAAGCGAAGGAGCTTCCAGCTCCCCGCCACCCTGGCCCCATCCTGTCGAGATTCTCTCACACTCGCTTAGAGGTCCGGAGGTCTGCTGTCGGGATTTCCGTAAGGGTCGGACAGGACGGGGTCGCCCCCCGGTTCCGTCTTGGGGTCACCGTGGGATTCCCAGGTTTTCGAGGTTTGGAGAGGTGGAGAGAGGAGCGAAGGGTGGAAACAGTGGTGCGTGGAGTTGGTATGGCCAAGACTGCGCTGAACGCAAGCAGGACAGACACATGGATGTACGCGTGGGCGACCCTGCTGCTGTCATGTCTGGTGATGGCGTCCCCTGGTCGGACAGAAGGGATCCCTGCCACACGAGACATGGTGGAACAAACCATGTCCGAATTCCGACGTGGTCACGAAGTGTTGCCCACTCGAAAGTCCATCCTAAGATTGACCGAATGGCCACCGCCCATCCAAGGATGCGGATACACAAACATCACCAAACCAGATCCGAAGTGTCAGAAAGGAGTCAAGGCATCCAAGTCCTCGGCCTGCTGTCCAAGTCACTGCAAGACCTGCGATTGCATCAGCAGCAGACCGGCGGAGTGCTGTCCCATGGCAGTCAAGTACAGCGGCAGGATGTGCGAAGCGGTTGGAGCACCCTGCATGACGAAGAAGGTCTACCTGAGATTGAAGTCGTCGCAGGGAGGAGTGATGGCCGGATCCGGGAACTTGTGGGACGATCCGGTAGAAACCATTTCAGGCACCCTCACAGACGCATGGAAGGAAGCTGAAATGGAGCTGTTCAGAAAAAAACTTTCCAACTCCTCAGATTACCTGGAGAAGAGAGAAATCGTGCATGCATACAGGGATCAAGTGGATGACATACCAGTTGTACAGGAGAGTACCGCACTGCTTCTGGTGGCAGTGGCCGGCAAGTGGGAGGATCTTAGCTCCGGACGACTACCCGCAGCGGTGCAATCGTGGGTCCGAGATGTGAGGGGATTTGCATTTGTCACGTTTTTCGTTGGAAATTCCAGAGGTAGAGCCGTTGGTCCGACCGTCGTACTGCGAGTGGAGAATTGGAAGGTGGTACGCCTCCCGGTGGTAGAGAGCTACCCACCGTTGGAACTTCACCACGCCTTGTTGAATTTCCTGTACGCGACCACGAATCTCAGAAACAAGCATGCAATGTACCTATTCCTGGACATGGACACGTACGTCAACCCGCACGTGCTCAGGAAAACAATCCCACTGCTGATTACGACGAGTTCTCCGTTGTATCAGGGATTGGCTGTCAGGGGACGGCGCCAGGAGCGGAGAGAACTAGAGATGCGTAGCAAGTACTGCGCGGGGGGTGCTGGCTGGTTTGGCAATTCGAACTTGCTTCGTCTGATAGGACCATTCCTCGACGAGCTACTTGCCGCAGGAAAGAACGGCCACAGCGACGTGGAAGTAGGACGTCTTGTGTACAACCTCACAGAGAAGGGGTGTGCAGATCCTCCGTTCGAGATGATTGAAATTTTTACAATCACGGATGGAGAAGGTGTTGCAGGTAAGATTAAACTCAACCGAAGAAAACAAATAACGGGCGACATGCACACAACACCACCGCTTAGGTACTACCGAGCGCTCACCGTGCATCCCATCAAGAGCATCGATCAGTACCTTCGTTTCCACTTCAAGGTCAGGGGGTACCTGTTGGGAGTTCACATTCCTCCCTGTGCGGGCCAGAACTTCAAACACTTTCTGAACGAAAGGCACGACTTCTTGAAGAGTTGCACACACAATCCCGGGCTTCAGATGGCGGTGACAGGAACTCAAATGCCCGAGTGCCCGGCCTCGCAGGACATCCCCCCCGATTCTTCCCAATCCAGTCTGTTCAAGGACACGTACATCGTGTCGATTCGTAGAGACAGAAGAGTACTCAACTGGTTCAAGGAATGGGGGACCAAGATGAACGCCAACTTGACGGAGGTGGCCATCGAGAAGGGTGGCAGCTTTGACATCCTCGGGCGTCTCTGGCAGCAGTCCCAGAACGAGAAGGCGCGTCCCTTGCTTTACCTGAAAGTCTTCCAAGATGCGTTGAGGAGAGGCGTGGAGAGGATAGCCATCTTTGAGGACACCCTCCAACCAGAACTGGACTTTCCGCAGCAACTCTCCAGACTGTGCGACGAGCCGCGCTGTACGTCTCATCTTCACACAAAGCACAAGGGGGGCGTCCTCATACTCAGCACGTGTCAAGATTTACCGGACGGTACGTATCCGATGTGGAAGATGGGCTTGGGCCGCAATGACATGAGCAATTGGTTCGATGGAGCACTGCTGAGAGAAGATGAAGTGAACACCTATGCCTCCCTGTTCGGACGGTCGCGTTGCTACAACGTGGGTTGGCATGGAGCATGTATGAGGGCTGGCATTTACCACAGACAAGTGTTCGAACAGATCATTGACTGGCTAGAAATCCACAACAACACACAGCTGGATACGGTCCTACCTGTCCTCGCCTATCAAGGATTCCCAGTACGTGTGGCTCATCCAGCCTTGTTCTACCAATGACCCTGGAGACTGGATTGGAATTTCCCACAGGATCCTCCTGCGATCCGTTTTCCGCGCTGAGGAACGGCACGGCTTTTCCGTCTCACGTGTGGTGGGGGTGACGAAACTTGCGATCGCATCTTCCCGGACGGATGCAGAAACTTGCAGCACGTCTAGAGCGACCGGTCCGCTTTCGCGAAAGCAAAGTCGTGAAAAGATCGTCGATGGATTACAGCCCGGCCATCAGGTGATGTACGATTGCTCTGCTCTTGCCAGGAGCTTGGCAGACGCCTTGGCATCGAGAAAGAGCCCGTCCACGCTCTTGATATCCTGAACGTCGATGGACTCCCGGCCGGCCGTCCGCGCCACGACCATGGACGGGGCGATGAGTTGGACGGCATGGCGCAGGCTGGTGCGTTCTCCTATTTCTGCCAGGTAGGCCAAGCCTTCATCCGTCATGCCGGCGTTCTCCACCCCCGCCCTCACGGCAAGGATCTGCACCATTTCCTGCAAGTTGTACGTGAGGGTGCGGATGATCACCAGCCGGTCCAGGAGATCCACCGGCACGCCATGTGGCGCCACCATGTCCGTTCCACGCACGGTGCAGTTTCCTCGGTTCGTGGCTAAGATAACGATGGGCGAGATCGAGCTTTCCAAGGCTCGGTTGAGGTAGGTGAAGCATTCGATGTCGAGCATGTGAACCTCGTCAATAAAGAGCACCCCGGGGACCAGTTCGGCCGTCCCGCTTTCGATGTAGTTGTTCACGATCTGATTGATCTCCTGCCTCAGCTTGTCGGTGATCTCGGTCTTCTGCGGCTTGATCAGCTGGCCCATGACGCTCAGTATGTCGTTCCCACCGGCGGGCCTCGCATTGGCCACGTCCAGATCGTGCAGGGTCACGTCCTGCACGATCTCCTTTCGTTTGTGCACCTCTCCTTTGGGCAAGGGCACGTACTCTTCCGCCTCGAGATCGAACTCCGCCGCGTAGGCATCGCACCTTCCTACGCGTTTGACGGCTCCGCTGCTGGCTTCGATGTAGATGACGTCTCCCACGGCCACCTTTTCTTTCAATATGGAATCGTAGATGAGCGGGTCCAGGTGGAGCTGTTTGGATCCCTTGATGGTCTTCATCCCCAGGACCACGCGACGGACGGTCTTGCCATACCCTCCGTCTCCCTGCGTTTTGCGCGCCATCGTCCATCGTGGTTCCCACGGGCAAGGATGGTTTTCATACGGATGGGAAGGGGTCAGCCTATCGTTCCCGTCTTGGTCTCGCTTCGTGGGTTGGTGTGGGCACACGGTTCGTCCGAACGCACCCCGTTCCCCTCGACTTCTTCAGCGTTCAGTTCGGTCACTTCTCCTTCGTAGACTTCTTTGGTTTCTTTGATGCGGAGTCCGATGGACCTTCGGAAGTTTTCCATCAGCACTTCGGTCTTTTTCACTTCGCTCGAGTACACCTCGCTGGCCACCAGCGGCGTGAAGGGGACCTGCCTCGTTCGATTTTTTATTTATTTTTATTTTTTTTTCGTCGCGCGCGCGCGTGGACCGTCGGTCAGTCGCTTGGGTTCCTTTCGCTTCGGGTGGGTTCCTTTCGCTTCGAGTGGGTTCCTTTCGCCACGTGCCTTGGTGCCCAGTTCTTGCGCGACGCCCAAGGCCAGGGCGGTCTTTCCCGTTCCAGGCGCTCCGGCCAGCAGCAGCGCCCTTCCGGCCATCTTCTTCTGTCGGATGAGGTCCACCACCAGTCCGCACGCCTCTCGCGCCTGTCGTTGACCGACGAATCCGCATCCCACGGGATGGACCGTGCCGTCCTCCTGCTCTCTCTCCCACACGTGCATCCCACGTGCATCCGCGGTCCTTCCTCGGTCAGCACGTCGTCCTTTCCTTCCTGCGCCGTTCTCCTCGTCCTCCTGGACGTTCCCTTCCTCTCCTCCGCGCCTTCGGATCCTCCCCCCTCTCTCTCGCACCTTGAGTCCCAGTCCTCGGATGTGGGTGTGGGTGGCCACGCGCTGCTTCTGCCCGTGGTGGCTGGACACCTCCTCCACGCGCACCACCGCCATCCAAACACGCGCAACGAGCGATGCTCCCTCTCTCCCTCTCCCTCCCTCCCTGCCTCCCTCCCTCCCTCCCTCTCTCTCTCTCCCTCCCTCTCCCTCTTCTCCCTCTCTCCCTCTCTCTCAATCCCTCCCTCTCTCCTTCTCAACCCCTCCCTCAATCCCTCCCTGTCTCCTTCTCAACCCCTCTCTCCCTGTCTCTCAACCCCTCTCTCCTTCTCAATCTCCTTCTCTCCCTCTGTCTCTCTGCACTCTCCCCCTCTGCAGTGGCCCTGGTTGTCCCGGTCCATGGACCCTTCCCCCCTTCCCTTCGCGGCGAAGGGGACGGAGACCGAGGCGGACATGGAGACGGCGCTGCGCTTCGATTCCGCAAGGAGGAGGCTGCGGATCTGCGCCAGGGAGACCTTCGCGTCGGACGATCACATCGCACTCCACGTGGCGGCGGATCTGGACACGCGAGAAGGGATCGTGGCCGCCAGGGCCAAGCTGAGGAAACGGTACTTTCCCCAACACCAGTTCCACGTGGACGTGGGCGCGGAATACGCCACCGATGCCGACGAGATACGGTACGGGATGAAGGCGAGGAAGAAGTGGGAGATCTCCGAAGACGGGCTGCTCAGCCTCGACCTCAAATCCAAGGTGCAGTTCAGCCACATGAAAAAAAAGGTGAGGAGAACCCCGACGGGACGCAATCCCAAGACCAAGGCGTAGGAACGCACGACGCAAGGCGGAAAGAAGCACGTCGGACGCGCGTGAAGGTCCCGTCGACGATCCCGAGGGGAACACCAACGCCACGTACGGAGGCGAACCGGATCCAGAACGCGCATGGGAAAAAGGGGGACACGGATCGCACGCGCACGGATGGTAGTACGTCGCCGAAGACGTGGGACGCGAACGATGGATTTCGCACGGGACGAATCCCGCCTTTGGGACGCGCAAAGGGCTGACCGATGCGGCACGCGAACCGCGCGGTACGCGTCGCGACGACGCGGACGGGCGCTCGTTCCCCATCGCGTCGGTTCGTGCGGGACGGGTGTTTCGTGTTTCGGAATCCCAGGGAGACGCGTGGGCCAAGCTGGAACTGAGCCAGAAGATCTTCAACTTCACGGTGCGTGCGAGACGGAACGCGGAGGCGTCGAGGTCGTCGTTCCACGTCGGACTGACCCCATCGGACGCACGCACGCAGGAAGATCAAGATTTGAAGGTCAAAGTGGGACTGGACCTCGTGCGTCGGAACGTGTACGCCCAGATACGGGAGAACAACTGGACGCTGAGCACGGTGCGTGTGCTGCCGTTCGACACGAACGTCTTCGTCGTCGTCGTCTTGGGAATCCTTCGAGACGTGCCTTGCGCCTCGGGATGGGAATCGGTGTCCGACGTCGGGAATCCGCCGCTCCCTCATGGCCACCCTCGTGTGGATTCTCCCGGCGTGCACGTCCGACTGACGCGTGTCTCGTTCGTTCGCATCCACGGTCGACGACGACGTCGACGGGGTGGTGTTGGGAACGTCCACGTCGCCCTGCATTCCGCGCACACTCTTCCCTTCGGGAACGGATCGGACGCGTCCTTTTCTCGCCGCGCAGGACATGCGTGGATCCTGGCACGTCTCCTACGACCTGTAGGTCCGTTCCCTTTCATTCCCATTCATTCCCTTCCCTTTCCCATTCCCCTATCCCATTCCCCTATCCCCTTTCCCCTGCACCGAACGAACCGATGGGGCGTGTGTGTGGGGGGGGTCCGACACCGTCCGCGCCTTGCTCCGTTGTGAACCCGATGGGATCCGATCCCCGCCCCTTTCTCGAGGTCTCCCTTTCCCATTCCCTTTCCATCCCCCTTTTCGTACGTCCCGTGCTTCCCTTTCGAACCCGGAGAGGGAAACCGGAGGATCGGGAGGAGGGACGAATCCCCACCCTTCTTCTTCGTCCTCGTCCACCACCACCACCGATCGCGTTCGGATCGAAGGGACCGAAGCGCACGCGGGATCGAGAGGGAGAGAGATGGAGGTGCTGCGTCGATCTTGGAACCGGAAACGATCCCCCTTGGCCAAGATCCAAGGCGAAGCAAGGCCGAAGGAACCGAAGGAAGAAGGGAAAGGAGAGAAGGAAGAAGAGAAACCCGCGACGAGGGAACCAACCGGAACGGACGGGAAGCCGTCCAAGCCCAAACGTGTCGTCGTGGTGCGCACCAAAGCCAAACCAGAGGCTCCGGTGGAAAAGCTGCACGTGGTGCGCGTGCGTGGAGACGGGAAGTGCCTGTTCCGAGCCATCGCCATCGGACTCGCCGCCGACCGAGGGATGGCGCTGGCGCCGCAGAGGGAAGACGTCGAAGCGGACCAGATGAGGCTCGCCGTCGCAGACGCCATGTGCAGGACCCAGGATCGACGCGCGCAGTTCCCAGAAGCACTCGATGCCATCGAAGCCGAAGACACGCTGCCCAGGTACTGCAAACGTCTGGTGAGCGAAACCGAAGTGTTCTGGGGAGGTGAACCGGAAATGCTGGTGCTCTCCAAGATGCTCAACAAACCCATCGCCGTGTACGTGCCCGGAGCCGTGGCGGGGAGGATGGGACGCAGAGGGAAGAGCCCTTACGTGCCCATACAAGTGTACGGAGGCGAGTATCGATACAAAAAGGACGGATCGCAAAGGGGGGTGCTCCGATTGCTCTTCAACGGGACCAACCACTACGACCTGCTGGTGGGACAGTGATCCCGCACACCGTCGCAAGAGCAGGGACGTGGGGTCCGGGAGATCCCGCGATACAAAGGGAGAGGAAAGGAACCCACCCCCGCATGGATCCTGTTGGATCCGAGAACGTGCCGGTCACGTACGGGACGCGACCTTGCCGCCGCCCTGCAGACGAACCAGCCGTCTCCATCCCCGGACGACGGGCATTGGAACGGGGGACGGCGGTCCGCGTCCCGTCCGGGCCGCCGCCGCCGCCACCGATGCCGAGGAAGGGGGGAGGGGGACATGGACCACGCCCTCCGTCCGAGCAACGAAAGGGTCGCCGCACCGCCTCCGGTGCTGGACGCAGGTTTCCCATCCGAGGGCGACGGCAGACGGTGCCAAAGGGGGAATCGATACCAGGAGGGGTGCGGGGCGGCGCGGCTTGCATCGACCCTGGTAGGTTCTCCCGTTGGCCAGGAGGGCGTCGGATCGGATCCGAGCGATCCCTGGCACGGGAATCGGACCATCTGTTCTGTTCGTCCAGAGAGCATCGCCCTGGGGCACGTTCTGCCACACGTCCCGGGTCCCCAGGGTCGGGGTCCACCCCGGCCAGGGTCCGCCTCCGACGCGTGCGCCACTGGATCGGCTGGTCCTCTCGAATGTAAGGTGTTGCATGCCGCCTGGTCGCTTCCCGCTTGTCTGGCGATGGCTGCCTTCCTTTTTCCTCGGACTGCGTCCTGCGTACGGGAGGGATTCCTCGCTCCGCGGCCTTTCCAGGATCGTCCCGTTGATGATCGAATTCCTTCTTCCTTCCCGAGTTGATCCTGGAAATTGTCCTTGGCCGCCCTAGGAACGACGTTCTCGCGGGTGCGACGGGCGGTGCCACCCCTCTCCTCTCTGGCGGACGACGTCGCAACGCCACAGATCGCTGTGGGTTGGCTCGTGCAAGAGGAATACGCTTTGCCATCCAAGTTGGAGTGGTATTGTTGGAACCCGCATCGGTACGGATTGTGCATGAACAAGAGCACCATTTCGATGGATCGATCTCGTTGACCTGGCGAGGCCGAGTTGGAGGAGGTACGAACGTTCCAAACCGCATCGCCAAGAGCAAACCTTTCCTCGTTTTAGGGTGTCCACGCTCTGCATGCCGTAGGCTAGGCGCAACGGCGCACACCCACCGGACGTAACTCCATGCCAACCATCGGGTCAAAGGCCAAGGGGGACGGAAGGACAGACGTGGCGGCAAGCTTCGTGCGAGGAAAGGGTGGAAATCCGATAGCACCGCTCTCGACGTTCCGAACGCCTCTTCAGTGTTTGGACAGCATGTAGCTTCTCCCATCGTCCCATGTTGTCCTGCGATCGGTTCATGGGACGGTGTTTTTCAAATGCATGTGTCCTCGTCTCTCGCTCTTGCTCGGATGCACAACGGTATTGACGAGGGTCTTGGTTCTCTTTCCATTCACAAAAGCCACGTTCGCGGGTTGCGGATCTTGTGCCCGGGGCACCACGTGCATTCCGTACACGTGATGAGTGCGTCATGTAGATGTGTTGTGCGTGACTGTGGTGGGACCAAGACGAGTACGGTGAACCTTGGCAAGAGGGAGGACCACGTGAATGGAGGGGAAGGAGACGAAAGCTTGGTCGTAGCTCCTTTGACGCTCGTTGCTTCGAATCCCCACGAAGTCGACGATGAGAGCTGCCGTGGGAGGTACCATTTCCCTCCTTCGGTTCCTAGCGGATGGGAATCCTCGGATGGAAGGTTCTCCCTCGAAGGGTTGGAGTCCGTGACGCCCAATCTCGACTTTGTTGTTGAGCTGATCTTGACCTTGAAGAAAGAGCGGCCATCCGTGTGCCTCTTCAAGCTCCGAGGCGACTTCTTTCTTGCCAGTGGCGCTCAAAAGCAAGGAGGCACCCACCCATCCCGAGGGGGTGGTCGTTGTCGAGGGTTCTCATCCCTTGGTTGCCCGTGTGTGTGCGATCTCGATCGATCGCCTTTCGTTGGTGGCGTCCGACGTCGCCTTCCTCGCCCCCCCCCCTGGGTCGCGTGGCGAGGTTTTCGCGCCTAAACGCGTGGGTTTCGTCCCTCTTTTTTCCTTTTTGTGCGGACCGGTTCCCTCCTCCCAGGCCAGGGGAACTCCTCCGTCCCTCGATCCCCGAGGACCGAAGAGGAGCGAGAAGAAACTCCCCTTCCGGCTCCTTCCCTCCTCACCCCCGTCTCCTTTTCGGGGTCCCTTTCGATCGGGTCTCTCTCCCCTTGTAGACGGGACGGTCTTCGGGTTCGATCAGCAGGGTCGAAAGGGGGACCTCCCATGCAAGGGGGGAAGACGACCAGGACGTAGACTGCACGTGGACCGCCGCGATGGACGCGCAAACGATGCGACACAGAGGGATCCTCGAAGCCGATGCCGTGCAGGAGAAGGGAGAGATGGCGAGGATGGTGCGTCTTCGAAACGCCGCGCGAAGGAGAAGGACGGGGAACGGAACGCATGGACGCGACAAGTAGGAATCCAGGGAAGAAAGGGTAGGCGCTGACCCAGTCGCGATGCACGCGTGCGCGCACCAGTCCTCGTTCATGGGAGCCGTGGCCGTCTCGGATCTCATGAAGAGCACGCTAGGACCCAAAGGAATGGACAAGATCCTGCAGTCGGTGAGCGGCAGAGGAGACGTGCAGGTCACCAACGACGGGGCCACCATCCTCCAAGCCGTGTACGTGGACAATCCAGCCGCCAAGCTGCTCGTGGACATCTCCAAAGCACAGGACGACGAGGTGGGAGACGGAACCACGTCCGTCGTCGTGCTCGCCGGAGAGCTTCTCAAACACGCGGAATCCCTGCTTCTGGAACAGAAGCTGCATCCCATGACCGTGGTGGCGGGGTATCGAACCGCCTGCCAAGTGGCCTTGGAATCCTTGGCAGACCTGGCCGTGGATCATGCGAAAGATCAAGAGAGGTTCCGCAAGGATCTCTTCCAACTGGCGTGCACCACCCTGTCCTCCAAGATCCTCACCCAAGAAAAGATCCACTTCGCGGAGCTGGCCGTGCAGGCCGTCCTGAGGCTCAAAGGCAAAGGGGGGTTGGATGCCATACAAGTCATCAAGGTTCCAGGCGGTAGCCTCAAGGACTCCTTCCTCGATGACGGGTTCCTGCTGGACAAGAAGGCGGGGGTCGGACAACCCAAAAGGGTGGAAAACGCCAAGATATTGGTCGCCAACACCGCCATGGACACCGACAAGCTCAAGTTCTATGGCGCAAGAGTCAGGACCGAGAGCCTGGAGCAGGTGGGAAACCTCGAAGCAGCGGAGAAGGCCAAGATGAAAGACAAGTGCCAGGCCATACTGGACACCGGTGCCACCTGCTTCGTCAATCGACAGCTCATCTACAACTACCCCGAGGAGCTCTTCGCGGACGCCGGGATCATGGCCATCGAGCACGCCGACTTTGATGGCATCGAGCGCCTGGCGCTGGTCACTGGTGGAGAGATCGCCTCCCACTTTGGCGCACACCAGCAAGTTCAAGTGCGACTGGGAACCTGCGACCTGGTGGAAGAGGTCACCGTGGGAGAGAAGACCATGGTGCGCTTCTCCGGAGTGCCTTTGGGCGAGGCCTGCACCGTGGTGCTGCGCGGATCGTCCAGCCACGTGCTGGATGAGGCCGAGAGGTCCCTTCACGATGCTCTGTGCGTGCTCAAAACCGCCGTGGAAGATTCCCGAGTGGTGTGCGGCGGTGGATGCCCGGAGGTGCGAATGGCCTTGAACGTGGAGCGTCGAGCAAAGACCACCCCCGGAAAAGCTGCCCTGGCCATGGAGGCGTACGCCAAAGCCCTGTTGGCCATCCCCACCACCATCTGCGACAATGCGGGTCTGGACGCAGCGCAGCTGATCACCCAGCTGCGCAGCGCGCACGCCAAAGATCTGGAGGCAGAGAAGAGCGTGGAAGGGACCAAGACCAGCCACAAGACCATGGGCGTGGACGTCCTGACCGGAACAGTCGGAGACATGGAAGAACGTGGGGTCTACGAAGCGTACCAGGTTAAGAAGCATGTTGTCCTCAAGGCCACCGAAGCGGCCGAGATGCTCCTCCGCGTGGACGAAATCGTCAAGTGCGCGCCCCGTGTGCGGGAAGAATGAAAGAACCGAGACTCATTCCTCCCGTCCGCCCCGACCCCATTTCCGTGGAACCGACCTCCTGAAACGCCTTGCAAGCTGGCGATGGGATACCAAAGGATGGAGGGGAAAGCAAAGAGGGGAACAACGGACGGTTCTGCTCGCGGGTACCAAGCAGCAGTGGATGGAGTGGGAGGTGGTTGGATTCCCGCCTGTGGGAAGATGGATACGAGGCAAAAGAGGGCGACGACAGACAACCTGCGTTTTCAACCGGAGACCTCCGGGTCCCTTCCAAGGGGAACCGGCCATGTCTTAGGAGATCAACGTGCATCGCAGAACCAAGCACGCACGTTGACCCGCGCTCGGACATAGACTGGAATCCTTTTTCGAGGACAGGGTGCAGGCTGGCCTAGGGCATGTGTTGGCGAACGCTTGATCCTTGGGATGCGTATGGACACAAAGGTTGGCCGTGAGCACCAGCAGGGAGGGCTGATCAGACTCGGTGGAGATGTGCGCTGCCCCGCAAGCAACGGAACTTGCAACGAACGGACGGTGGACCTTTCTCCTTCCGTGGCTGCGAAGGGAGCACAACCATACCGAGCTGGAGGGATTGAAGACGAGGACAATTTGAATGCAAAGAATACATGTAGTCAAAGAACACGGCTGCCATGTATGGGCAAGCGTGTGCACGGATGGTCGATGCATCATCCATGGTGAGTGCAGGAACAGTTTGTGGCGACCTTTTTTCTGTTGTGGTCCTCTTGGATTTGATTTTCGCATCCTGCGCGTTCCTTTTCGGGCGCAGAACGGTGAGCTGCTGTGCGGAGGGAGGGACGGTATGTCTCCTGTTTCGTTTCCGTAGAGCAGTACACTTCTCTTGTGTAAAGGATCACGTGCTTTTGTTTTCTTCCTCTTTCCCTTGGGTTTCGTTCTCGTGGTTTCCCTTTGGGGCTTCCAGGTCTTCCTCGTCGGGAGCGTCTGCGCGGCTTGGATTCGAAGCATCGGATGGGTTCTGTGGTACGTCTTTCGCTTCTTGCTCTGTATCTTCACGGTCATCTGGTGGTGCTTGTTTCGTTTGGGCTTCCTTGCTATCGGGGGATCCATCCGAGGGTTTCGGTGGGTTCGCGCCTGGCGCATCTTCTTCGTTTCCGGAAGGTTTCTTCGGTTCCTCTTCGGAGTCGAGCAGTTGTTCTGCGGCCTTGATGTACTCTTGGAACGCCTGTCGTATTTCCTTCATCAGTGCCTTGCACCTTTCACGATCCCTTCGTCCTCCTGCTTCTCGGAGTTGTGCGCATGCTTTGGACGTCTTGGGTGCGCCGATGGAAGCACTGCTGCCTTTGAGCTGGTGTGCGACGGCGTCCAGTGCGTTCCAATCGGTGTCGCCGTCTTCTTCCCTCAGCGTCTGTTCGATTTTGTCGAACTTGTGCACGCATTCTTCCTTGTACATGTCCACGAGCGATCGCACGAATCCAGGGCTGGATTCGTCTTCCAGCTCTTGGAGCTGTGCGAACTGTTCGTCCAACACCCCCTGGATCGTTTTTTTCGTCGGTTTCGTGTCGTCGTCGCGGCGTAGCAGGTACCGTTTCAGTCCTTGTGCACGGGAACGCCTTCGTGTGTCCTCGTTCCGTCACGTGGTCGGATCGCTTGGGTGGTGCGTGTATCCGGTGAAAGGTACGCCTTTTCCCGCGTGGATGGTGGCGTCCCGTCGGAGGATGGATCGTCCATCGCGTGGGAAGGAGGCGCACGCACCTGTTGGACCATCTGGTGTTGTGTGGGTGGTACCGGTGACATCGCCCACGTGTGCACGCCAAGGCCATCCAACCCTCCACTGCGGATGGACAACCAACGGGTGGAGATAGAAAAACAAATGATGTCGAAGATAAGATACCCAGGAAAGGACGCATTCCCGGTCCCCCGGGACGCTGCCGTCCCGGGGAAGGAATCGAGAGAGATTGAGGGAGGGGGGCTAGGGGGGGGGGATTCGAAACAGGGCAGAGCGGTGCCTTGGGAGGGGAGTGGTGGCAACAGGTGGTATGGAGTGGCCGTGGAGATGGACGGCATGGGAGAGAGGACAGGATGACGAGGCACCTTCCCACAATCCTGCATCCGTGGTGCACCATGGCTCTTTGCAGATTCGAAGAAAATAGGAGATGGATTGAGACACATGTCGTATCGGATCTAATGGGTAGGCAGAGGTTTTACTGTTCGGGGAGTGAAAGACAACGGCAAAAATAAAACGACTGCAAACGGCCGGTGATGAGCGAGTTTTCGCTGGTATCGACCCAGATGTGATGGGGGGATGGCAGTCTTGGACACAACGACGGATGAGCTCGACCTCTACCCATCAAGATGGTTCTTGGTCCATGTGCATGGCAGAAAAAGGAAGAATATCAATATCTCACAGCTTGTCATGGATGTTCAGAGCATGTACAACAAATTTACAGGCAGCTTGCTACACATTTGTATAGAATCTTCACCAATCTGGAACAACGGGGCAATGGCTGGAAAAAGTATTGGTTACTGCCAAGGCGCATGGGAGATTGCTTTCCAACTTGCTTCTCCAGGGCTACAACTGCATAGAGTTGCATCAAGAACATGGAAATCTAAAGTTGGAAAACTTTCTGGCCTGTTTAGGTCCCAACGAAAGGAAAGATTGTGGCACATGTGTGCTTGCTAGGGCCGCTGGAGCATGACAGATTTTCTGTCCAGAATGGACTGGCAGATGCCACATTGATAGCATGGTGTGCATCTCAGCAAGAAAAGCCATCCTAGCAGTATGGCGCCATAGATCAGAATGCGCAATTGCTTGTAATGCAGCATGGAGTTTGTGGGAGAGGTTCGTCATCCCCCAAATCTATTGTACCCTCCAACCATTCCTTCGTTGTTGGTTGCAAAACCAACAAAACTACTGTAAGAGCTCTTTACCTCCCTTGGTTTTGCCACTGGTACATCCTGCTGTGGACAGGAAGTACCCCAACCTCCAAACACTGCAGCAACGCGCCAAGTGCTGAGAACCATGGCACGCTCCGTACCTCCTACACGGAGCTTCTAGAGAAGCCGTACTTTGCAAGGATCGGTCGCGCGCACGCCACACAATTCGTTCGAGAAACTCGAGCTCGATCTGTGTGGCGTCTGCGTGACTCGCGAGGTCTGGTCCGCAGATGACGGAAGTGCCCGGCCACCAGGACACTCGCAAGAGGGACACTTGGACGGCGTCCACGGCCCTTCTCGTTACGTTCCACGCCTCTTCTGCGCGTCCACTTCTCATCTCTCTCTTTCCTTCGCTTCTCGCGTCTTCTTTCGTTCGTCGCGAGTCTTTGCGCTTGTCCGTGGGTGTCGTCGTTCAGCCGACGTCGGCTGCTTTCGGGTCCGACGAGGGCACCTTTCTGGTCCTGTTTAGAAGGAAGAATCGAAAGGACTACCTTGTCCCATCGGATCCGATCGATCGGGTCCTTTCTCGGTTCAACCCCCCGGGTCTGTTTCGGGTCTCCCTCATCTCGAAGGGGGTACTTTCCACTGTGCGGGTCCAGGCAGGTCGATTGTGGAAAGTGTTTGGAAAGTACTTTCCACCGTCCCTCTGTCCCGGACAAACGTCCCGGGGAGCGGGACGCTCGTTCTGAAATCCCTATTCCGCCCCTCTCGGACCCCCCACCCCAAAAGGCCCGGGACGCAGGGGTTTCAGACGCCCAATGTGTGTCCCTGCCCCCGGGCCGCTTGGCTCCCTGCGTTCTCTCCCAGGATCATCCGCGGTCGAATGGTGGGGGAAACAGGGATGGGGGTCGGACTCGTATCGATACCTCGCGTCCCGGGAAGGGGGGAGGAAGCGTCCCGGGCTGGTGGAAAGGATGAGTACTTAACCACCAAGAAAACCCAACGACCCCCGAAAAATGATTGGGTTGGTTGAAGGTGAGCTATTCGGGGACTATTGTGATACCAAGGAGAGAAACAGAAGGGAAAACCGGTCAAGGGAAATTACTACCTAAGAATCTCCCTCCTGTGCGGGTAGTGATTTTAAATCGACCGATTGAAACCGGGGTGAATTAGGGATGAGAACTATTGCGCAAGCGTCCGTGGAGTGAGCAAGGCAAAGGCTCACGTCCGAAGCGCAATCCCACACGGTGTTGCTACGCTCCTTTTCTCTTGAGGGAACGACGAGTGGACGTCTTTTTTCTCTCAAAGCAAAGTGATTCTGATGTATTACGAAGCAATGATGGCATAAGTATTGCCCCTTGAATGGGCACGACAGCCTGGCGCCCCACTCGCATGCACCCTGGTCACGTGAGGGGTCGTCAGGTGAAAACTGCTCCCCAAGCAGGGACCGCACCGATGGGGAGCCTGTTTCCCTGGGGTTACGCCCCACAGGCGCGTGCCGAGGACCCTGATTCCGGGGCAGAATCTCTACTTCGCCCCGGAATGATCTTCGACCCTTCCTTGCCCTATCATGATAAGGGGCAGTCCCGTGCCTGTTTGGGGTCACTTTAGGTCCATAAAAGGGGGGTGGTCTCTAGTGACCCTACTTGGATACTCCTAGTTGGTCTGGTTCAAATCGGGACTCGATGGGTGCCCCGAGATAGTAAAGGCATGCAACATTCTCCTGGCTCCCAGCACCGAGTGCTGTATATTGTAGTTATCAGGCTTGAAACCCATATACATACGCGATCGGGTTGTATATGAGAGACCTAGTCTTTTGGTGGGAGTAAGTACTCATCTGTCCATCTGTCCACATAATTCTGCATTCCCTATTTGTAACTTGTGTGACTTGTCCCTGATAGAATGACCCTGTCGTTCCTTCTTCATGGAAGAACTCATGGACAATTTGTCCCTTTAAACTCAGTGGTCGCTTCCAGGACGGGGGCCGTCGTGTAGAGAAGGGTAGCCTTTGATAAGTCCAGGTGTTGACCAATATCGGTGAGGGGTACTGCAGGTACGCTTTTACTTTGTGCTCTCGCACAGCCTTTATGTTCGCAAGATTGATCCCCTTTTTAGGTATACACCCATTGTTTTCTTCCAGTGCTAGGAACTCGTTGAGAATTTCTGATGATTCGTCAACCCAAAAGTATCGTTTCGCAGCATCGGATTGGTTGCCCTCCACATAGTAGCGGACCGGCCCTCCTGGAAAGAGGGAATAGTCCCGCAGCAGGTATCGCCGTATACGTGAACTAGCCTCCCCTCCTTCTTCAAATGCTGGCTTTGGTAAGGGCATTGTTGCGGGCAGGATATCTTCATCCCCAGGGAACAGGGTAAAGTCTGAGTCGACCCACAGTTCCAGCCGATCAGCGTTAATGCGATCTGAAAATGCGGACCCTGGAGGTAATTGGAGACGGTACGCTCCCCTCCCCAGATTTTGCTTGATAATGTAGGGTCCTACGTAATATGGTTCCAATTTGTGTTTGTCTGTGGGCCGCTTCAAGCCATACATTACCTTCACCTTGGCGCCCACAGGAAATTCTTTCGGTGTGCGAGATGCAGTAGCCTCCTGCATCCTCTTTGCCCCCTTTTGGAGCCTATCAAGTACCAGTCCATACATTTTCCTCTGTCCATCAAGGATGTCTGTGATGCGCCTGTCGAGCGATAATGCTGTCAATTCCTTGGCAGAGGTGTCCAAGGAAGGTAGCTGGAGGTGCCAAGGTAGCCTAGAGTGGCAACCGTACAGTAGCTGGAAGGGTGAGTAGTGAGTAACTGAATGCTCAGAATCATTATATGCATGCGCCGCCGCCTGTAGGTAAAGGTCCCAATTAGCCTTGTCATCGCACATCGATCGTAGGGTCTGTAATAAAGTCCGGTGTTGGCGTTCTGCGCCACCTTGCGATTGCGAATGGTATGGGGTTCCAGTAATGTGAAAAGCGCCAAGCGTAGCACAAAAGGCCCTGAACAACGCACGATAAGCAGGCCCATTGTCAGTGACTATTTGCACGGGGCAGTGGTACCTGAAGACCAAGTTATCCAACAAAGCCATAGCCTGTTGGTGGGAACTCCACGAGCTGTGAATTGGTATGTAGACAGCGAATTTTGTGAATCTGTCTACCACAGTAAGAACTGCATCGTGCCCCCGTGGGGTGAGCGGCAGATTTTCCACCACGTCCAATATAACTGTATGGAATGGGTGAGGGTAAAAGCGCTTTTTAGGGAAAAGCTGTTGGTGGCGTTCTTGATTTGCAGGCTTTTGTAGCTGGCAAGTTGGGCAGCGCGCCACAAAATGCTGGATATGCCCCCTCATTCCCTGCCAGTAAAAGTGACGAAGGGCTGTTTGATACGTACGCGTAACGCCAAAGTGCGCCCTATCATGAACGAGATGCAGTAGATCCTGGCGCAGCGCGTTGTCAGCAGGGACAACCACTGACTGGTGGCCCTCTCGTGCTGAGAACAATAGACTATCCTTGGTAATATAATTGTCTCCAGGTGTGTGTAAAAGGTCCTGGTATTTGGCATCGGCAAGGGCAGCGGCATGCAAGCGCTGTAGTATGGTAGGGCCCTCACTAGTCCTACGATCTACGGCATTAAGACAGCGGGTTCGTATTGCTGCATTAGACACTAGGAGACCACACACAGTCCCAGTAGGACTGCGGCATGCTAGCGGTCGAAGCGTCCGTGTGTGGTTCTGAATCCATGGCCACAGCATATTGGCGATCCACCCAACAGGGAATGCGTTGCCACACATCCGGTGACGGTCAATCTCTGAGACCCCGGCTGCTGCTGTGTCCCCAGCTTGCATTCCTAAAGCTCTCTCCCTTTCTGCTGTTGTCATTGGTCGGCGGGAGTTATCCTCGGCTATCACCCACGCAGCCTGGTTACGGTCGCTGTGTGAGTTCGCGCTGGCCAATAAAGAAGGGCACTTAAGTATAGGGTGCCCCATCCCATCTTTGGGAACTGTTGCCCCTGTGTCCAGACAATCCTGCCACAGTAGAGGAATTGCGTTGAACTCGATAGCCGACCAGTCCTTGCAAGGAGCGAGGTCCAGCAGTATCGATGCCTAGCCTGCGCGCAATACAGCGAGAGATCATGCAATTCTGGCTCGCCAAACCACTGATTCACTGTCCCGAAATCTTTCTCTAAGTGAGGGGCAAAAGGTGTACACTCAATCAAGTAATCTGGATTCTTCAGCCGATGTTTAATGGCATCTATTGCTGTGAACAGCTCTCGGACGTCGCGCAGTCCAAGAGGTGGTGTAGTGGCTGAAGTGTTTGCTCTCGAGAAGGGCTGGCATGGGACTCCCGCAATGATTAAATCAACCTTTGGTAGGCAACGTCGGCTCGTAAGTGCTTTCACATCATTCCCATATCTGAATATGTCCTTTCGCGTGAATAGTCCAGGATGTTCCAACCTAACTTGGTGGAACACTCGTAGGATGGCCGATCGGCAGGCCGCATCCAACTCCACTGCTATATAGTCGATCATCAGCGGCGAGTCAACCGGTACTATGAGCCCCAAGGCGCCAAGTACGGTGCCCGTTCCCGCGCACAGATCGAGAATACAAATCTTCTTCTGATCCACTTTTTCTGAAGTATGCCTGGAGAAGTAGTCGGGTCCACCATTCATGGTGCCAGGTCGGTACTCGACCGTGAAAGGAGCAAAGTAGCTTAGTTTCTCCGACCATCGCATTTCGCGGGGGCTGAGCTGTTTTGTGGCTTTGGAGGTGAGATACTGGCTAGCCTTGTTGTCCGTAAGCACTGTAAAAGGCTGACCAAAGAGTAAGTGTCTCCAGTGTTGAAGCGCGTAAATTATCGCGCAAGTCTCCTTCTCCGCTGGATGGTAATTAAGTTGAGCGCTGTTGAATTTCTTGGACCAGCACTCAACTGGACGCCACTCCTCATTCTCATACTGTTGCATGAGTGCTGCTCCCATACCCGTGTCCGATGCATCAGTCTCTACGCGTATGGGCAGGTCGTTGTTAAATAGGCGTAGGACAGGAGCTGACGTCAAAGCCTGGACCAAATCCTGGAATGCCTTCTCCTGTGGGGGTTTCCAATACCTCTGAAAGTCATACTTGCATGCAGCCTGATTAAGGTCAGTAAGGGGGGCTGCCATGTCGGTGTACTGGGGTACGAACCGCATGTAGAACTGAGAGAGGCCTAGGAAGGCCATGTTTTCTCGTTGCGTTGTGGGACGAGGGAAGTTCTTGATCTTCTGGACCAGATGATCTGTACAAGTCATCTCTCCCTCTTTGATGCGGTAGCCGACCCACTCGAGCGTGCTCTGAAAGAACGCATACTTTGACCGTTTCAAGCGGATGTCCTCCCTGGAGCATACTTCGAAGAACTGCTCCAGTTGTTGGAAGTGGTTGTCTTTGGTTTCTGAATGGACCAAAACATCATCCATGTAAACCTTTAGGAACATCATATGTCCAAAATTCCTGTTCATCATTCGTTGAAACATTGCGGGCGCGTTCGCCACGCCCATGGGCATTACCTTCCAAACGTAACTCCCAAAAGGAGTTACCACTGCTGTCTTCTGAATATCTTTCTTGCTCATGGGCACCTAGTGGAAGCCGTCGAGGGCATCCATCGACGAAAAATACCTGGCTCCTTGCAGGTTGTTCAAATAATCGTCGATACGTGGTAAGGGGTAATGGTCCTTCACCGTCACGTTGTTTAAGAAACGGTAATCAAAAACTAGCCTCCAGCCTCCATCCTTTTTCGGTACCAAGATAAGTGGGGCGCCCCAACTAGACCCAGCACATAGGTCCATCTTGCCTTCATCGACGTACTGAGCAATCAAATCCCGTAAGGCAGTCTGCTGAGTTGGGGACAAGCGATAGTAGTTTCTGTATTGAGGATGCGGCCCCGGCGTTAGTTGAATTGAGAAGGACTCCCCAGGGACTCGCTCAGGTGGCGGCCCCTTCCTTGGTTCAAAGACGTGAGCGTAACGATGCTCCAATAGGTGATCCAGCCGCTGTTGCTCCGATGGGTCAAGTCCCCAAGCATCGGTAACCTTTGACCTCATCTTCGTCAGGTCCGGTTCCTCTTGTGTCAGTTCGTAGGCTGTGTCCAGTGGTTGTATCACGAGGAATAGGCATCCTGGTTGTTGTACGGCTCGACGCACCTCTGATCGCGGTACGATTAGGTCAAGTTTACGCTGGGAGATAAAGTTTCGATCTCCGTGGACTGAATGAACACGATCCTCTGCATCGCGCAATTTCATCCGATGATTCGGCCAGTCTAAGCTGACTAGGTGGGCAGCACAAAAGCTTGCTCCTAGGATACAATCAAAGGTACCCAAGGGTGCAACTCCAAAGTGTAAGGTTGTCTTGAAGCCATCCATGGTTATCGTGGCTTTAATGACCGGGGCTCGGTGTACTTCCTCGCCAACGGCCACGCTGAAATCAAAGTAATTTTCGGTCGTCTTCCAGGTGTATCCCTCTGGATCTTCTTTTTGTAGTTTTCTAAATAAGTCATCGCTAATAAAACAGTAGCTAGCTAATGTATCTAAGTAGGCCTGGGTCAATATTTTTTTGTTTTGTCCAAAGTATGTAGTAGCAGCCTGGAACTCCTGGCGTGGCACCGTGCGTTTGCTGGGCCTCAAGTAAACGATGCCCAAGTCATCGCTATTTGGGAGGGTTGTAGTTCCTGCTCCCGGCTCCATCCCGGCAGTGTCGAGGACACCGGGATGGAGCGCCTTCAGTTTTTTGATGCATTGACTGTGCTCTTTGCTTTACACTCGCGCTGGTCATGACCATAGCGGAAGCACCTCATGCAAAGAGAATTCTGTAGGCAAATCGCTTTCTCCTCAGCTGCAAGCGTCGCTCCTAGAGCCTTGTCTTGGAGGCTGAGTTGGGCAGCCTTGACCGTCTCTTGCATTTCTGGGGTAAGGTCAAAGTAAGATTTGTGCCGGCGTTTGGACGTAGGATTGTCCAGTCCTAGAGTGTTTGGCATGGCTGAAACTGATGTCACCACCTTCTTGGGGAAGTCGTTGCTCCTTCGCTCGGCCTGTCCCCAACTTCTGCCCGTCGGGGGTCTCGTTGGACGCTCGATTGTCTTTTCCAAACGCATAATAGTAGCAGCCATCTCCCAAGGTCCCTTTGAGGGATCTTGTTTGAGGTCGACCACGATGAGGCTGAGATGTTTCTCCAAAGCGCTTGAAAGATCGCGCGGTAGGCCAGCTCGTAAGCGGTTGGCGATATCAGATTTGCCCACATGCTCACAAGTGGGATCCGTGGACATGTTGATGACAAAGCTCAAGGTCGTCAACCGGTTGAGGAACTCAATAATTTTTTCCCCAACTCTCATCCTTGCTCTATGAAATTCCCCCCATGCGTCAGGGCCCGGGTCACGACGCTGGAAGGTGTCCTTCAGGGATTGGAAAAGTTGATGCACGTTCTTGATGTTTTCCTTGTTTTCCATTATGGTATTATCAATTAGGATCCGCGCGGTACCTCCGAGAGTTTGAAGTGCAAGCACAAGCTGCTGAGCTTCATCTTTGGCATAGCATTGGGACCAACAACTAACCTCGCGATACCAATGCATCAACGCATATGGATTTCCCACTAGCTCATTTCCAGAAAATTCTTTTGGCCTCCGTAAAGACACTCCTTGGAGTGACCTTGCATCTCCCAAGGATTCATAGAGGCTAGTAAGTTCTTGAAGTCCTCCTTCTTGCTGATTTTCTTGTTCTTCACTTCCATCCACCGGACTTTGCGTGGGGAGGCCACTCTCTTGGAGTTGACGCAACCTGTTACGCAAGGTCACCCTACCCCCATCGAGGGTAGCTCCCATTCAAAGGATAGACAGTAACAATTGCAGTGAATAGTGGGGAGAGTCCTACCCTTAGTAAGGACTTACCCGGCTCTGAGCCCAATCCTCTCGACGAGACGGGAAGTCCCCCCAATCAAGACTGGGACCGAAGGGACCAGCTTCAGGAACCCGGGTTCATCCCCCTTACTGATTGGGAAACAGACCCGGGCTCAGTCGGGGCGAATCTCCCCCCAAGTGGATCGAACGGTGGAATACCCTGGTGACCGGATAGGGTCGGCAACAACACAGCCCGAGGACCGTCCGATGGGGACGCGGGGGCCCACGTGGGCCCCCAACTATCTGTTGAGCGGATAAGGAGGGCAGTTTCCACCACTCGTTCTCCTCGAGAGATCGAAAGAAGAAGGGGAGCAACCCACTTGCTAGAATAGAACTTTGCTTGAGCCAGCAACCGGCTGTCCCTTTTCCCTCGTGAGCTTGGTGCGCCATTCTCTTCGGTCGCCAACTGCTCCGGACGACCAGCAAGAAGCTCTCCTACGACCCCAACCGAGAGGAACTCCTCACTTGAAAAAGAAAGCGAGAGAAGACCGGAAACTAGGGACCTCCCAAGGCGCTCTACGACCCTTTTTCCTCCAACAACCGGACAAGGACAAGGTGCACAGGGAGAAAACGTGTGTGAAAAGTGTCCCTCACGGACGCTTGGTAACACAACCTCGCCAACTCCTCTCTTGCCTCTTCCAATTCTTGAGTCACTCTTTGTCTTGATTCTTCAGACCCTTGATGGGCTAACATGGCTTGTTGAAGTTCTTGCTCCAAGCGGCGAACTCTATCTTGACGAGTCACGGGAGTTTGTCCTCCCCTTACGTTGTCCTCCATGATCGAGGTCTGCAGGTGAACTTCAAGGACGTCCTGTGACCAGGAGACGCAGATTCAGGACTTGATGTATCGAATAAACTTGTAGATCTCAATCTCAGCTTTTGAACGGTATATTGTATGGCTCGTGTTTCTTTGTGACGGTTGCACAATGGTGCTTTTACGGCTGCTGGCCCTATTCTTCTTCCTTGAGAATCGGTACGTCGTGCGGAAAGGAAACCCGCGTCGGCTCAAAGGCGCGTGAGCAAAAGAGCGCGCAAAGGCTTCGACTCTATTGCGCAAGCGTCCGTGGAGTGAGCAAGGCAAAGGCTCACGTCCGAAGCGCAATCCCACACGGTGTTGCTACGCTCCTTTTCTCTTGAGGGAACGACGAGTGGACGTCTTTTTTCTCTCAAAGCAAAGTGATTCTGATGTATTACGAAGCAATGATGGCATAAGTATTGCCCCTTGAATGGGCACGACAGCCTGGCGCCCCACTCGCATGCACCCTGGTCACGTGAGGGGTCGTCAGGTGAAAACTGCTCCCCAAGCAGGGACCGCACCGATGGGGAGCCTGTTTCCCTGGGGTTACGCCCCACAGGCGCGTGCCGAGGACCCTGATTCCGGGGCAGAATCTCTACTTCGCCCCGGAATGATCTTCGACCCTTCCTTGCCCTATCATGATAAGGGGCAGTCCCGTGCCTGTTTGGGGTCACTTTAGGTCCATAAAAGGGGGGTGGTCTCTAGTGACCCTACTTGGATACTCCTAGTTGGTCTGGTTCAAATCGGGACTCGATGGGTGCCCCGAGATAGTAAAGGCATGCAACAGAACCCTGACATCACCGGTTTTTTCGGAAACATGACCTGTGAGCACCGATCTGGTTGGGGGACGGAAGTTAGATCGTCGCGGTCAGGGAGAGCGATGTAACCCTCGACGCATTTCGGAATCTCGCACTCGGAACTTGCGCACCGTCGCGCGGAAGAGCGAAAGTGAAAAAGTAACAGTATCAGCGAAGCTTACTCTGCATCATCGTTCTGATTCTGTCAAATGACTGGTTCGGTCGCAAGCGAAGCTAGCAGGTGAGCTTTTGTTGGAAGCGTAGCGAGCATACCCATTCGAATAGCTAGGAGGTTTTCCTAACTTCTGCTTCGACGTTTCTCATCAAGTATTTCTCCTGGTTTTCGTGACACGTCAAATGAGAATTTCAACTCACACGACTGCTTCAAGGTATCTATGCGTGCTTTTTTTTGTGTGCATTTCCTCAGCCACTGTGGGTAAGAACGAGACTGACAGTGATCACTGATTTTCAGGCTCAAGGCGAATCCTGGACCGACAAGGAGCGAGAACGTTTTCGGAAAGGATTGTCCCTGTAAGTGAGCAGTAAATTGTCGACATTGATGCAGTCATCGAACGTACCTGCTCTGACCGTAGGTTGATTTTGAAATGCAGCTACGGGATTTGCTCCAAGAAGTTGTCTCGTTTCATTGAAACAAGAAACGAGTCCCAAGTAAGGGCACATCTAGAGAAACACATTGAAAGAATGGTAAGACTCATTCACGTCTTCGATGGGTCCAACTCTTTTTGCGGAGCCCTGTGCAGGGTAGACTAACGACATTCTTCTTGCAGGTGACAAGGTACAATGAAGCCAAACTGAAAAAAATGTGCAGCATTCCACCATCCATGGAAGTAGTATGTGATAACAGGGATGACACTGAGCAAGCGCCTTCTGGATACATGTGATGACGGAAATTTGCTGAGATGTTTCAGCTCCAAGATATTTGTACTCACGAGTACATGTGAACTTAAACTTTCCATCAGCCTGGAATTAATTTGGCCTATTGCTTCCAGGGGTCTTGAGCCTAGAAGTATCTCCAAAATTGGCATACCATGTAGCGAATGTGTTAAGGCTGATAGATAGTGTCCATTTGTATTTTCTCATGCCTCAGTACTCCTAGCAGCATGTTCATCTGAAATCAGTTTCTCGACACGATAGTTCTGTTTGTTTTGTCACGGTGTTGCAGTAGTCTGGATCTTGCTTCCATACCGTCCCATTTCATGTGCTTGGCCTTTAGTTCTGGCATATACAACAGCACAATCCAACACATTGTACTAAATACAAACAACTGGGTGGTTATAAATGTTCACGTTTGCGGAGGAATTAATGTGCAAGAAAAGAAAAGCCATCATTTCAGTGGATTGCGCCAACTTTCCAATGCGAGCAGTACGTAGGATTTCGACTTTGTTGCAATAATCTGTCTAGCAATTTGTGTGAATTGATGGGAACTCTGAAAATAGTCACACAGTAAATCAGTAAAATTGTAAAAAGATACCGTCTATTTGGTGTAATATTTTGGAAGAGCTGAGCTCTAGGGCCAGTAGTTCATTTGAAGCCAATGACACGCGCATATGTCAAGAGAACGGAGGATCAGAATCTTACAAAGAATGGGTCGTTTTGTTCAACCCTTGGATCTTTCAAAACGGTGATACTATGAAAGCTTCTAAAGTTGATAAATCGATGGTCTTCACATGTCTAGTACAATTTCGGTTTTTTTACACTTTCAATTGGCAAGGCTACCCTCGACATGTAGTACATGCAACCAATCATTTGAATACTCGGTCTCTATTTGAAGTATAACACGCCACCAAAGCGGCTTGTGGAGAAAAATCTTAGACACTTGGCAATAAAATTGATACCTTTATGTGTCCAATGTGAAACAAAAGTCAAACAAATCTACATTTCTAGTTCCGTAGATGATTCAAAACATTCTATGCGCAGGAATACAGGTAATTTTCATGGGGGTGCTTTTAGGCATGCAAGCCGCCGTTTGTACGATTCAAACCTTTTGTATTCGTGCAATTCGTAAAGAAGAAGTCTCAATAAATATATTACGCATGAGTGTATTGAATTGTGAACGAAGTGGCACAAGGAATCAAGAACTAGGAACTTGTTGTAAACTTGTTCGGTTTTGTACGTTGTGGAGAATGGAGTTGCCGTCACAATTCTAATTTTCACATATTGCTATGCTTAGAAGCATTTAAAAATGAGAATACACAAGCTTTATAAAGGCTTGACGCATCCATGCATTGTAAGAATTTCCAAAGCAACTTTTAAAATTATTTGAAGGAGTTTTAGTCGACAACTCACACCTACTTTATGGTGCCCGACACTTAAATGCAACTATCACTACCCAACATTTGCAATCATAATCTTTAGACATGAATGAAGAATACAAGAAGGACGACAATATTCATTCATGAAGTCTAACGATATCCGGTGTGGAAATGAATCTAAGAATTAGGTTTAATAGGCAGTTTTAGGTAAGAAACGGCGGAGAGCAATTAACCTCGTCGTTTTTAAGAAACATTGGCTCTCTTGTATAATCTGTCCCAATTGTAATTTTTCCGGTATTCATTTGTGTCTCGACATGAACTTTCCCACGTGAACGAAAAAATCCACGAATCTTTGGCCTCTTCACACAACAATAGCAAATATTGATGTTGCCGTTTAGATCTCCACTCGAGGGGGAACAAACACTTTACCTAGGAAATCCAAGCACGCACGAGTAGGCACGTATTTTACTTTTTGCAAAGGTGGAATTCTGGTGGCTCCCTTCCCGAGAACAAGAGATACCAAGTTCAAGTACACGAGTATGAAATAACCATTGGAGAATTAGTTTGCAACTCTTGTGAACACGTTGGATCGATGGGTCCCTTCTCTCAATTGAATTTGTGTTTTTAGCCAATGACGTTGTAAATGTCACGGGAAGTATGAAAGACCCCCATCCCTTCATTCACAAATCTTTGGTCCTTAACGATGTTCAGGCCCCAAACAGGCTCGGTATCTTTAAGATTAGGGGTTATACACATAGTGATGAGATTCTTATCAAAGGCCTCATGCTTGCGAAGTCTATTTTTTATCATTGCGACAAACGGGAAAAGTTTGCACATTTCTACGGACACAACTACTCCCACATCCATAAATATAATGTTACATGTTTTTGAGCTTACGTACATTCTATTGTATGGAGTGTTGAAGTTGGGAAAAAAATCATGGGTCTTTCGAAAGCAGGTTGAATTATCCTTCCGTCCTATTTACAAATATCCATGTGATCCCTGTATAAGGCAATGCACGGGTCACTCTCTTACGCTTGGGACAATCATTCCAATTAAATTTGTTTTAAGATGTGCTCATTTGTGATTGGAAAATCGATACCAACATACATAAGACAACTTCCAATCATGGGACGCAATTCCTATGAGGTGGTTCAATGTTGACTTTCGAGTCAACAAGCCACAAGGTGAACCGTATGGACTCCGGGGACGATCACGCAGATAAAGATGGCGAAACAAAAGATGCGAAGTGCATCAAAGTCACCCTTGGGGTCTCTGTGCTTATTTTGTCACGCACTTTGGCGATATATAGGCACATGAAACCCGTCAGGGAGTGTGGGGCACACCTTCTTTGACGGGACCATGTTCCACGAGATACGCCTACGAAGAGGCAAAAAGTCATGGTTCGTTGAAGCCCGATAGGGGTATGAAATAAGGATTGGCCACTCATCTAAAAGATAGAGGACCATTGTTAGTTTGTGGACACGCTATAGGGAAGACTAGTATGGCTTTACCACGAGCAAAGAAAAAGGTGATTCAACAAAAGCGGATGGTGACGATTAAACAACAATGTTCACTAGCGTTCCGCCTTAAGGGACCTTTCTCTGTGTCAAAAAGTGTGCAATAGTGCACGGCAAAAGTTTGGACCACTTGTTAACATGATCGAACGTATTGCAGAAGCTGGAAATAGTTGTGTAGGGGTGCCAAAGGAGGATAAATATATGCGAAGGTAGATGCACGGAGGTAAATAGGAGAATGGACAGCCACATTATAGGAATTTGACCTTCACATTGCACGTTAGTTCACTTGCATGAAACTGAAGCATTTCAAAAGTATCCACGACTGTTCCCATATAAGTTACAACTTGATTTGACGGTTGACATCGCTCGTCTTCTGTCCTTCAAGTGCATGAAACTTAGTGATAATTTTTTCTCTACTAGCCGAGAGCATTGTTACACCTTCCTAGGTCACCCTGCTCATGGAGGAGTGTATTCTTCTTCCTCGATCGTGCATATAGAAATGCTGACACATAGTCCTCAAGTCAGAGTACTAATTTTACCTTTTTGGACTCTTACCGCAGAGGATGATCTCGATGAGCCATATAGAGGTGTCATAGGTCTTTTTAATGAACAAGTCCTACTCAAGGCCTCCGACCAACACGCCGTCCGCGTCTGGACACCGTCGGAGCACTTAAGGAGTCGTTTCTCCGCCAAGCATCCGAGTTTGTCCCATCTCTTCTTCAAGGGTCCAAGTGTATACGACCGCTTTTGTCGTCTTCCAAAGGTTGCCAGTGGAACAACGTGGAAACCGAGCGTGCGTGCGAGAAGGAAGGAATGGCTTCGAAGCTGGCGTGGCTGGATGGCTATGCGAAAGATGCGCTAAAGCGATCGATGGAGAGGCATGCGAAGAAACCGCGGTGATCTGGAGGAAGTGGGAGCGGTGGAGGAAGGACTTGTGGGCGAGGGAGTGAGACAGACTTCGCGGTCAGGCTCAAGTCCGCGGAGGACTTTGGTGCACTCGCGATGGAATCTTTCATTGAACTGAGTGCGAGGATGGAGTGGTTGACAAAGATGCAACTGCACGCCAACCACCCCGCGCTAGGCGAGCATCTAGGATCCAAAGACGCTTTTGTGGAAGCAGCCGTGGTTGCACATCGTATGAAGATGCTAAACGTCAACACATTGAAGCCAAATGACGCTCCCGAGGCTTCGTTCAATAGCGACGACATAGTCGGCGACGTCGGCAACTAAACCAACGTGTGATGAACTTGCAGTGCTTTGTATTTTTTTTGTTGTCGCACTAGGTCGTAGGAACATACTGAACACTCTCGCGTCCACTACGTCGTGCACTAGCCTCACAGTCGTCCGAGCAAAGGAAAAGACAACACAAATCATTGCAATGAGACTGGGAGGGTTGATCATTCATTTACGGTAGTCTCGTTCACCGTGCATGAACGAGACATATCGTCCCTCTTCTTTACTGCCTTTGACGTTGTTGCTATTGTATCTCCCTTCTTCCTTCAATGTTGATACTCCTGCATCTATCCTTCATTCCTTCAATACTTCTGCTCCTGGAGCTTCAACTCCATCCATCCACCGTTGCTTGCTGCTGCTGGTACCACTCCATTCCATTCCATCCACCGAGGTTGCTGCTGCAAGTGCCATGCTACCGCTATTGTTGCAATTCCAAATCCAAGTCCAAGCGTCGTGCCCATGCCCATGCCATGGTGCTGTTTCAAGTGCCATGTCATTGCATGTTCTGCCGGTCCAATTGGAGATGGTACATGGCAGGGTACTCCCTCATGGACGGTGGCAAGGTTTCGAAGTACCTATAAGCAACACAACCGTACCTGCAAGTGTGATATTTTGTTAGCAAAGCAGCAACACAATCCTCCTTACTCGTTGCACGCGATCCACTCATTTTTCGGCGAACCTCCGTCACAGATGGCCATAGCGCGCCCATTTCCCAAAGTCCCATTCGACGGTTTCCCGGTAGTGGGACACGAGCGTCGCGTACGCCTCCATGGCGGACGTCATCCTCCCTTTGGGCGCATGGAGAAGCACGTCGTGCACGAGGTATGCTGGATCCCCGTACACACAACTCCACACCCACTCGACCTCGCATGCTTTGCAACGCACCACCAAGTTCGAATCCGCAAGAAGCTGCGAGTCGTGCGAACGTCTTGTTGCGGGGCCAAACCAATCACTGATCAAAAAGTTTGGAAGGATAACACATTGGTATTACACCTTGTGTTGTCTCTTCCAGCCATTGTATATGACTTCTTGTCCCGCAATGGTCCTGCAAATTGTGAACATCGTCCCGTCAATAAATCCAAAGCAATGTCGCTCGGGATTACCACGCTCCCGCAACGCACTTGCAAATACAGGCAAATGCTCCTCCCAAATCACAAGCCGAATCGCAGGCGCATCGTACTTGATAACGTGGTCTAGTACCACGTTATACATTTCTAAAATAGCACGAGGCGATCGACCACATACCTGCGCAAGTTCCAAACCCCCGCTCGCACTCACCTAAACGCCGCAACAGAAGTAGACAGGCTACCTGGCTTGCAAACCGCGTCCTAGTCGCCGATTGCGGCACGTTTGGAACCCTTAGGAGGCCTAGGAGTTCCGCGATCGCGTGCCTCCCAAATCGAAAGCTCCCTCGAAGCTCGTCGTCCGTGAACGACTCTGCACTTCGTCCCGGAATCGTTGGTGGAGCTCTCGGACTCCACCATTCATGAAGCGTCCGCAGGCGCTCCTTGCAATTACTCGCGAGCACGTCCAGCATGGCCGTGAACGCCACGAGGAGGTCCAGATCCCCGTCTGCGACCATCATCGTGACGACACGGAGGTCGACGATGCGCACTCGTAAGCGCTCCGTCTCCATTATTTCCAGGATCCTACCTTTCCGTAGCGGCATGGCGCCGCTCCTTCTCCTCTTTCCCACGCTCTTTGAGTGCCTCCATGCCGCGGAGGAAAGGGATCCGGTGTGTGCACCCCCATCGCGTGGAATATTTTCCTGATAGCACGTGTAAAGACGAGGGATTGCGTCGGACAAGCGCCCTATCCCGCCACCCGTCTCCCAACAGGTTGCGTAGAGGATCCCCAAAAATATTTCACTAATAGGGGTACTTTTCGGGGATATTTCTTTTTCGGTATGGGAGAGCCAACGGTCAAAAATCGGGGCGAAATGAGCAGCGAAAAAAATAATTTGGCAAATCCGAATTCCTCTATTCTTGGACTTTTTCTATTCTCACTCCACATTAGAGCAAATAATCAATGTAAACGAGCAGTAGTGCACCATTTCTTGTAAACAATCCCGGGTCAATGCTTGAGCATGAGAAACCTAATTTTTCGAATTCTTCACTAAGCCTCTTGTGCCACGCACGTGGCGCCTGCTTTCAACCATAGAGAGTTTTCTTGACCATCTAAGCTTTCCAAGCAAATTGATAGCCCGAAAGCCTTTTCATCAATATTTCTTCTTCTACATTGCCACATATAGAAATGTCTATCTATTGATGTTTTGTAAATAGGTCGTGCATCTTCGACAGTAAACAGAAGTCTTCAAGTAATTTTGTAAGAGGCAGGGTGTTGACTCTGGATACGTTCGTGGGTTGCCACCTTCGTAGTTGTGCATTACATGCAAGAATGAGTGGTGAGTATCCCCACTCAATGGCGGCTTCATCGACCGCAGAGGACCTCTCAGTAAACCGGGATTGGTTCTCGTCGGTATCGAACACGGCAGGAATGGGCATCGCCCTTCGAGGACCCACAGGGCCCCATACTCCTCGAAGGTACTCGACCGAAACTCGGTCGTAGTCCCTAAGGGATTCGACCTCCCAGGGACCAGGGCTTGAGCAGCCTCAACACTCTCCCCTGCTCATGGCCTGGTATTCCAACAAGCCCAATGTCTTCAATGCAGCTTGCAACTTGGTGGGCCCCAGGGCCTTGGTCAGGAAATCGGCCAGCTGATCATTTGTGCTGATGTACTGGAATTTCAGCTCTCCCCGACTCACGCGGTTCCGCACAAAATGATGTGCGATGTCGACGTGTTTCGTACGGGACACGGTCAGAGCGTTCTTCGTCAAATTCACAGCACCTTGATTGTCACAATGAATGGTGATGCATTGGGCCCCAAATCCAATATCATTCAACACCTTTCTCAGGTACAACGCTTCTTTTGCTGCAGAAGCAGCAGCCATATACTCGGCCTCCGTCGTGGACACGGCAACTGTTTTCTGCAATTTTGTCTGCCAGGAAACCAAACTGCCGTGCAAAGTGAACACGTAGCCAGTTGTGCTACGTCTGGTTTCTTCACAGCCTCCGTAATTGGCATCACAATAGCCTTCCAGCAAACTTGGGGAGCTGTCACCCAGCAAGATACCAACTGCCTTTGTGCCGTGCAGATATTTCAGGACCCTCTTGGCCACGGCCACGTGATTGGTGGTTGGTGCAGAGACATAGCGGGCCAGACGATTGGTCACAAAAGCTATGTCTGGTCTTGTGGACACTGCAAGGTACATGAGACACCCAACCAATTCCTGATATGGAAAGTTGGATTCTGTCGCTGATGCATCTGAGGTCCATTTTGTTCCAGGTTCCAATGGCGTAGAGACACTGTAGCAATCTGCCATTCTGAACCTTTCCAGCACGTTGTTCACGTAGGTCTCTTGACTGAGAAAGACCGTTTTTCCAGTTCGGTCACGTTCCATTTTAATTCCCAGAAAGTGATCCGTGGGCCCAAGGTCTCTGCCTTCAAAGGTGGTCAGCAAGGATTGCTTGACATTTTCCACTTTTGATCTGCCATTTCCACAAAGCAACAGGTCATCCACGTAGACCATCAGCAACATGTCTTCACCCACGTATAAGCCCGGATCTGCAGTGGAGCATCTGAATCCAAGCTTTTCCAAAACATCCGTGAGTTTGATGTGCGAGGCACGTGGGGCTTGTTTAAGACCATAGAGGGTCGTTTTCAACTTCCAAACTTTGCCATCCAGCTGAAAACCAGGGGGCGCATCCATGTAGATTTCTTCGTCGAGATCACCGTTGAGGAAAGCCGTCTTGATGTCAATGTTTTCCACTTCCCAGTCTCGTTTACCAGCCAAGTTCCAAAGTAAACGTAAAGTGCTCTGTTTTGCCACCGGTGCAAACGTTTCACCAAAGTCAATGCCAGCCACCTGTTTGAATCCTTTGGCAGCCAGGCGAGCCTTGAAACGTTGGATGTTCCCATCTTGGTCGTATTTTACCTTGAAGACCCACTTGCAAGGCAGAGTCTTCATCTCAGGTGTTCGGTCCACCACATCAAAAACATCCTGCTCGCTCAAACTGGATACTTCTTCCTGCAAGGCCAGTTTCCAATCATCGTGCTAGGGGCTACCTAAAGCCTCATCCAAAGTCAAAGGATCGGTCAAGCAAACATTTGCAGTCCAATATGGCGGTGGTGGACGACGTTCACGAAGTGGGTAGCGCCTTTCTTCAGCAGCCGTATTGCTGATATTTTCTGCATCTTCCATTCCCTCGGTTGTTTCGTGCTCTGGTAATTCCACATTTTCAAGCGTACTGTTCTGCCTCTCCCCCAACGAAACAGGTTCCAATGTTTCTGACGCGGTAGGCATAGGCGTTATGTCTTCCTGAGTGTCATCTGGCGATGCTGTAGGTTTCTCTGCCACACCAAGAAAAGTGACGTTTCTGGACAGTACCAATTTTTCACCACACCAAATACGGTACGTGTCTTTTGTTCCAGGCTCGAATCCAACGAAATGACCTGGCTTACTTTTTGCATCCATTTTTCCAGTTGTCTCAGTTGGATTCTTAAGCACATAACACGTTTCACCAAATATGTGCATATTGGAAACATCCGGTTTCTGACCAAAAACTGCTTCGTAGGGTGTACGGCCATGAGGTTTGCAAGGCACACGGTTTCTGACAAGAGCACAATATTCCACGGCAAAGTTCCAAAAACGTTTGTCCAGACCACCATCCAAGAGCACTGCGCGCACTTTTTCCAGAATTGTCCTGTTATATCGTTCTGCGTTTCCATTTTGTTGTGGAGTGTATGGTGCACTCGTCTGTTGCTGGATGCCGTTTTCTTGCAGAAAGTATTGTAACTCTGCATTGAGAAATTCGGTTCCACGATCCGAACGCACAAACTTCACAGCATTTCCAGTTTGCTTCTCCATCAGCCGAATCACCGTTTTGATGACAGCTGCTGCTTGTGATTTGTTGCAAATAGGTTTTGCAACCCCCAGTTTGCTCTTCTCGTCCAGAATGCTGACAATGTATTTTTCTCCGTTCTTTCCAGCAGGCGTGATGGGTCCCATCAAATCCATATGCAACAATTCTCCAACATTTGCTTGATTTTCTTCATTTCCTTTGGGGATGGCAGATCTGGCTTGTTTGGCTTGGATGCACGTTTCACAGCTATTTTTGGTCCACTTTAGATCGTCTGGTACTGTAAGAAGCAGGGTGTTGACTTTGGATACGTTCGTGGGTTGCCACCTTCGTAGTTGTGCATTACATGCAAGAATGAGTGGTGAGTATCCCCACTCAATGGCGGCTTCATCGACCGCAGAGGACCTCTCAGTAAACCGGGATTGGTCCTCGTCGGTATCGAACACGGCAGGAATGGGCATCGCCCTTCGAGGACCCACAGGGGCCCCATACTCCTCGAAGGTACTCGACCGAAACTCGGTCGTGGTCCCTAAGGGATTCGACCTCGCAGGGACCAGGGCTTGAGCAGCCTCAACACTCTCCCCTGCTCATGGCCTGGTATTCCAACAAGCCCAATGTCTTCAATGCAGCTTGCAACTTGGTGGGCCCCAGGGCCTTGGTCAGGAAATCTGCCAGCTGGTCATTTGTGCTGATGTACTGGAATTTCAGCTCTCCCCGACTCACGCGTATCCGCACAAAATGGTGTGCGATGTCGACGTGTTTCGTACGGGACACGGTCAGAGCGTTCTTCGTCAAGTTCACAGCACCTTCATTGTCACAATGAATGGTGATACGTTGGGCCCCAAATCCAATATCACTCAACACCTTTCTCAGGTAAAACGCTTCTTTTGCTGCAGAAGCAGCAGCCATATACTCGGCCTCCGTCGTGGACACGGCAACTGTTTTCTGCAATATCGTCTGCCAGGAAACCAAACTGCCATGCAAAGTGAACACGTAGCCAGTTGTGCTTCGTCTGGTTTCTTCACAGCCTCCGTAATTGGCATCACAATAGCCTTCCAGCAAACTTGGGGAGCTGTCACCCAGCACGATACCAACTGCCTTTGTGCCGTGCAGATATTTCAGGACCCTCTTGGCCACGGCCACGTGATTGGTGGTTGGTGCAGAGACATAGCGGGCCAGACGATTGGTCACATAAGCTATGTCTGGTCTTGTGGACACTGCAAGGTACATGAGACACCCAACCAATTCCTGGTATGGAAAGTTGGATTCTGTCGCTGTTGCATCTGAGGTCCATTTTGTTCCAGGTTCCAATGGCGTAGAAACACTGTAACTGTTGAAGTTACTCCTTTGCTTCATCCTATTGAATGGGGACCCAAGTTCGTGGTTTCTCTGTGAACCCCGGTCACCATAGACCGTCAAGGACCATATTGGGGTACCCATCCTCTGCGGTGCTTGGTCTACTGCACAGACTACCTAGACTCAACTAACCTATGTAATTCAGAGTGAACCAGCCGCCGGAACGAACGCATCTCTCAAGCAACCGCTGTGCTTCTTACATGGTATCGGAGCTTGTTTGAAGCACGAAAACAGTGAAACGAGCTTTGGCGACAGAACGCCAAGAAACACACCAAAACAGACTTCAAAAAAAAAAAAAACGAACAAAAAAAACAACGCAGAAAAAATGGAGAGCGGATTTTCTTTTGAGAAGTTGACATCTGAAAACTTCCACATTTGGCAATACCAGATGAAAGCCTTACTTATCACTAAGGGAATTGGAAAAGCCTTGGATGAAAAAGATCATAAAGATTCTGAAAAGGCACAAGCAATTATGAGTCTTTGCGTAAGCAAGGAATATGTTACGGTGGTTGCATCCTGTTCTTCGGCTCATGAAGCATGGAAAACCCTAAATGAAATGCATGAGGGTCAAACCATGGCACGCAGACTTTCTTTACGCAAGCAACTCTCCAAACTTACGAAAAAGAAAGACGAAAATATTTTGGAGTATATTATGAGAGCAAAAGAAATTTGCTCTGACTTGAAAGCTATTGATGGGTCCGTCACGGAAACACAGTTGATCGATGCTGTGCTTGATGGATTGCCAGAAGAGTATGCAACTACAGTAAATGTTCTTGCTACTCTTGGAGAAACAAGTATGCTGAAGATTCAAAATCATCTTCTTCAAGCTGAAAATAATATTTCAGAAAAGGAAGAAAATTCCGAACAAGTTGCGTTGTTGACCAAGAATCAACGAGCACGCAAATTCTGTGACCACTGCCAAAAACCTGGTCACACAAAGGAAACCTGCTGGAAAATACATGGACTTCCTCCGTCCATGTTGAAGTATATCAAGAAAAAGGATGAAAACGAAGAACATGTAGTCGTTGTATCCTACGGACTGAATTGTGGCAGTTCTGAGGATTTGCGGAAAAGCTGGATTGTGGACAGCGGGGCTACCACACACGTTTGTTCTGATCGCTCTTTGTTTTTATCCTTCGAAGATCTCGAAAATTCTCAAGCTATTATGGTCGGAAATGGAGAGAAAGTTTTGGCAAAAAGAAAAGGAAAGGTACAACTTTCTGGAAAAGTTATTTTACAGAATGTCCTTTTCTGCCCTGATCTTCATGTGAACTTGATCAGTGTGCCAAAGTTGATTGAAAATGGTTGCACTACCTATTTTGAGAATGATGGCTGTGCAATATGGAAAGGCAAGCAAAAGTTGATTCATGCGCAGCAAACAAATGGACTTTATGTCTTTCCAAGCGTGTTACACATCAGTTGTTCTGCTTTGGAATGGCATCGACGCTTAGGTCATTTTGGCCAAATGGAAAAGTTGTACAATCAAGTAACTGGCATACCTCAATGTGATTGTGTCAATGTAAAAGAATGCATAACATGTATTCAAGCCTGTTGAAATACTCATGCCCTAGCTCATCTGAGATCGAAAACTTATGAATGATGGGCTGATTAACTTCTGGGAACCCTTCGAGGTATGAGGGAGTCACTGGACTCCTCGAAGGTACATGCCCTCATATTACAATGTCATCACCGATGAGGAATCCGGAGAAGATTCTCTGTATTCCTCAGAGTGTTATGGAAACCCTAGCACGGAGTGATATCCACCCTCCGTTTGATTGTTGGAATAGAAGTACGTATGTGGAAACCTACGAACGTCTCTCACACGAACGAGCGCTTCTTACATGGTATCGGAGCTCGTTTGAGGCGCAAGAACCGCAGAGAGAAAGATAAAAAGAACAACACAGCAACCGAAAAAAAAAAAAAAAAAAAAAATGGAAAACGGAAACATCATCGAAAAGCTGAACGACGACAACTTTCACGTCTGGAAGCACCGAATGAAAGCTTTGCTCGTCACAAAAGGACTCGACAGTGCCCTTGAAAAGACAGAGGATTCACACTCTGCCCAAGCACTTGCTCAAATGTGCTTATGCGTAAGTGCCGATTATGTCAACCTGATAGCGAGTGCTGAATCTGCATTTGAAGCTTGGCGGGCATTGGAAGCTATAAATGCTGGGCAAACTGCTGCTAGGCGTTTGAAACTGCGCAAAGACCTTACAAATCTGAAAAAAGGACCAAAAGAAAGTATGATCACGTATATAATGCGTGGAAAGCAGCTTGGTACAAGCCTGCGCGCAATCGATGAGTCAGTCAGCGATGCAAATCTGATCGATTGCATTTTGTCAGGGCTACCACATGAATATGCAACCAAAGTTGACATGCTGGTTACACTTGGGGAAACTGATATGCTCAAGTTGCAAAATCAACTTCTCCAAGCTGAAGCAAGCATTCTGGCAAAAGAAGAAGGTACAGGGCAAGTGGCATTTTCAGTCAACGCCCGACGGCCGAAAGTTGTATGCACTTACTGTGGAAGAAGTGGTCACACTCGAGAGAAATGTTGGTTTCTCACTGGTTTGCCTCCACATCTTCAGAAAGGACCACATAAAACAAACGAACAACAAGAAAATATTGCACTCTGTTCTTACAATGGATCGCAAGAAACTGACACATTGCTGAAAGACTGTTGGATAATCGACGGTGGAGCAACTGTTCATATCTGTTCTCAACAAGAGCTTTTCACAAATATGAACAATACTCAAGCAACACAAAAAGTTTTTGTTGGAAACGGACAAGCTATAACAGCAGAAGGAACAGGAACAGTAAAACTTGCAAAACATATTGAGTTGAAAAATGTCTTGTTTTGCCCTGATTTACATGTGAACCTCATATCAGTGTCAAAACTGTTTGAGAAAGGATGCAATGTTTATTTTGAAAATGAAACATGTAACATCTGGAAAGGAAAACAAAAGCTTTTTTCAGCAAGGAAGGTAAATGGTCTATACATCGTGGAAAGTCAGATACATAAATGTTTCAGTGCTCTTGATTGGCATCGCAAACTTGCCCACTTCGGACAAATGGCCAAACTAAACACAAATGTTTTGGGAATTCCACTAGAAGATACTGTTGATATTGACAACTGTGAAACATGCATACGTGCAAAGCAGACTCGTCGGCACATACAAAAGGCTAAAGAGGAAAATACTGCTGCTGTCGGTGAACTAATTCACATGGACTTGATGGGCCCAATTACTCGAGCAGGCAGAAATGGTGAAAAATATATTCTGAGCATGTTGGACGAGAAAAGTAAAATTGGAGTTTCAAAACCATTACAGCGTAAGTCAGATACGGCAGCATCAGTCATCAACGTGTTGAAACATCTTGAGAGGCAAACAGGAAACAAAATCAAACGCATCAGGTGCGATCGTGGAAAAGAATTCTTAAATGAAGAACTGAAAACGTTTCTGAACTCAAATGGTATTGAACAAGAAACCAGTGCACCTTACACACCCCAACAAAACGGTAATGCGGAGAGATACAACAGGACTATCATAGAAAAGGTCCGCGCCGTCTTACTTGACAGTGGTCTAGACAAAACGTTTTGGAACTATGCGGTGGAGTATTGTTCATATGTCAGAAACCGACTTCCGTGCCAGCCACATGGACGAACCCCGTATGAAATGGTGTACAACAGAAAACCAGATGTCCAACACTTGCGTATTTTTGGGCAGCCTTGTTTTGTCCTAAAGAGTCCTGCAGAAGCTTGTGGAAAACTCGACGCAAAAAGTAAAGAAGGATTTTTCCTTGGATTTGAAGCAGGAACCAAAGATGCGTTTAAAATCTACTCAGAAGGAAAAATAGTAGTTTCCAGAAACGTGACATTTCCTAGTCAGGTGACTTCACAAAAACAAAGCAGCAAAGATGAACAACCCTCACCCGAGAAAACTTGGATTGCTGATGGCTTGGAAGAGACAAGCGAAAGTGCGTCACAAACTGAAGAGGGTGAAGAGGAATCATCACCAACATGTGAAGAAAGTGAAGAATCCGAAGATGCAGACGACGAGCATGCAAATGAAACCGTTTCTGAACGGCGCTACCCTATCAGAGCTCGTCACGCGCCACAACCATTCTGGATTGCAAACGTCATTCTTGAGGAACCGAAGACGATAAAAGAAGCATTAGCAAGTCCCCAAAGTGAAGACTGGAAACTGGCTTTAAACGAAGAAATTCGTAGCCTAAGTGAACAGAATGTTTTTGAAGTCGTTCAGAAGACGCCTGATATTCAGCCACTACCATGCAAGTGGGTATTCAAAATTAAATACGACCAGCATGGAAACTTGCAGCGCTTTAAGGCTCGACTAGTTGCAAAAGGATACAAGCAGATCTCAGGGATCGACTTTCACGAAACGTTTTCACCAGTAGCTGTTGAGGCTGCTCAAGCCCTGGTCCCTGGGAGGTCGAATCCCTTAAGGACCACGACCGAGTTTCGGTCGAGTACCTTCGAGGAGTATGGGGCCCCTGTGGGTCCTCGAAGGGCGATGCCCATTCCTGCAGTGTTCGATACCGACGAGGAGGGATCCCGGTTACTGAGAGGTCCTCTGCGGTCGATGAAGCCGCCATTGAGTGGGGATACTCACCACTCATTCTTGCATGTAATACACAACTACGAAGGTGGCAACCCACGAACGTATCCAAAGTCAACACCCTGCTTCTTACATGGTATCGGAGCCCGTTTGAAGCAGAAGAAAACAGAAAACAAACTGAAAAACTAAACAGAAAGAAAACGCAAAAAAAAAAAACAAAAAAGAGAACAGAGAAAAACAAAAACAAAATGGAAGGAGTGAACTTCGAGAAACTGAACTCCGAAAACTTTCCGATATGGAAACATCGGATGAAAGCTTTGCTGGTCACCAAGGGAGTTGGAGAAGCCATCACAAACAAAGACAGTGAACACTCCGAAAAGGCATTGGCACTCATGTGCTTGTGTGTGAGCAATGAGTATGTGGATTTGGTGGCGAACTCTGAATCTGCGCAGCATGCGTGGACGATGCTCGAGGACATGCATGCGGGTCAAACCGCCGCACGCCGTCTCACCCTGCGCAAGGAGTTAACAGGACTTACCAAGAAACCGGAGGAAAGCATGATGAGCTTCATCATGCGTGGAAAGCAGATCTGCACCAACCTGCGCGCGATCGATGGGTCGGTGACCGACATCCATCTGATCGATGCGATCTTATCTGGCCTGCCGGAGGAATATGCCAACAAGGTAGAGATGCTGACTACCTTGGGAGAGACAGACATGCTCAAAATTCAGAATCAGCTTCTCCAGGCAGAAAGTGCCATCACCGTGCGAGAGACATCTAGAGGCCAGGTTGCTTTCGCTACGCAGAACCGACGCCCGAAGTTTACCTGCAGCTATTGTGGCAGAAGTGGACATGGCCGCGAAAAATGCTGGTACCTGAACGGATTGCCTCCACATCTGCAGAAACAACCCAGAAACGATAGGGAGACGGATGAAAAGGTTGCACTGGTCTCTTACGCTTTGGAATGTGGAAATGCAAACTGTTTGGAAAATATCTGGATCGTGGACAGCGGCGCCACCGCTCATGTTTGCGCTCAACAAGAGATGTTTACATCTATGACACAAGAAGCATCGCCGCAGTCCATCTTGGTTGGAAATGGAGAAGTAGTGCACGCCAAGCAATCTGGCACCGTTGCTCTTGCTGAAAACGTGGAATTGCAGAAGGTGCTGTTTTGCCCGGAACTACGGGTGAACTTAATCTCGGTTCCAAAACTGATGGAACGTGGATGCAACGTGTACTTTGAAAATGGGGAATGTGCGATTTGGAAAGGAAAGCAGAAAGTCCTCAGTGCGGTGCAGAAAAATGGTCTTTACGTGATCTGTGGAAAAATGGAAAACGTTTTCTCAGCCATGGAGTGGCACAGAAAATTGGCTCATTTTGGCCAGATGGAAAAGCTGCACGACACCGTGGTAGGTGTACCAGACAATCTAAAGTGGAACAAAATCAGTTGTGAAACGTGCATCCAAGCCAAACAAGCCAGATCTGCCATCCCCAAAGGAAATGAAGAAAATCAAGCAAATGTTGGAGAATTGTTGCATATGGATTTGATGGGACCCATCACGCCTGCTGGAAAGAACGGAGAAAAATACATTGTCAGCATTCTGGACGAGAAGAGCAAACTGGGGGTTGCAAAACCTATTTGCAACAAATCACAAGCAGCAGCTGTCATCAAAACGGTGATTCGGCTGATGGAGAAGCAAACTGGAAATGCTGTGAAGTTTGTGCGTTCGGATCGTGGAACCGAATTTCTCAATGCAGAGTTACAAAACTTTCTGCAAGAAAACGGCATCCAGCAACAGACGAGTGCACCATACACTCCACAACAAAATGGAAACGCAGAACGATATAACAGGACAATTCTGGAAAAAGTGCGCGCAGTGCTCTTGGATGGTGGTCTGGACAAACGTTTTTGGAACTTTGCCGTGGAATATTGTGCTCTTGTCAGAAACCGTGTGCCTTGCAAACCTCATGGCCGTACACCCTACGAAGCAGTTTTTGGTCAGAAACCGGATGTTTCCAATATGCACATATTTGGTGAAACGTGTTATGTGCTTAAGAATCCAACTGAGACAACTGGAAAAATGGATGCAAAAAGTAAGCCAGGTCATTTCGTTGGATTCGAGCCTGGAACAAAAGACACGTACCGTATTTGGTGTGGTGAAAAATTGGTACTGTCCAGAAACGTCACTTTTCTTGGTGTGGCAGAGAAACCTACAGCATCGCCAGATGACACTCAGGAAGACATAACGCCTATGCCTACCGCGTCAGAAACATTGGAACCTGTTTCGTTGGGGGAGAGGCAGAACAGTACAATTGAAAATGTGGAATTACCAGAGCACGAAACAACCGAGGGAATGGGAGATGCAGAAAACATCAGCAATACGGCTGCTGAAGAAAGGCGCTACCCACTTCGTGAACGTCGTCCACCACAGCCATATTGGACTGCAAATGTTTGCTTGACCGATCCTTTGACTTTGGATGAGGCTTTAGGTAGCCCCCAGCACGATGATTGGAAACTGGCCTTGCAGGAAGAAGTATCCAGTTTGAGCGAGCAGGATGTTTTTGATGTGGTGGACCGAACGCCTCAGATGAAGACTCTGCCTTGCAAGTGGGTCTTCAAGGTAAAATACGACCAAGATGGGAACATCCAACGTTTCAAGGCTCGCCTGGTTGCCAAAGGATTCAAACAGGTTGCAGGCATTGATTTTGGTGAAACGTTTGCACCGGTGGCAAAACAGAGCACTTTACGTTTACTTTGGAACTTGGCTGGTAAACGAGACTGGGAAGTGGAAAACATTGACATCAAGACGGCTTTCCTCAACGGTGATCTCGACGAAGAAATCTACATGGATGCGCCCCCTGGTTTTCAGCTGGATGGCAAAGTTTGGAAGTTGAAAACGACCCTCTATGGTCTTAAACAAGCCCCACGTGCCTCGCACATCAAACTCACGGATGTTTTGGAAAAGCTTGGATTCAGATGCTCCACTGCAGATCCGGGCTTATACGTGGGTGAAGACATGTTGCTGATGGTCTACGTGGATGACCTGTTGCTTTGTGGAAATGGCAGATCAAAAGTGGAAAATGTCAAGCAATCCTTGCTGACCACCTTTGAAGGCAGAGACCTTGGGCCCACGGATCACTTTCTGGGAATTAAAATGGAACGTGACCGAACTGGAAAAACGGTCTTTCTCAGTCAAGAGACCTACGTGAACAACGTGCTGGAAAGGTTCAGAATGGCAGATTGTTACAGTGTTTCTACGCCATTGGAACCTGGAACAAAATGGACCTCAGATGCAACAGCCACAGAATCCAACTTTCCATATCAGGAATTGGTTGGGTGTCTCATGTACCTTGCAGTGTCCACAAGACCAGACATAGCTTATGTGACCAATCGTCTGGCCCGCTATGTCTCTGCACCAACCAGCAATCACGTGGCCGTGGCCAAGAGGGTCCTGAAATACCTGAATGGCACAAAGGCAGTTGGTATCTTGCTGGGTGACAGCTCCCCAAGTTTGCTGGAAGGCTATTGTGATGCCAATTACGGAGGCTGTGAAGAAACCAGACGAAGCACAACTGGCTACGTGTTCACTTTGCACGGCAGTTTGGTTTCCTGGCAGACGAAATTGCAGAAAACAGTTGCCGTGTCCACGACGGAGGCCGAGTATATGGCTGCTGCTTCTGCAGCAAAAGAAGCGTTGTACCTGAGAAAGGTGTTGAATGATATTGGATTTGGGGCCCAATGCATCACCATTCATTGTGACAATCAAGGTGCTGTGAATTTGACGAAGAACGCTCTGACGGTGTCCCGTACGAAACACGTCGACATCGCCCATCATTTTGTGCGGAACCGCGTGAGTCGGGGAGAGCTGAAATTCCAGTACATCAGCACAAATGATCAGCTGGCCGATTTCCTGACCAAGGCCCTGGGGCCCACCAAGTTGCAAGCTGCATTGAAGACATTGGGCTTGTTGGAATACCAGGCCATGAGCAGGGGAGAGTGTTGAGGCTGCTCAAGCCCTGGTCCCTGGGAGGTCGAATCCCTTAAGGACCACGACCGAGTTTCGGTCGAGTACCTTCGAGGAGTATGGGGCCCCTGTGGGTCCTCGAAGGGCGATGCCCATTCCTGCAGTGTTCGATACCGACGAGGAGGGATCCCGGTTACTGAGAGGTCCTCTGCGGTCGATGAAGCCGCCATTGAGTGGGGATACTCACCACTCATTCTTGCATGTAATACACAACGACGAAGGTGGCAACCCACGAACGTATCCAAAGTCAACACCCTGCTTCTTAAAGTAGCCAAGCAAAGTACTTTAAGGCTTCTTTTTACTTTGGCTGCATCTCAAGATTTGGAAATACGAAACATCGACATTAAGACTGCGTTTCTAAATGGTAACTTGGAAGAAGAAATCTTTATGGAGATGCCTCCTGGCTATCGACTTGATGGAAGAGTTTGGAAGTTAAGGAAGACACTCTATGGTCTAAAGCAGGCTCCTCGAGCATGGCACAAAAGACTGACTGAAGAATTGGAAAGGTTGGGGTTCACTTGCTCATGTGCTGATCCTGGATTGTTTACTGGAAACGAAGCTCTACTACTTGTGTACGTTGATGATTTACTGATTTGTGGGAACGGAGTAAAGAACGTCCAAAGAATTACAGAATCCTTGCTGAAAACCTTTGACGGACGTGACCTTGGACCAACAGATTCCTTTCTTGGTATCAAAGTACAACGCGACCGTGAAAACAAAGCTGTGTTCCTGAATCAGGCAAATTACATAACTAATATCTTGACAAGATTCAGAATGGCAGATTGCCGTAGTGTATCGTCTCCCATGGAACCAGGAACTAAGTTTACTAGTGATGAAGACATCGATAACACTGACTTTCCGTTTCAAGAACTGGTCGGCTGTCTCATGTACCTGGCTGTCTCCACCAGACCGGACATCGCATATGCCACAAACTGTCTGGCACGCTTTGTCACTTGTACGCGACCAAACCATGTCGCTGCTGCGAAACGAATTCTACGATATCTTCAGGGTACAAAAGATTATGGCATCGTTCTTGGAGAATGGTCAGAAACCCTGCTGGAGGGCTTCTGTGACGCAAGCTATGGAAACTGTGAAGAAACAAGAAGAAGCACAACTGGATACGTATTTAGATTCAAGGGGAGTTTGATTTCTTGGCAAACAAAGCTTCAAACAACAGTTGCAGTCTCCACAACAGAAGCTGAATACATGGCTGCCTCAGCTGCGACAAAAGAAGCCCTGTTTCTACGCAAGATCCTAAATGATGTCGGATTTGGACCGCAGTGCGTTACAATCAATTGTGACAACCAAGGCGCTGTAAACCTCACAAAGAACGCTCTTACGGTATCTAGAACAAAGCACGTGGACATTACCCATCATTTTGTTCGTAACCGCGTCAACCGTGGTGAACTCAGTTTCAAGTACATTCAAACCGAAGAACAACTTGCGGATTTCCTAACTAAGGCATTGGGACCATCTAAATTGCTCACCATACTGAAAAAGCTTTGCCTTGTTGGATGGAAGGCCATGAGCACGGGAGAGTGTTGAAATACTCATGCCCTAGCTCATCTGAGATCGAAAACTTATGAATGATGGGCTGATTAACTTCTGGGAACCCTTCGAGGTATGAGGGAGTCACTGGACTCCTCGAAGGTACATGCCCTCATATTACAATGTCATCACCGATGAGGAATCCGGAGAAGATTCTCTGTATTCCTCAGAGTGTTATGGAAACCCTAGCACGGAGTGATATCCACCCTCCGTTTGATTGTTGGAATAGAAGTACGTACGTGGAAACCTACGAACGTCTCTCACACGAACGAGCGCTTCTTACAAAGCCAAACAGGGAAGAAAACCAATTCCAAAGGGAAACCCTGAAAACAACGCAGATGTGGGCGAACTTCTACATTTGGATCTCATTGGACCAGTTACACCAGCTGGAAAGTCAGGAGAAAAGTATATTCTGACACTTTTGGATGAGAAAAGCAAGATTGGCTTTGCGAAGCCACTTCGAGAAAAATCACAAGCTTCAAAGGTGATTGAATCCGTTATAAAACTCATGGAAACTTCATCGAAATCCAGAGTAAAACGGATACGAAGTGATCGAGGAACAGAGTTTGTGAATCAGGAACTTCGTACATTCCTGAAAGAAAAAGGTATTGTGCATGAAACGAGTGCACCATACATCCCGCAACAAAATGGAAATGCAGAACGTTTTAACAGAACGTTGATGGAAAAGGTTCGAGCTATGTTTTTGGATAGTGGTCTAGAAAAGAGATTTTGGCCGTTTGCAGTGGAATATGCAGCTTACGTTCGCAATCGAATACCTTGCAAACCACATGGACATACACCGTTTGAAATGTTATTTGGATCTAAACCTGATCTGAAAAACGTAAGGATTTTTGGACAGAAATGCTTTGTTTTGAAAAACCCTTACGAAACTACGGGTAAATTAGATTCCAAAAGCAAACCTGGTATTTTCTTAGGGATCGAACCTGGGTCCAAAGACACCTGCAAGATTTGGTGCGACGGCAAAGTAGTTTTGTCAAGAAATGTTCATTTTTTGACGCATCAATCTGATGTGGTTGAAGAGCCATCTGTCGAAAAGTCAAACAATCAATTTGTAAGAAGCTGCGACTTGTACGTTCGTGGGTCTCCACCTTCGTACTTGGTCTAAATTACACACGAAATGGATGGTCGGAAATACCCTGGATTAGGGTTTCCATCCACCGCAGAGGATTGTGGGTGCATTCCCCTCTATCCTCGACGGTAACTACATTGCACTTATGAGGGCATGTACCTTCGAGGAGCTATGAAGCTCCCTCATTCCTCGAAGGGTACCGTATACATTTTAGTCTTCCAAGCGGGGACTCGTCTTGTCTAAACCAGGGACGAGCATGCTCAACACTCTCCCCTGCTTGTGGCCTGGTACTGTTGCACTGCAAGGTTTTGAAGTACGTTCTGCAACTTGGTCGGTCCCAATGCCTTTGTAAGGAAATCGGCTAGTTGATCTGAAGTGTGGATATACTTCAGCTGTAATTCTCCCCTACTCACTCGATTCCGCACAAAGTGGTGCGCAATGTCCACGTGTTTCGTTCTTGACACCGTTAGTGCTGTTGAAACAGCATTTCCTTCACTTACATAGTTGCCTAGGAAAATGGCACAAAATGGTAGCACATATAGAATATTTAGAGCTGGTCAAGTATATTAACAACTCATATCATAAGCAGAAAACAGTATATTAAAATCAGAATATGCAGATTAAATATTCAGGGTTTATTCTCTGTTGGGGATGTACGAACCATTACGTAATGGTATCTCAGCGAATCTTCGAGATTCGCATATATACACATCCAATGGCTGTAATAGATAGAAACAACGACTGAATTCGACGAAAGGCTTGTTCGACCACGATACTCAAGAAGTGTGCACTTCCTCTCGAAAGGGTTAGACGAGGTCTCTTAACGTAAAAGTCTACAACCTTCAACATGGTATCGGAGCGTGACAGCACGAAGGAAATGAGCGCTCGTGAAGAAAAGACGGTCTTGGTAGAGCCGTTGACAGTTGAAAACTATGAAGAATGGAAGTACAAGATCAAAGCTTTGTTTGTAACAAAAGGACTTTGGAAAGCAGTAGCACCGAAAGAGAATGAAAGAGTCAGCCAAGATTTGAATGAAAGAGCAATAGCCTTTTTGACATTGTATGTTTCTCAAACCTTTTTGCCAATGGTAGTTGAGGTAGAAACTGCTGAGGAAGCATGGAACAATTTGGCTCAACACTTTTTGGGGAAGAGGACTGCAAAAAGACTGCACCTCAGAAAATGATTTGTAAGCCTCAGCAAAGAAGAAAAGGAAGATGTATCAAGCTATATCCTGAGAGCAAGAAGACTCCAAACCAACACCAATGCAATTGAAGAAAACACCATTACTGACTCAAACTTGATTGACACCATTCTATCTGGCTCACCAAGAGATTTTGATTTGACAGTGAACATATTGGCAACAACTCAAAATCTGGATGTTGATACCATGGCAACACATTTGATGCATGCAGAAGCCCTATTGCAAAAGGAAACTGAAAACAAACCAAGAGTCCTAGCCTTTACTGCAAGGAAGCATAAGTACTCAAATGTGCAGAAGTTGCGCCCAAAATGTTATCACTGTGGCAAGTTGGGACACTTGAAGAAGAACTGTTGGCTTCTGAGAAGCACAACAAGAAATGACAGTAACACAGTTGCTCTCAGTGCAGTAGAAGACAAGCAAAATGGTTGCCTTGCAGAACTGCCAACAAACAGCTGGATTATCGATAGCGGTGCGACAGCACACATGACACCCTATCAAGACAAGTTTGGGAACATTGAGAAACTCAATGCGCCAATCAGTGTGACCCTTGGTAATGGTCAAGAACTTATCGCAGAAATGGCTGGATCCATTCAACTTACAAAGGATGTCAAATTGGAAAACGTTCTATATTGTCCAGAACTGGACGCAAATTTACTCTCAGTCAAGGCAGCAACAGAGAATGGTTGCTGCGGTTATTTTGAAAAAGCTGGTTTTTGCCTTTGGAAAGGAAAACAGAAGGTTCTTTACGGAAAGAGAATGAATGGTTTGTACATATTCTACCCTACTCAAGAATATGGCCTCATCTCATCTACTCCAATGGATACACATAGAAAGTTTGCCCATGCTGGTAAAGCGCAAATGCAAAATTTAAAACGACATGTCAATGGGCTTGGAAAGGTAAGCAAGTTCGATGAAGAGTGTGATGTTTGTATCCAGGCAAAACAAGGCAGAAAAATGCAACCAAAAACATCTTCGACTCAAGCAAGCACCAAAGCGTTGCAACTACTACATATGGATGTTATGGGTCCAATCACCCCTACAGGTCTGGATGAAGAAAAATACATCATAACAGTTCTGGATGATTACAGCAAACTAGCTTTGGCTACTTCAACTTGTTCAAAAAGAGCAGTTACAGAGATAGTTATAGACACAGTTTCGTTACTTGAAAACCAATTAGGAGAAAAGGTCAAAACAATACGTACAGACAACGGCACTGAGTTTGTGAATGGAGTATTGTCTGGATTCATGAGGCAAAAGGGAATCCTGCATCAAACATCTGCACCATACAGTCCACAACAAAATGGATCAGCTGAAAGATTGAATCGAACACTTATGGAAAAAGTAAGAGCGGTCCTTATTGATTCACAACTTTCGAAAACATTGTGGCCATTGGCACTGAACTATGTTGTACATACCAGAAACCGGACACCATGCAAGCCACATAACAAAACTCCTTACGAAATGTTTACAGGACAAAAGCCAGATGTAAGTCATTTTCAAATATTTGGTAATGCCTGCTACGTTTTGAAGCCTGAACACAAGGTGCGTAGCAAATTAGAACCCAGAAGTGAAAAAGGAATATTTGTTGGATACGTAAATGGCAGTAAAAATACGTACTATATTCTGGTAGGAGGAAACTTGATTAAGTCTAAGAATGTTCGTTTCACAGATTCATCCAATGAAAGAAGCATGTCGCCAGAATGCAATGAAATACAAAACATCTCTGGAGTTGGTGTCAATTACATTGATTCTGATTGCTGTGAAAATGAAGAACATGAGCAACAGTTGCAGAATGAAAATACCTTCGAAAGAGATATGCAAATGGAACAGGAGACAAATCTTTCAAGAAGATATCCGTCCAGACAAAGAAGCACACCAAAGGAGTGGTACATTGCAACTTTGGCAGTCAAAGAGCCCGTTACGTACGAAGATGCAGTATCAGGACCTGATGCTTTGCTTTGGATTCAAGCCATGAACGAAGAAATCAAATCTTTGAATGAGCTGCAGACGTACGATGTGTGTTCACGACCTTTGGATGTCCAGCCGTTACCTTGCAAATGGGTCTTCAAGATAAAACGTGATCAGCATGGAAATATTGTACGGTACAAAGCACGACTGGTTGCGAAGGGCTTTAAACAGAAGTTAGGAATTGACTACAGTGACACTTTCGCTCCTGTTGCCAAACATACGACGTTGAGGCTTTTTCTAACTGTGGTTGCAACACAAGATCTTGAACTGGAACAACTTGACATCAAAACAGCATTTCTCTATGGTGAACTGCAAGAAAAACTTTACATGAATATGCCACCTGGTTATCAGCAGCCTGGAAAAGTTTGCAAACTCAAGAGATCATTGTATGGTTTGAAACAAGCTCCTAGAAGTTGGCATCAACGCTTGTGCAGAGAGCTTTCAAAGCTCCGGTTTACACAGTCTAAGGCAGATCCAGGCTTATACATTGGTGAAAAGGGCATCTACATGATTGTTTACGTGGATGATCTACTCCTCGCAGGAAAAGACATTACAGACCTCAACAATATCAAACAATCCCTGTTACAGATCTTTGATGGGCGTGATTTAAATTCAGCAGAAGTGTTTCTTGGGTTGGAGATAACTCGTGACCGTGAAAACAGGAAGCTTTTCTTGGCACAAAGTTGCTACTGCAAATCTACGTTGGGAAAGTTTAATATGTCTGATAGTAATGCTGTAGCTGTGCCTATGAATACTGGCACAAAACTCACAAAAGACCCCCAAGAGGATTTAGCAGAATACCCATATCAGGAACTAGTTGGTAGTCTACTTTACCTGGCTGTTTGCACTCGTCCAGACATATCCTATGCAGTTGGGGCTTTATCTCGTTACATGTCTTGTGGGCAAGACCAACATGTACAAGCTGCAAAGCATGTTCTCAAATACTTGAAAGGAACGCATTTGTTTGGTATCACACTTGGAGCGCACTGTGATCAGGACCTTCAACTTACTGGGTTCTGTGATGCAGACTATGCAGGCAATGTGGATTCTCGTAAAAGTACAACAGGTTTTGTGTTTACCTTGAATGGATCAGTAATCAGCTGGCAAAGCAAGCTTCAGCCAACAGTTGCTCTGTCCACGACAGAAGCTGAGTACATGGCAGCTGCTACTGCTGCAAAAGAAGGTTTGTTCTTGCGAAAATTACTGATGGAATTTGGTATGGTAGTCCCATCAGTGACTATATTCTGCGACAATACAAGTGCAATTGCCCTCATGAAGGACCCTATGGCTACTATGCGTTCGAAACACATTGATACCATACACCATTTCCTTCGAGAAAGGGTCATGAGATCAGAAGTCATCATTCAGTATTGCAAAACCCAAGATCAGCTTGCCGATTTCTTGACTAAACCTTTGGCAAGTTTAAAATTCAACCAAAATTTACAAGGTCTGCACATTGGAGGACAGAAGAGTGTTGGAAATGAGGGGGAGTGTTGAAACAGCATTTCCTTCACTTACATAGTTGCCTAGGAAAATGGCACAAAATGGTAGCACATATAGAATATTTAGAGCTGGTCAAGTATATTAACAACTCATATCATAAGCAGAAAACAGTATATTAAAATCAGAATATGCAGATTAAATATTCAGGGTTTATTCTCTGTTGGGGATGTACGAACCATTACGTAATGGTATCTCAGCGAATCTTCGAGATTCGCATATATACACATCCAATGGCTGTAATAGATAGAAACAACGACTGAATTCGACGAAAGGCTTGTTCGACCACGATACTCAAGAAGTGTGCACTTCCTCTCGAAAGGGTTAGACGAGGTCTCTTAACGTAAAAGTCTACAACCTTCAACAAGTGCATTCTTGGTAAGATTGACGGCACCTTGGTTGTCACAATGTATGGTGATGCAGTTTGGACCCAAGCCAATGTCTTCTAAGATCTTTCTGTGGTACAACGCTTCTTTTGCGGCTGCGGCTGCAGCCATGTACTCGGCTTCAGTAGTGGATGTTGCGACGGTCTTCTGAAGTTTCGTCTGCCACGAAATCAGACTGCCAGCAAAAGTAAATAGATAGCCAGTTTGTAAGAAGCAGGGTGTTGACTTTGGATACGTTCGTGGGTTGCCACCTTCGTCGTTGTGTATTACATGCAAGAATGAGTGGTGAGTATCCCCACTCAATGGCGGCTTCATCGACCGCAGAGGACCTCTCAGTAACCGGGATCCCTCCTCGTCGGTATCGAACACTGCAGGAATGGGCATCGCCCTTCGAGGACCCACAGGGGCCCCATACTCCTCGAAGGTACTCGACCGAAACTCGGTCGTGGTCCTTAAGGGATTCGACCTCCCAGGGACCAGGGCTTGAGCAGCCTCAACACTCTCCCCTGCTCATGGCCTGGTATTCCAACAAGCCCAATGTCTTCAATGCAGCTTGCAACTTGGTGGGCCCCAGGGCCTTGGTCAGGAAATCGGCCAGCTGATCATTTGTGCTGATGTACTGGAATTTCAGCTCTCCCCGACTCACGCGGTTCCGCACAAAATGATGGGCGATGTCGACGTGTTTCGTACGGGACACCGTCAGAGCGTTCTTCGTCAAATTCACAGCACCTTGATTGTCACAATGAATGGTGATGCATTGGGCCCCAAATCCAATATCATTCAATACCTTTCTCAGGTACAACGCTTCTTTTGCTGCAGAAGCAGCAGCCATATACTCGGCCTCCGTCGTGGACACGGCAACTGTTTTCTGCAATTTTGTCTGCCAGGAAACCAAACTGCCGTGCAAAGTGAACACGTAGCCAGTTGTGCTACGTCTGGTTTCTTCACAGCCTCCGTAATTGGCATCACAATAGCCTTCCAGCAAACTTGGGGAGCTGTCACCCAGCAAGATACCAACTGCCTTTGTGCCGTGCAGATATTTCAGGACCCTCTTGGCCACGGCCACGTGATTGCTAGTTGGTGCAGAGACATAGCGGGCCAGACGATTGGTCACATAAGCTATGTCTGGTCTTGTGGACACTGCAAGGTACATGAGACACCCAACCAATTCCTGATATGGAAAGTTGGATTCTGTCCCTGATGCATCTGAGGTCCATTTTGTTCCAGGTTCCAATGGCGTAGAGACACTGTAGCAATCTGCCATTCTGAACCTTTCCAGCACGTTGTTCACGTAGGTCTCTTGACTGAGAAAGACCGTTTTTCCAGTTCGGTCACGTTCCATTTTAATTCCCAGAAAGTGATCCGTGGGCCCAAGGTCTCTGCCTTCAAAGGTGGTCAGCAAGGATTGCTTGACATTTTCCACTTTTGATCTGCCATTTCCACAAAGCAACAGGTCATCCACGTAGACCATCAGCAACATGTCTTCACCCACGTATAAGCCCGGATCTGCAGTGGAGCATCTGAATCCAAGCTTTTCCAAAACATCCGTGAGTTTGATGTGCGAGGCACGTGGGGCTTGTTTAAGACCATAGAGGGTCGTTTTCAACTTCCAAACTTTGCCATCCAGCTGAAAACCAGGGGGCGCATCCATGTAGATTTCTTCGTCGAGATCACCGTTGAGGAAAGCCGTCTTGATGTCAATGTTTTCCACTTCCCAGTCTCGTTTACCAGCCAAGTTCCAAAGTAAACGTAAAGTGCTCTGTTTTGCCACCGGTGCAAACGTTTCACCAAAGTCAATGCCAGCCACCTGTTTGAATCCTTTGGCAGCCAGGCGAGCCTTGAAACGTTGGATGTTCCCATCTTGGTCGTATTTTACCTTGAAGATCCACTTGCAAGGCAGAGTCTTCATCTGAGGCGTTCGGTCCACCACATCAAAAACATCCTGCTCGCTCAAACTGGATACTTCTTCCTGCAAGGCCAGTTTCCAATCATCGTGCTAGGGGCTACCTAAAGCCTCATCCAAAGTCAAAGGATCGGTCAAGCAAACATTTGCAGTCCAATATGGCGGTGGTGGACGACGTTCACGAAGTGGGTAGCGCCTTTCTTCAGCAGCCGTATTGCTGATGTTTTCTGCATCTCCCATTCCCTCGGTTGTTTCGTGCTCTGGTAATTCCACATTTTCAATTGTACTGTTCTGCCTCTCCCCCAACGAAACAGGTTCCAATGTTTCTGACGCGGTAGGCATAGGCGTTATGTCTTCCTGAGTGTCATCTGGCGATGCTGTAGGTTTCTCTGCCACACCAAGAAAAGTGACGTTTCTGGACAGTACCAATTTTTCACCACACCAAATACGGTACGTGTCTTTTGTTCCAGGCTCGAATCCAACGAAATGACCTGGCTTACTTTTTGCATCCATTTTTCCAGTTGTCTCAGTTGGATTCTTAAGCACATAACACGTTTCACCAAATATGTGCATATTGGAAACATCCGGTTTCTGACCAAAAACTGCTTCGTAGGGTGTACGGCCATGAGGTTTGCAAGGCACACGGTTTCTGACAAGAGCACAATATTCCACGGCAAAGTTCCAAAAACGTTTGTCCAGACCACCATCCAAGAGCACTGCGCGCACTTTTTCCAGAATTGTCCTGTTATATCGTTCTGCGTTTCCATTTTGTTGTGGAGTGTATGGTGCACTCGTCTGTTGCTGGATGCCGTTTTCTTGCAGAAAGTATTGTAACTCTGCATTGAGAAATTCGGTTCCACGATCCGAACGCACAAACTTCACAGCATTTCCAGTTTGCTTCTCCATCAGCCGAATCACCGTTTTGATGACAGCTGCTGCTTGTGATTTGTTGCAAATAGGTTTTGCAACCCCCAGTTTGCTCTTCTCGTCCAGAATGCTGACAATGTATTTTTCTCCGTTCTTTCCAGCAGGCGTGATGGGTCCCATCAAATCCATATGCAACAATTCTCCAACATTTGCTTGATTTTCTTCATTTCCTTTGGGAATAGCAGATCTGGCTTGTTTGGCTTGGATGCACGTTTCACAACTGATTTTGTTCCACTTTAGATTGTCTGGTACACCTACCACGGTGTCGTGCAGCTTTTCCATCTGGCCAAAATGAGCCAATTTTCTGTGCCACTCCATGGCTGAGAAAACGTTTTCCATTTTTCCACAGATCACGTAAAGACCATTTTTCTGCACCGCACTGAGGACTTTCTGCTTTCCTTTCCAAATCGCACATTCCCCATTTTCAAAGTACACGTTGCATCCACGTTCCATCAGTTTTGGAACCGAGATTAAGTTCACCCGTAGTTCCGTACAAAACAGCACCTTCTGCAATGCCACGTTTTCAGCAAGAGCAACGGTTCCAGATTGCTTGGCGTGCACTACTTCTCCATTTCCAACCAAGATGGACTGCAGCGATGCTTCTTGTGTCATAGATGTAAACATCTCTTGTTGAGCGCAAACATGAGCGGTGGCGCCGCTGTCCACGATCCAGATGTTTTCCAAACAGTTTGCTTCTCCACATTCCAAAGCGTAAGAGACCAGTGCAACCTTTTCATCCGTCTCCCTATCGTTTCTGGGTTGTTTCTGCAGATGTGGAGGCAATCCGTTCAGGTACCAGCATTTTTCGCGGCCATGTCCACTTCTGCCACAATAGCTGTAGGTAAACTTCGGGCGTCGGTTCTGCGTAGCGAAAGCAACCTGGCCTCTAGATGTCTCTCGCACGGTGATGGCACTTTCTGCCTGGAGAAGCTGATTCTGAATTTTGGCATGTCTCTCTCTCCCAAGGTAGTCAGCATCTCTACCTTGTTGGCATATTCCTCCGGCAGGCCAGATAAGATCGCATCGATCAGATGGATGTCGGTCACCGACCCATCAATCGCGCGCAGGTTGGTGCAGATCTGCTTTCCACGCATGATGAAGCTCATCATGCTTTCCTCCGGTTTCTTGGTAAGTCCTGTTAACTCCTTGCGCAGGGTGAGACGGCGTGCGGCGGTTTGACCCGCATGCATGTCCTCGAGCATCGTCCACGCATGCTGCGCAGATTCAGAGTTCGCCACCAAATCCACATACTCATTGCTCACACACAAGCACATGAGTGCCAATGCCTTTTCGGAGTGTTCACTGTCTTTTTTTGTGATGGCTTCTCCAACTCCCTTGGTGACCAGCAAAGCGTTCATCCGATGTTTCCATATCGGGAAGTTTTCGGAGTTCAGTTTCTCGAAGTTCACTCCTTCCATTTTGTTTTTGTTTTTCTCTGTTCTCTTTTTTGTTTTTTTTGCGTTTTCTTTCTGTTTAGTTTTTCAGTTTGTTTTCTGTTTTCTTCTGCTTCAAACGGGCTCCGATACCATGTAAGAAGCAGGGTGTTGACTTTGGATACGTTCGTGGGTTGCCACCTTCGTCGTTGTGTATTACATGCAAGAATGAGTGGTGAGTATCCCCACTCAATGGCGGCTTCATCGACCGCAGAGGACCTCTCAGTAACCGGGATCCCTCCTCGTCGGTATCGAACACTGCAGGAATGGGCATCGCCCTTCGAGGACCCACAGGGGCCCCATACTCCTCGAAGGTACTCGACCGAAACTCGGTCGTGGTCCTTAAGGGATTCGACCTCCCAGGGACCAGGGCTTGAGCAGCCTCAACACAGTTGTACTTCGCCTTGTCACTTCACAAGTTCCGTAGTTTGCATCACAGTATCCTTCGAGTAGATTCTGATTGTGTGATCCCAGAAGTAGTCCATGAGATTTTGAGCCACTCAAATACTTCAACACTCGCTTTGCAATCGTGACATGTGTGTTCGTCGGCGCAACCACAAATCGAGCCAAGCAGTTCGTAACAAAGGCAATATCTGGTCGAGTACAAACTGCCAAGTACATCAAACATCCAACAAGTTCTTGATATGGAAAGTCAATCGTTGTGTTTTCATTCGCAGTAGTGAATTTGACTCCTAGCTCCAAAGGAGTTGAGACTGCTTGGCACTTGTCCATACGAAACCTTTGCAAGATGTTTTCAATATAGCTCTCTTGGGATATAAACACCATACCTTTCGGACGGTCCCGCTGTATTTTGATGCCTAGAAAATGATCCGTAGCACCAAGGTCTCGTCCTTCAAATTCTTCGAGTAACATGTTCTTAAGCATTGCCAAGTTTTGGACACCATCGCCACAAAGCAATAAGTCATCAACGTACAGCATCAAGAGGGTATTTTCTGCACAGTATAATCCAGGGTCTGCATTTGAACACACGAACCCCATTCTCTCCAGCTTTTCAGTAAGTTTCAAATGCCATGCTCGAGGTGCCTGTTTTAGTCCATAAAGTGTTTTCTTCAACTTCCAAACTTTTCCAGGCTGCTCAAATCCAGGTGGTATGTCCATAAAGATTTCTTCGTCAAGATCTCCGTTTAGAAATGCTGTCTTAATATCTATGTTTTGAATTTCCCAATCTCTTGTTGCTGCAATTGTGAGGAGCAGCCTCAGTGTGCTATGCCGTGCTACCGGTGCAAAAGTCTCGTCATAATCTACACCATTCACTTGTTTGAATCCTTTAGCAACCAAGCGAGCTTTGAACCGTTGAATGTTTCCATGTTGAACATATTTGATTTTAAAGACCCATTTGCAGGGTAGTGACTTGACTGCATGGACTTTTTCAACCACATCGAAAACATCGTTTTGCTGCAGACTTGTTATTTCCTCCTGCAAGGCAAGCAACCAGTCTTCCTTCTGCGGAGATGTTAGTGCATCTTGGATACTTTGTGGCTCTTGAATACAGAGATTGGCAACCCAAAAATCCTGAGGTTGTCGTCGTTCACGAGTAGGGTATCTTCTTTCGTTGCGTGCAGCAGGTTGATTTTCTTCGGTGTCCATTGGGTCTTCGGTAGAACTTGTGTTCTGGTCTACTGTTTCTAAATCTTTAGAAGGTTCGTTGCAGTCTATCTGCATGCCATCAGTTTCCACTAGGAGGTCCATTGGTAGTATATCCTGCTGCATTTCCTTCAAATTGTCCTTTGTGGTTGTTTTGTCAATACTAGTAAATTTGACATTCCTAGATATGATAATTTTGTTATCACACATTATTTTGAATGTGTCCTTTGTTCCAGGTTCATAACCAAGAAATATCCCACGTTTACTCTTTGCTTCGAGTTTTCCTGGATTTTCAGTTGGAGTTTTCAACACAAAACATTCTTCTCCAAAAACATGCATGCAAGACAAATCAGGTTTTATACCGAAAGCTACTTCTATGGGTGTTTTGTCATGCGGCTTGCACGGCAAACGATTTCGTACGTAGGAACAGAATTCTACTGCATACGGCCAGTAAGATTTGTCAAGTCCACTGTCAAGTAAAACGGCTCGTACTTTTTCGATCAATGTCCGATTGAACCGTTCAGCGTTGCCGTTTTGCTGCGGTGTATATGGAGCACTGGTTTGTTGTACGATCCCGTTTTCGTTCAGAATGTTTTTCAATCCATGATTACGAAATTCTGTTTCACGGTCGGAGCGAATGACTTTTACTGGGTGTCCTGTTTGTCGCTCGATTACCTAGACAGCAACTTTGATCACATCTCCGGCATCAGATTTAGATAAAAGTGCTTTGGAATAACCTAGCTTGCTGTTTTCGTCCAGAATAGTTATGATAAAACGTTCTCCATTTTTTCCACATGGTGTGATTGGGCCCATTAAATCGAGATGCAGTAATTCACCGGATTTTGCTGTATTTTCTGTCTTGTCTTTTTCAATTGTTTTTCGAGTCTGTTTTGCTTGGATGCAGATTTCACAGTTTTTCACATCCTCCAAATCACTCTCATTCAGCCCGGTGACAGCACCTTTGAGTTTAGGCATCTGGCCAAAATGTGCCATTTTTCTATGTAGCTCGAATGCAGAGCAAACTTTCTCTCCCGCTTGCTGCAGCATGAAAAGCTGATGGACTTTTGGAGCAGTAATAATTTTTGTTTTCCCTTTCCAGATGCTGCACTCATTGTTGGCAAAGTAAATATCAAAACCATCTTCAATGAGTTTGGTGACGGATATGAGGTTGGTCCTTAGTTCTGGACAAAACAATACATCATGTAACTCGAGTTCCGGTTGTACTGCAACATGACCAAGTGCTTCAGCAGTTACAATTTGTCCGTTTCCAACTAAGATATGTTCTTTCCCAACTTGTTTTCCGTTGTTTTTGAACAAGTGTCGGTTGGAGCAAACAGTTGTTGTTGCCCCACTGTCAACTATCCAAACATTCTCAAGAGGCGCTGATGTTCCACAACTGTAGGTACTAGTCACAAATGCAAATTTCCCATTTTGTGTTTCATTGTTAGGTTGCTTTTGTAGATGTTTTGGGAGTCCATTTAAGTACCAACATTTTTCGCCTATGTGACCTGTGCGTCCACAGTAGGAGCAGTTCACCTTTGGTTTGCGTAATTGCGTAACAAAGGCTACTTGTCCTTTGTTTGTTTCTCTTGTTGAGAGTGCACTTTCGGCTTGAAGTAGTTGATTTTGTGTCTTCAGCATGTCTGTTTCTCCCATGGTTGCCAGCATTTCAACCTTGTTATCGTACTCACCTGGCAATCCAGCTAAGATAGAATCAATAAGCTGTGTGTCTGTCACAGAGCCATCAATGGCCCGTAGACTCGTACAAATATGTTTAGCCCTCATTATGTAGCTTATCATATTTTCAGTTGGATTTTTACTCAAACCACTCAAGTCCTTCCTTAGACTTAGACGGCGAGCAGTTGTTTGACCAGCGTGAATCTCTTCAAGTGCTGACCACGCATCAAAAGCACTTGCGCTCTGTGCGATCATATCCACATACTCGTTTGTCACACACAAGCACATCAATGCAAGCGCTTGTTCTGAGTTTTCATATTCCTTTTCTACCAATGCGCTTTCAATACCTTTCGTCACAAGGAGAGCTCGCATGCGGTGTCGCCAAATAGGGTAGTTGTCAGATGTGAGTTTTTCGAAATGAAGTCCACTTTCCATCTTTTCTATTGTTACGTTTTTTTTTTTTTTTTGTCGTTGTATTTTTGTTCTTTCGTCAGGTGTTTTCTGTAGTCGTCTGCTTCTAACGTAGCTCCGATACCATGTAAGAAGCTGCGACTTGTACGTTCGTGGGTCTCCACCTTCGTACTTGGTCTAAATTACACACGAAATGGATGGTCGGAAATACCCTGGATTAGGGTTTCCATCCACCGCAGAGGATTGTGGGTGCATTCCCCTCTATCCTCGACGGTAACTACACTGCACTTATGAGGGCATGTACCTTCGAGGAGCTATGAAGCTCCCTCATTCCTCGAAGGGTACCGTATACATTTTAGTCTTCCAAGCGGGGGCTCGTCTTGTCTAAACCAGGGACGAGCATGCTCAACACATTTTTCGCGGCCATGTCCACTTCTGCCACAATAGCTGTAGGTAAACTTCGGGCGTCGGTTCTGCGTAGCGAAAGCAACCTGGCCTCTAGATGTCTCTCGCACGGTGATGGCACTTTCTGCCTGGAGAAGCTGATTCTGAATTTTGGCATGTCTCTCTCTCCCAAGGTAGTCAGCATCTCTACCTTGTTGGCATATTCCTCCGGCAGGCCAGATAAGATCGCATCGATCAGATGGATGTCGGTCACCGACCCATCAATCGCGCGCAGGTTGGTGCAGATCTGCTTTCCACGCATGATGAAGCTCATCATGCTTTCCTCCGGTTTCTTGGTAAGTCCTGTTAACTCCTTGCGCAGGGTGAGACGGCGTGCGGCGGTTTGACCCGCATGCATGTCCTCGAGCATCGTCCACGCATGCTGCGCAGATTCAGAGTTCGCCACCAAATCCACATACTCATTGCTCACACACAAGCACATGAGTGCCAATGCCTTTTCGGAGTGTTCACTGTCTTTTTTTGTGATGGCTTCTCCAACTCCCTTGGTGACCAGCAAAGCGTTCATCCGATGTTTCCATATCGGGAAGTTTTCGGAGTTCAGTTTCTCGAAGTTCACTCCTTCCATTTTGTTTTTGTTTTTCTCTGTTCTCTTTTTTGTTTTTTTTGCGTTTTCTTTCTGTTTAGTTTTTCAGTTTGTTTTCTGTTTTCTTCTGCTTCAAACGGGCTCCGATACCATGTAAGAAGCAGGGTGTTGACTTTGGATACGTTCGTGGGTTGCCACCTTCGTCGTTGTGTATTACATGCAAGAATGAGTGGTGAGTATCCCCACTCAATGGCGGCTTCATCGACCGCAGAGGACCTCTCAGTAACCGGGATCCCTCCTCGTCGGTATCGAACACTGCAGGAATGGGCATCGCCCTTCGAGGACCCACAGGGGCCCCATACTCCTCGAAGGTACTCGACCGAAACTCGGTCGTGGTCCTTAAGGGATTCGACCTCCCAGGGACCAGGGCTTGAGCAGCCTCAACAGGTACACCTACCACGGTGTCGTGCAGCTTTTCCATCTGGCCAAAATGAGCCAATTTTCTGTGCCACTCCATGGCTGAGAAAACGTTTTCCATTTTCCACAAATCACGTAAAGACCATTTTTCTGCACCGCACTGAGGACTTTCTGCTTTCCTTTCCAAATCGCACATTCCCCATTTTCAAAGTACACGTTGCATCCACGTTCCATCAGTTTTGGAACCGAGATTAAGTTCACCCGTAGTTCCGTACAAAACAGCACCTTCTGCAATGCCACGTTTTCAGCAAGAGCAACGGTTCCAGATTGCTTGGCGTGCACTACTTCTCCATTTCCAACCAAGATGGACTGCAGCGATGCTTCTTGTGTCATAGATGTAAACATCTCTTGTTGAGCGCAAACATGAGCGGTGGCGCCGCTGTCCACGATCCAGATGTTTTCCAAACAGTTTGCTTCTCCACATTCCAAAGCGTAAGAGACCAGTGCAACCTTTTCATCCGCCTTGTTGAGGCTGCTCCAGCCCTGGTCCCTGGGAGGTCGAATCCCGTAGGGACCACGACCGAGTTGCGGTCGAGTACCTTCGAGGAGTACGGGCCCCCCGTGGGGGTCCTCGAAGGGCGATGCCCAGACCTGTAAAGATCAGTACGACGAGGAGCGAGGAAGGTTGGAGACGCGATCCTCCATGGTCGATGACGCTACATTTTACTTGTGATGCACACCCGCCACTCTCTACGTGTAATACGCAATTTCGGAGGTGGCAACCCACGAATATATCCAAAGTCATCGCCATGTTCTTTATAAATTCATAAACATGAAGCGTGTAAGTTGCCGAAGTATTAGAAACTCGCCAAGCATCCATCCAACTAGGAAACTACGACAACATCAACATGATAACAAAGCGTGAGAAAGCGGAGGCCAACTCGGCCTACTAGATTTGGTTTTCACTTGTCGTAGAGGAAACCGGTGTCCACAAGATTACGTTGGACCACTGTCGCCACCCATTTGGCTCGTTAGGTCTTCACCGCACTTGGAATTCACACAAGGGTAGCCCAGTCGTACCTTCAAGGGCTTGCATAGTATCACGACGGATGGGAGCTCGCTTCCATGTCGATCTCCGACCCATCGAAAATCCGACGGTCCCACAAGAGACGGAGGTGTTTAGAGAGGAATGGTAACGGAGTTGCGTCCGCGTCCCGTCGAGGAGGTCTGACCCGAGGCGCTCGTCCAACATAGAGAGCAACATCGCCAAGGATGTCGAATGCCGAATCCTGCATGGTTCGGTCGATGTTTCTTCCCGTCGAGGAATTCGAGCAAAGCGGTGGACCAGGCCGGGCGCAGAGGCGTTGTCCGCGATAATGGACCCCGTGACCCGAACACCAACACCCTCTAACGCAAGACACCTCCAAACACTTTGATGCACGCAAGCGATTGCAGTGCAGAGACATCCATTGGCTGCATGTGGTTCCCGCACCATCGATTCTACGTCCCGCACGCAACACCGTGCCATCGCCTTCGGCCTTGATGCGGGATTCGAAGTTTGTCTTCGTGTTCTGCGCGCCAAGTCCGACCCGTCCTCTAGGCAGGGACGGGGGCGGGCACCGACGTCATCCTGTGTCGCTAACGAGCCTTCTCCACCGTTCCATTTGCTCCGCCGTCCGCTCGGGCGCGCCCTCGTGTGCATCGGCGCTTGACCTTCCCTCGATCGACGACGATCGTCGTCCCATGGATCCATGCCCCCGCCACCATCCCTTCCCTTTGTAACAAAACGAACCGTGGTCCCGCGATGAGAGCGTGGGGTCGCCTGCGAGCATTCGGATGCGGGTCGATCAATGGGGCAGAGGTGGACGGTATGATTGACGGAATCGCGGGCCGACCGGGAACGGCAAGCCGCGCACCGTCTCGCGGGGGCCTTCCTCGCACGAGTGCGTTGGAGGGGAAAGCATTGGTTTGGACACTTACACAGAACCTGGCCCGAGCGTCCTCGCTGCGTTGCTTACAGCGTTGCGAATTGGTCGTTCGAAATCCCGGCATGCCAAGGGGCACGCTCGTTCGACCCGTCCCCGTCGCCGTCGGAGGACGCCTCGAGACCGCCGGATCGCCCTCCTACTCATCCGTCCTCGCACCGGCCGCGCTAGCGACGCGTACGGCGGGCAAGCGCGATCGGGAGGCGCCTCCCGCCATGCTACCCCAGGGTCGCGCACGGGTCCGCGGACCCCACGGTGAAGGGGGCAGGAACGGACGCGCGCGCACACAAGCCGTGCGAGGCGTTCCTCCAGGCAAAGGCCCGCTCGGACGTGGCCCTCCGCTCCGACGGGCCGCCCGTTCCGTCCGCGGGTGGACGCCCGGACAGGGTCACGGCTGCGCTCTGGTCTGGAACACGACCACCTCCCCATCCTCGGTCAAGCACCCCTCGACGTCCTGCGGCCCTTGGAATTCTCGCTCGAGGGAAAGGCACACCTCGCGAAGCTTCGGGACGGCGTCTTCGAGGATGTCCGCCCACTCCTCGTTGCCCGTGGCGTCCTCCTGGGCCCATCGCTCTTGCAGCCGTCCGTCGTCTTGCACCGCCAGCCGCACGTTATACGCGTCCAGGGACAGGACGGTGTAATCGGCCGTTCCGGGGGTCTTGCTCAGGCGAAGGCGCACCGGCACACCGGGGAACGCCCCGGACGCGAGCACCTCCCCGTGCCCCCGTGCGAGCTCCACGTACGCGGCGTTGGGGTCATCGCGGAGCGGGTCCATTGTCATCATCACGAAGCAAACTTTGGGACGGACCAATTCTTGGAAGAGCACCCCCATTCGAACCGGCCGCCTTGCGTCCCCCGTCCGGAGGCGGTTCCTCACCGCGCGCTCCGAGTACAGGCTCGACCACACGGTCGCCACGGCGGACGCGAGGTCGCCGGTCGACGATCGGGCCCCCGGCGAGGGCGCTTCCCGTCCCCTGCCCACCAGCGCGGGCAAGGAGTCGTACAGGCCGGCCGCCGAGGCCCCCGGCAGATCCTCGTCGGACGCGCTGCTGCGCACCATCAACGCGGTCCCTTCCCCGAACGCCTCCACCAGGGGCTCCAACGTCGCTTCGGGGAGCAGGGCGTTCTCGGACACGAACGCCCGGATACGGGCGGCGGACGCCCCGAGCTCCGTCCCCTCCTCGAGCGTTCGCCCCTCCCGTACCGAACGGTCGCGCGCGGATTCCAAGCTCCCCAGCAGCTCCCCAAACGCGACCGACCTCTCGGTCTCCGTCAGGAGCAATTCCATGCTGCCTTGGGGGAGGAAGAAGCTTCGGGGCACGCGGAAGACGATCCTCGATCCCGCGTCCCCGTTCCCGCGGCTGAGACGCTGCAAGGTGAAGCAATGACCGGCCTTGGCCCCGGCCAGGCGGTGCACGGCCACGGGATCGGTCTCCTTCTCCATGGGACGGACTCGAAGGTCCGTGGGGACGTCGCCGATGTCCCCATCCACCGCCGCCTCCGTGGAACTTCCTGCGTCCGTGCTGCGCTCGCGTGCGGCTTCGATCGGACCCTCCGGCGACCCATCGGGGTCGTTCGACGTCTCGCTGGTCTCCCGCAGGGACACCTCGCCGTCCCCCTGGACGGACAGCGTCACGTGGGTGCCGATGGGGAGGGCGGCCAGTTCGTCCCAGGTCTGAGGGTCGTCCGCCGCCGCCATGGGGGCGCCCTGCTGCCTAGCCCTCAACGCCAGATGGGACAGGTGCGGGATGGGATGACGCAACAGGATCCCCCGCACGTCCGCGCCGACGTCTTCGTCCCCCGTGGCGCGTCCCAGGAGGAGGACCTGTCCGTGGCTCCCCCCCGTCCCGTCCCTCGCGCGGGGATCCGGGGTGGCGTCGGGAGGTCCTCCTTCCTCCGAGGACGAGCGGTCCGTCCCTCCGGACCCGTCCGCCCCCGAGTCGCCGCGACCCCGGACGTCCGACGCGCCGTTCGGGGTCACCGAGACGCAGAGCCGTCCGGACGACCGTCCCACCACCACGGCGTCCCAGGGTTCGTCCGCGTGCCGGGATCCCGCGCGGACCCTGCCCAATGCGCGGAGGGTGGCCAGTCCCTCGTCCCCCAGCCTGGCCACCGCGAAGCAGGCGTCCGATCGCACCTCCGTCTCGTGGACCCTGGCCGCCTCGGCCAGGAGCGCGGCCGAATCCGCGTTCTTCAGGCCCACGGCCAGGGATTCCGCCCTGGGGACCAGGACCTTCTCCAGCTGGTCCGCGTGCCGGGTGGACAATGAACGGGCGCGCTGGAACAGTGCCTTGGCTCGAAGCGCGGGTGGGAGACGGGGAGGTGCGACCGATCCGTCCACGATACGGCTCGGGGTCGACGCTCCCAGCGCTCGATCGCACCTTTCCATGAGGGCCTCCCGCGTGTCGTCCCGGCCCCATCCCGGGACCTCTCGGAGCATGGATGCGCATCCCTGGCGGATGGATCGACCGGGAACCGTCAGGTGGGGCATGAGGGCCGTGTGGTCCATCCCCACCATCAACGCTTGGATTTCCAGGCAGACCAGGTCGCTCCAACCGGGCGTTTCGAGGGCGTCCGTCTCGTCGTTCCCCCCGCCGTCGTTGGAAGGATCCGTCCCGTCCAGGAGCCGCTCCCGCGCCGCTTCCAGGAAGGAGGCCACCGCGCTCAGCTTCACGAACGCCAGCTCTTCCAATCGCGCGTCCGCCATGCGCATGGCGTACCTCGTGGTGCAGGACGTTCCCTTCGCATCCGCTTCCTCGTCCTCGAGGACCGGGGCCCGGTCGGAGATCGCGTCCAGGACGTGCCTGCGCAATTCCAGGGACAGGCGAGCGACGTCCAACGCGTGGACGAACCCGGATGCGTCCGGCTGGCGTTCCCCCTCCTCCGGTGCGGGGTCCGTTCCCCCATCGCCGTCAGGGCTCGGGCCGTCCTTCCCCCTTTCGTGCACCGAATGCTCCAAGGCCTCGCGCAGGGAATCCAACCGGCGGATCCCTTCCTCGTCCAGGACCGGACCCAGGGCGTCCAGGACGTCCCGCAAGCCGGAGGCCCCGAAGAAATCCTTCAGCTCGCGGTAAAAGGTGCGGAACTCGTCCACAAACGCCTGGGGATAGTCGGCGTCCTCGGCCGTGAGCTTGGACAGCATCTTGGCGCTGGCCACCAGATCTTCCGGGCCGCAGGCGCGATGGAGCTTGTTCTGGATGGTGTGCTTGATCTCCTTCCTCACCCGATCGCAGCGTCCGTCCGCCCCCTTGCCGTGGGCGATGTCTCGGATCCGGGTCAGGGGCTCCGCGTGGGTGAATCGCGCATCGAACGCGGGCAATCGCGCGGACACCCGTCGTGCCAGTGCACCTTCCAGGCCCGCGTCGTGGGTCGGGTGCGCTTCCCTGCCGGTGGAAGGCATCCGGGCGCGCGCCCTGGCCCTGGCCCTGGCTTCCACCCCTTCCACCATCACGAAGAGCTCCTTGCTGATGCGTGCGTGGTGGTTGGGGCGGTAGTGTCCGTCCGCATCCTCGCAAGGCACCCGTCCCCGTGCCATCCAGGACAGGTACAGATTGGCGCAGGCCATGGCTTCCAGGTCCTCCTCCTCCCCACGGCAGAGGGCTTCGATCCGATTCGGGTCCGGCTCGGTCGTCGTACGGAGCGTGCGGTCGTCCTCGTCCGCTTGTCCCTGGACCATCCCAGGGGGGTGGGATGGATCCGTGGCCTTCCGGTGCAGGTTGTCCTTCAACGATTCCCTTAGGGCTTCCAGCTTCTTCCTCCAGCTCCTGGCCCGTCCGTCCATCTCGCACAGCTGGCGAGCGATCGGATGGGCGCGTTTCCAGGCCTCGGTGGTGGTGGAATCGCCCAGGACTTGGGCACGGTGGGTTCCTACCGTGGTCGCGTCCGATGCGGATGCATCGCGTGCCTTGTCGTGGCGCAGTTCCACCGGCCTTCCCATCCATCCGTGCACGGTCTCGCGTGCGCCATCGTCCTCGAAGGCTCTTGCCTTTCGCGTTTCGACGCGTTCCATCCCGTGGCGCTGGTGTCGGTGGCGTGTGGGCGGCACCCTTCCCCTTCGGATGGGTTTCGTTCCTTTCCGCTGGTTCCCTCGGATCAAGGAGGACGTCCACGTCCCTCTGCATGGTCCACGCATGCGAATGGTGGACGCGTGCGTGCTTCCTTCCATGATATGGCGCGTGTGTGGATCGAGGACGAAGAGGCGAACGGGATGGAACCAACCGACTTTCTTATTCTCTTTTGGGGAAAAAACTAGGGGATAACTGTGGGGTGGAAACCCCCACCCCACGAAAGGGGAGGGAAAACGGTCCCCCTCCCTCGACGGGGAAGGGGCCGGTTCGATCCACCGGGTTGGAGGGAGAACCGACGCACGAGGGGAGGGAAAGGACGGTGACCGCGGAGGGAGAGGGACCCGATGCGACCCCCCGGTCGTCCCCCCAGGGAATCCATCCCGGGCATCCGGACCCCCCTTTCCTCCCCGGTCCGATTCCCCGCCTCGGGAGGGAGGGCGGTTGAACCCATCGGTCCAACCCGGACGAACAGGGTTTCATCCCATCCCCAAAGGGAAACCATCCGGGTTCGTGTCGGGACATCGATCCGAACGGACGGGGTCGCCTCGATGCAGCATGCAGGAAACAAGAAAGGTGCATGGAATGCATGGGATCGGACCATCACATCCAACAGATGGACGTGAACCAATGGAAGAGGACGAGGGGAGCGGAGGGAACGTTGACGGACGATTGCTGCCGCGCCGGAATCGCGCGACGACGGGAGAACGGAACAGCAAGGCGGTCGGAACCGTCGGTACGCACGGGCGGGCATACCCGGACCCTGGTTCAAATGATTCGCCTGATGGCAAGCTTTGGAAGCGCCGTACCGAACCGGGAACGATCGACGATCGAACATCGGTCCCTCTCACCCGAAAACCATCGAGTGAGACGCTCCGGACGGCCAAGAATCCAACCGCTCGGATCCGAAGGGTCATGGCATCGGCATCGTTTCCACCGAAATTCCCGGTGGGCGGACCGGGGCGACGAAACGGCCCAAACCACCCACCCCTGGCTGCCGGAAACCCAGGGGCGTGCGGCTTCCATCCGCCCGAGAAAGAGTCGCCATGGAACGGAACAGATGCGCCCTTGCGTGCATTCACTTACAGGGTGCACGGCCGTCGAACGGACGCAAGCCCGGGAACGAAAGCGCAAGATGCTTTGCGGGGTCCTCCGCCTACGTTGGCACGTCGGTTCCAAACGACTCGTTCCCGTTTCTGCCGCCAGCAAAGGAAGAACGCCAGGTACCTCCGTGGCCCATCGAAGGCGTTGGATCCGTCTCGCTTCCTCCGAGCCACGACCCTCCAGAACAAGGGATCCAATCGCGTCGAGCCACCCGCAGGATCGGAACGCCCCGGGGCGGTCCCTCCAAAGCCAAACGCAGTTTGCCGGGATGCCCGGCGCTCTGGCCCTCCTGTGAACACGACAGCATTCGCACAGGGCACGACGTTCTAGTCCCTGGGTTCCAAGCAGCAAGGGTCGAGGACCGAGGATCCCTGCTCGTTCCTCCCTCGAGGCCCGTCCGCCGAATCGCGCTCGCCCGCGCCCGGAACCGCGTCCGGAACTGCCACCTCCTCGTGGTTCGCATTGGATCCCCCGCGGAACGACGAGGCGACCCCGTGGCGTTCCGAGGGAGGGTCCCAGGCGCGTCTCCCCTGCCAAGCGATCCGTCCCCCTTTTCGGGTCACTCCTCGTCCGGCCGGAAGGGAGGGCACGGATGCGACGGCTGGCATCCACCGCGCTTCTCCCCTTTCTCCCTTGGAGAAGGAAAGGCCTTCGTCCTCATCCGGGACACTTCGACCACGCGGATCCGCTACGCCCCCGTCCGATGCGTCCGACGCGCGTCCGTTCCAAGACCCTTCCGAGAGCGAGGATGGGGACGGGTCCACGGAACCCGTGGGGGGTCGTCGTCCGGGGCCGTCGTTCGCGGGTGCGGGCATCGTCCTCATCCCCAACGGAAGATGGCGGAGGCCCAGGTGAGCCCGGCCCCGAACCCGGCGATCGCCACGGTGTCTCCCGGTCGTATCTTCCCTTGTCGGACGGCCTCGTCCAGCGCCAACGGGATGGAGGCGGCGGACGTGTTCCCGTAGTGGGCGAGGTTGGAGACGACTCTCTCCTTGGGGAACCCCAGACGATCGGCGGCGGCGTCCAGGATGCGCTGGTTGGCCTGGTGCAGGACCAGCCAGTCCACCTTGTCGGCGAACTCTTCGGGACCGATCCCCGCCTTTTCCGCCGAGGCCTTGAGGGTGGCGGGCACGGCCCTCACGGCGAACTTGAACACGTCCTGTCCGTTCATCCGCACGTTGGCGTAGGACGCCGGTCGATCCCTCTCCGCGCCGTCCGGCTTGGTCCTGTCCCCGTCCTCGGGGTTCAGGTACCGGGCGGTCAGGTGTCGGTTCCCCCCGCCGTCCGACCTCATGTCGAACGCCAGCAGCGCGCACGATCCTACCGTGGGATCCGTACGGGGCGGGGTCGTCCCATCCGCGTCTTTTGTCGTTCCCGTTCCTTCTTCGTGCGCCGTGACCAGGACGGCCCCGGCGGCGTCCCCGAACAGGATGCAGGTCCCGCGATCGTTCCAATCCACGCACCTGGAGAGCGCGTCCGCCCCCACCACCAGGACCTTGCGGCAGGCCCCGGTGCGCACGTATTGGGCGGCGGTGACGGTGGCCAGCACGAAGCCGGAGCACGCGGCGGTGAGATCGAACGCGCAGGCGTTCCTGGCGCCCAGCGCGTGTTGCAATTGGCACGCGCTCCCGAACAGGTCGTCCGGGGAGGAGGTGGCCAGGATCACCAGGTCCAGTTCCACCGGATCCACTTGGGCGCGTTCCATGGCGTTCCTGGCGGCGGTGGCGGCCAGCTCCACCAGGTCTTGTCCTTGCTTCACGACCCTGCGGTTCCGGATCCCGGTCCGCGCGGCGATCCACTCGTCCGAGGTGTCCATGCGGAGGGCCAGCTCGTCGTTGGACACCTGGCGTTCCGGCACGGCGGATCCGCAACCCCATATGCGCACCTTGGGCATGGCTTGGATCCCGAACGCCTCCCGTTCGACGTCTTCGCGAACGTGGTCGCGTCCTGCGTCTTCCTGTCCGTTTCCTGCCACGTCCCGGTGGCGTGCGCCGTTCCCGTCGCTCGGAAGGTTTCGGACCTGCGTCTCTTCCGTCTCTCCACCGTCTTGCATCCCTTGGTTCGCCACCACGTCCCTCGTTCCTCGTCCGATCTCCTGGCTCAACGTTTCGCCGTGGCGTGGACGTGGTGGGATCCCGTCGAAGCGCCTCCATTCCTTCCGTCGGCCCGTGCGTGTGGTTTCGTTCGCATCCGTCCCGCACCTCCGTCCTCTTGCGTCTGCGCATTTGCGTGCTTGTACAAAACACCTGGTCCCTGCCATGCCTGCGAGGTGTCTCCTCCGACGTGGAAGTAGTAGAAGGGATGGAAGAGAAGGGATGGAATTGGCCGCACGCATCCCCACCTCGTCTCCACCGACCCAAGTCACACACAAAAACCCACCCGTCCCACTCCTCCTCCTCCTTGGAGAGACCGACTCCCCCCTGCACTTCCTCCTCCACCTACACCCCTGCACCGCTACGATGTGCGACTCTCGCCCACGCTCCTGCGGGTCGATGCCGTACGCCTCTTCCGACCCTGCGGTTCGCCCGATCGGATGGGCACCCACACCCGCACGCCTGCTCCGACGAAACCCTTTCTTTCTCAAGGGAAGGCGGAAGAACGCGTAATGGGCTTTTCCCGACCTCCACCGAGGGCGTGGGCGAAGGGGGATCACGAAACGTCGAAGATCCACGCATCCTCAATCGCAAGCTACCCTTGCCAAAGCGCACCCCTAGACCGGGGTTGTTGAGAAGCAAGGGTCCTACAAGACACCGTGTGGAAGCCTTCCCAAAAAAAAAAGAGGAAAACGAAGATCAACACCGCGCGAGGATGCCGAGGCGTCCAAGGGAGGACGATCCCCGGGCGACAAGAAGGCGATTCACGCGGTTGCGCGACTGTTGGACGCGCTGGTTCCACGCGAGTGGGATGAAGAACGGCTCGACGCGACCGTAGGAGGTGGCGCCTTCGACCACGACAAGGCACATGACAACTTGCCAATGATTCGATCAAGGGTGGCTTTGAGTGTACCTATCCATGAGCTCCAATTTCATCCTATGGGTTGTGGAGAACTTCGACAATCTGGAGGAGCTTGGAACACATGCTCTTTTGTGCGAGAGATGGGTAGATGAGAGAAATAGCCTACGTGGCGTGAGACGTCTCCAAAAAATGAAGCGAATCCCTCGAACCGTTTATTCTATTGTTGGAGAAGGACAAGAGGAAGGCTTCAATTGCACCTTTTGAAGCATCCTACGTAGAGCTTGTTCTTGAAAAACGCAATGATGAAGAACACTGAAGGAGAAGAAATCTGTCCCAAGGACTACGGGAATTTAAGAGTTGCCTTGCGCTTTCTGTTTCGCGGCGCATTTGTACCTCTCTCCTTCTGATTCGATAGCCATGCAACGGAAGTTGTCATTGCTTTGCATTGTGTTTCGATGCAAGGGCATGGAAAGGATGCTCGTGAATCACATCATGTGGGACAATGTCCACTACCTTTCCTTCTTTATTGTGCGTTGGCAATGAAATATTGCTAAATTTGGACTTGAAGTGCTTACCTGACCTATGTTTACCCTTGGAGACTATCGGCATGTGCAAAGATCACGCGTGCACTTGGACAATCATACTTTGCACGGGAAAAAATTCTATGAATTTATTTATTCCATTCCGAAAATGTGACGAAGACCAAAGAAAGCAAGGCCGGTAGCCACGGCATGTGCATGCAAACGCAAGCATGCCACCGAGTGGTCCACTTCTTGCACTTGTAACCGTCTTAGCATGCACTAAGAGGGCTGATTATGATATTGATGCCCAATTCGATTAGCTTGCGGCCTATGCACGACACTCAAAGCAAATGCAAGCCTTGAATGCAAAGACGCCTAGCATACTTCAAGCTTATGGTCTTGACCCCAATGACATGGAAAGACATAGCAATAGGAAAGGCAAGAGCATTTTCGTTTCTTTTGTGATTGCCCATGGACCAAGCATCGTTCCAATGTGTGAAAGGGCAAGATGGGACATAGGTTAAGCCATGGGTACTTCCTTGCGCGATAAATTTGTCTGTGAACAAGACATCGGTATAACGATCACAATACACGCACCATATGCTTTAACTGTGCTTGCTCGGCTTGCATTCCAATTTGCTCCTGGTGTGGACATGGTCGTCCTTCAAAAGCGTTTGGCACTCACGTCTGGGAAAATTTCGTAAAAAACGCCCGCATAGCCTGTCGTTGAACGTTGCTTGGCTTCACTCCTACACCACAAAAACTATTTGCTTCGTCTTCTACCCTTAGAGAATCCATTCGGTTCATCCCCTTGTGGCAAGAGCCGGCCACGGAGTACTTGAGGGCATGTGTTTTTATCGAGGTTACGTTGGATAGATGCAGTGCCAACATCACCGCAACAAACATTCCAATGGATCTACACATCGTGTCCACTTGCAACAAAGTACGTGATTGCATCGGGAAAAAGAAGGACGACCTACTTAAGTTGATCCACCAATATCTCGATGCAAGGGACCATGAGTGTGGAAACATTACTTAAGCAAATGTTCCATATTTCTTGCATGCACTCATTGCACCCATAATGGACAAAATCCTTGTCCTCGGTATGGTACGTGGTCAACAACCTTCCTTAGAACCGTGCAATGCACATTCCATGCTCGCTTCTACACGTTTGCTACCAAATCCCATCCGTGTTCCCACCAAGTTTACAATCAAAGCAACGTTCTTGAATAATTGTAGTGGCGATCCACCTTTGAAAAGAATAACACCCTCCATTAGGCGCAAGAAACGATATTTTTTTGGTCGCCGATCTAGAGTATCTCATGGCATCAATCGCAACGCATCATGACACATGGAGCAAATTGGATGGAAACAAACCAAACCATCCGTTGTGCGCATTAAGTTTGTATGCCCGACCAAAGAGTCCATTTCTACAAAGATCAAGCAAGGATAGAGCCTCATGTGAAAGTGTTCATGCCACTACCTTCAAAACCATTGAAATAAACAATGTGACAACTTGGAAGGACCCGTGAGTGATATCCTAAGTGATTGGTTGACATGGCGAAGAAAGACTATGTATGAAACAACCTCAAAATCCACGATATATTGAGGGTTCCTGTAGCCCTTGGGAGGAGTGCCCTTAAGTTGATCTTCCCCACCTAACCCAATCGATTTATTTCTCCCAAAAGAAGGAATCGAGTGTTGTGATGGCAACGATACTTTCTTTTTGCCGCCCTTTCTCCTACTCGCTTCCTCAACCACACTTTTTGTCGTGCTCTCTTCCTCTCTCAAGCAGAAACGCTTTCTCGCTTACCCATTGCTTTGGTGACCCTCTCCAGTCTTCGGGTTGTGCAAGATGCGACTTAAACGTGATGCCCACCGGGAATTGAAATTTGAGCTTCTAGGTTTCACGCCCTCATTCGGAGGCACACCGTAGTTTTGCATCAATGGCCGACTGTCGTCCGTACGGGATCTCCGTCCTTGGACAAAATGCGTTGGTGCAAAACTACGGTGTGTCTCCGAATGGGGGAGTGAAACCTAGAAGCTCAAAATTCAACTCCCGGTGGGCATTACGTTTAAGTCGCATCCGGGGACTACCTACTAGGGTTCTCTCTCCTCTCTCGCAATCGCTTTTCCCCCATGCGCGTGGCCAATCACACGTCGTGCAATCCATACGTTTCCTGCCTTTGTGTCTTGTGTGTGCACCTTTTGGACATCCGGGGGTGTGGGTGGTTGGCACGTGTCCGTTTCTCCTACCTCCACCCCCCCCCATCCTCTTGGTTTTCATGACGGTTGTCTGTTTTGCTATGGATCGGTGTCCTTTCTACCCTTCATCCATCCTTACGCCATCCATATGTCCATCTGTCAATCGACCAATAGTTCAATCTTTGGACGGGTGGGGCGCGTACTCGTTGATTAGGGCGAGAAAGGAAGGGGCGGGATCCTTCTTTGATTCCAAGAGGTGGTTGGTACAAGGAAGGGTTGGAACCTACCCTTTCTTGCGTGGTGGGATCGAACACCACGGATGGGAGGCCGGAAGCGTCCTCTTTCCAACCCATCCCCGAATCGTTCCCATGCGAACGAACCCCATCCATTCCGTCCGATCGTTCCTTGCCATCGATCGAGCAGGAGGAAAATCGAATGGAGGCACGAACCGGTCCAAGGACGAAGCAACAAAGAGGCGGGGATCCACATTGAAAGTGAGGCATTGAGCTTGACAACGAGCTCGAAGGGCGACAAGTCGACGGAGAGAGCACCGTTTGGGAGTGGTGGGGGATAGATGGAGGGAGAGTCTGGTGCCCACACTCCATCGCGTCCAGGATGGGAGGGAGACTCGTGTGCAGGTTGTGCAGATAGGGTTGGATGGACCGAGGGTGCCGACACGGGGTGGCTGTGAGAGAGAGGGAAGAGAGAGAGGGGAGGAGAGAGGGAAGGCATCCAAGCGCACACACGTGGCGAATGGTGGCGGTGTTTTCGAGGATGGGCGGAGTCGCGCGACGTGGGACGTGGCACGTGGCACGGAAGGGAGACGAAGGGAAGGAAGGAAGGTCCAGGAGGAGGATCCATGGAGACGCATGCGAAAAGGAACGAGGCTCGACGAGGACGGACCCAATCCGCGAGGAGCGACACCGCAACACGTCCTTTTCGCCATCCAAGGCAAATCCGAACGCGGCCAGCGGCCCTGCTGCGAACGGGGAAGGAGGCTTGTCCTACGCACCCAGATCCACGCGCAGGCAATGGTGGATCGGAACCATGGCCACGACCTTGGGATGGACAAGCCACGTGTTCCAACCCTTCCAACGTGGAGCCATGGCTGCACCTCCCCCTCCAGCACCAGGAAGAGTGAGGTACCTGGGATTGGCCACCAGCTCCTCCAGCTATGGCGGATATGGTGGAAACGAGAACAGCGAAGACAGGTACAAGTACTACTACGATGTGCCGGAAGATTGGGATCAAGCCACCGTGAACAAGATCGAAAAAGCAACCAACGGGACCGATTCCAAATGGACCAGCAAGAAGAGAGGTGGAGGAAACGAAAAGATCTATCTGGTCACCTTCCCAGGTTACTCCACCCTCAAAGCGCAAAGGGGAGAAATCATGAACGATCTGGCCATCTCCGATTACGACCTGCAAGACATCCTCTCCGGCGCGGAAGACGTGAAGATCCATGAAAGGCAAGTGGAAGGTATCACCTACGTCGATTACGATATCTACTCGTACAAAACCAACGTGCTGGCCTCGGTCGCTGCAGACGGCGGAAGGCTGTACGCGTGGTTCTGCTGGATCCCCACCAGCAAGTGGGAACAGGACGAAAAAATGGCCCGTGAACTCAGGGATTCCTTTGGAGTCATCCAAAGAGGAACCGAGGCGGAAATCAAAGCCAACCTTGAGTTCTACAAACGAAGCTGAGCTTCAATAGAGCTCCTCCCCGATCGCAGCCCCTCGGCCAGGACACTAGAAGCGACGTTTGGAAGACCCTCGCCACGCATCCATCCGGACTCGAGTGGAAGGCGGTTGGACGGTTTGCTGCACCGCATGTGGATGGACGTCCAGTCCGCGCACAAGAGGAGGGAAAGTTGCAGAGCAGGGAGGGACGTGGTGCATGCCAAGGTCGGCTCTCCAGGCGTGGAAGGGTATGAGCACGATCCTGGGCATGAATGCAGGAGGCCACCACGCACGAGGAGCGCGAGCTTTTGGGGTGGAGGAGAAGACACAACGCCGAAGCGTGCTTCAACGGCTGAGTGCAGGGGAGTCAATCGGAATCTTTTTTTTCTAGGTTGGGGGTGCCGGCTCCTTTCGACCAACATGGAAGGACCTGCAGGCACTCTCGGTGTGCTTTTGCAGCAACTGGGCCGCGAGCGATTCGAGCAGAACGAATTCTGCCTGGAATGCCTAGAGTGCCCTCGGACAGTGACTGAACGGTTTTCATGCGACCGATGGTCGCTTTGTAATCCTTTCAGAGGGGTATTTTTTCCTTATCGTTCGTGTGTGTGCATCTGAACGGGGGTTTGGATCGTCTTCCCGTGCCCCGAAAATCTAGGCACTGACGTGTGCCTTCGACTGGCATTGGTTGGTCCTTCAGAGGCGGATCGGCATCAAACCCGTCGAAGCTCTGTACGTCTGCGATGTTTCTCGTCTTGGATGGACCCAAGGGGAATCCGGTCCCAGGTATTGCGGTCCAGGCTTTATGCGCGGGGGAATCCAAGGCACTTTCATCACCGATGGAATGCGAGGTTCATCTCCTGTTCCTTTCTTGAGTCACCGTTGTCGTTCACCTGCATCCTCCCTTTTCCTTCCTTCGACGGATCGACCGGTCACCATCACGTCTTTCAATCACTTCTGGTGCCCATCGACGCCTCGATCGCGCGGCGACATCGATGCGCCGTCGTCCATCCAATCCTTCCTCTTTCCAAATGTGCTGGGGTGGAAGAGTTGGAGGCCCCGCCCCACCCCCTTCGATCCGTACACAACGGGGTCTCCCCCGACCCCTTGGCCCCACTTTCGTGACACACAACTGGGGCGTGTTGGTTCGTTCTGGATGGATCCTTCGTGTGTGGTGTCGAGTCGGTTCGACTCCCCCAGAGCGTGGACAGGATCGTCTTCGACGTCGCAACCATGGCTGCGGCTCGAAGAAGGAAGGACCAGACGCTCAGCAAAGGCGCAGAAGACACCTGGAAGGAAAGGGACGCGTGCTGGATCCGTTCCGACACGCAGGTCTTGGACGTGGAAGCAGCCGAGCGCTGGGACGTGCTCCACCGTGCAGTCGGATGGGATGCCAAGAGCGAACCGTTGCCTTGGGACGTCCTCCTGAAGCAGATGTTCGAACAGGAAGATTCTTGCGGCAAGCTTCCCGTCCATCCGTCCTTGGAGCTGTTCTGCATCCCGAAAGATCCGGCATGGCCAATGGACTTGTGGACACAAAAGGGGCTGCGAGTCAAGGAAGGAGGACGCATCCCAGCCAAGACGGTGCTGGGAACATACGCGGGATGGGTGGGATACGAGGAAGAGTACAAAGCGATGTTTCCACCTGTGGAAGCGTACGGAGGAGACGAGGCTCGATGGATCCAAGGAAATAGCAGGCTCGCTTCCTACACTGTCTGTTGCAAGCATTTCAGCCAACAATGCCCTCATCCCATGGGCCGCCTCATGATCGCCGCACCTGGGATGGGGAACTGGATGGCCGCCATCAACGATGGCACGTGGTCGCCAGGATCCAAGGACGATGTAGACATAGCCAGGAACCGTCCGTCGAACGTGGGATTCTTGGAAGTCCTGCACCAAGGATGGCCGTACATGATGGTGGTCACGACCAGAGACGTGGAGGCGCGGGAGGAGATCCTCGTGAATTACGGAGAGGAATACTGGGAGGAGTATTTGGATGCCATGGCTCGCGCGAAATCATGCGGTCACACGAACGGGAGGCAGGGCTGAATCCTGCATTCTGTCTCGTCATGGGGATCGTGCATATCCATCAACAAACGTGGGCTGTCTCTATGATTTGCGCTCGCCTTTGGCCGCGCATATTCAAACCCTGGTGCGTAAAGAGGAGCTGGCTCAAAATTCTGGGATCGGCTTCCTTGGCAATGGCCGCATGACCGGGCATGTTGCATACCTCGTGCATGGATGGCGCCACACAAGCAGCCGCGGATCGGTGCCACCAATTTGCGCACACCGGGATTTCTTCGCCTTTAAAAGGGATGCAGAATTTTGCTCCGTGTGGCGCACCTGTTTGCGAGCGTTTGATGTTTCCTTTGTCGCCTTGGTAGGGTTCCATCGAGCAACCGCTCACCCTTCCAAGGAGGGTGCGCTTCGGTGGACCATTCGTATTGCCACGGCCGTTGAGCATCCGACGGACGTAGCGCGTCGGTGTTGGTGTCGGATCCATTCCTTGGATATCGACGTTTGTCGTTCCGTGCCCGAAGCCGCACGGGAATCGCTAGATCGAGGAGCGGTAGCCTCCCGTTCCGCGGCCGTTGAACGGCGCATGGGTCTTCTTCCGCAAAGGGGGAGTTGTAGGGTGCGTGGTGGCGTTTATCTTCGAGAGCACAACAGCAGGCGCTTGTCTTCGTTCGTTGGAGGACGCTTTGGAGTCGTGGGCTAATTGCCTACGCGTGGACGGGACAAATTGTCACGGAGGCAAACCGTCACGCGCGTTTTGGTTCTGAGCCATGTCCGAGGTCGATTCATACGCCCGTAGGATCGATGCACGAGAGCCACGTTTGCGGACGGATGGTTCGGCCTCGTCGATGGAGTTTTCATGTTTTCATGGCGTGCAAGGTCGAGACAGCCAACCAAGAGCGCGGATGTCCTCGATGGTGGACGTGGTATGTAATAGGAAGCGTTGGCGACCCTCGTGGATGGAAGCCATGACCCCCCCCCAGTCGTGGCGGTTCCCAACACCCCCCCAAAAGGATGGGTCTGGTCTGCGGAGGGAAGGAGACAAGGAGGGGGTCCTTTTTCCCCATCCTTGCTTCTCCCCGGGTCCGTCCCTCCTCGATTTTTTTTTTTTTTTTCGGTGGCGAAATATCCCGTCCTTCCGTGTTTCTTTTCGATGTTTTCTGCCCTTTTTTTTATTTTCGTGGAGTGGTGCAGTTCGTGTCGAAGACGAGCACGCGCGGCGCGATGGAAGGCGCAGCGACGATCAATCCCAATCCCATCCTCGTGGCACGTGCAGAACGTCCTCTGGAGACCGTGTCCAAGGCGGAAGCGCGGGGACGAGACCGCAGGAGGTTCGGATTGCTGGTGGACCTGCCCACGGAGGCGTGGGAAGACGATGGGAACACGCGCCTGAACGAAGCGAGAGAGGAACTGATGGACGCGGTCGAAGGAGGAGAGGACGAGATGGACGAATGGGAAGTGTTCGAACACGTGCGAGACATCATGGATCCGGAACATCCGCACACCTTGGAAGAATTGGGCGTGGTGTCGGTGGACAAAGTCGCCTGGGACCAAGCGCGAAAGAGCGTCCAAGTGGAGTTTGCACCCACCGTGCCACACTGCAGCATGGCCACGCTCATCGGACTGTCGCTTCGGGTGAAGCTGGAACGATCACTCCCGAAACACTGCAAGAAGGACGTGGTGGTCCATCCTGGAAGCCACGCCTCCGAAGACGCACTCAACAAACAGTTGGCAGACAAAGAACGCGTGGCTGCCGCACTCGAAAATCCCAAACTCAGGGAAATGGTCGATCAGTGCTTGGCCAACAGCGAGTGAGTCCGACGCAACGACGATACCGGAGACCAGGCAGGCGGTCCACGACGACCGAGCGAGCCGCAAGGAGCGTTGGTGGAGACGTGAACTCGTTTCAGAGCACCTGTTGGGCGTTTATTTTCCAAGTTGTTGATCGTGGAGGCCGTCCCTCGACTGGGACCGCCACACGGTTCGACAGGGGCCTTCTCACGACGCCTCGTAAGTGTCGCGGCGACGGATTGGGTCGAAAAGGGCACACCTTCAATAAACAATACACACTCTTTCTGCCATCTTGCTCCCATGCGCCACCACACTCCACCCCACCGACGACTTTCCCGGACCCGGCTCGTCTCGCGCGAACTTTATGCCGCGTGGATCGACGGCCGGTCCTTTTAACAATGCTTTGTTCGTTGGCAAGAACGTTGCGTCCATGCATAGGAGCGCTTGAGGTCGTGGGAGGGACACCGGACGATGCCTCCACAAGATTCATTGGCCGGAAGAAGGTTGGAGTAAGAAACATGCAACACCTTTGAACCCAGGAATCGCGGACGGCACAACGCCCTGGGACTGGGAGGTTGCATCCAAAAGACTATCTACGTACACGACCTTGCTTGTGTGCGATTGTGCGGGTCCTCCCTCGAAACTGGACGATCTGAGGGGGATCCGATTATGGTCAAGTCGCTGGTGGGGCTTTGGATCCAACGCGTGACGCTTGGCCGTTGCATATGGGATGGAGAACGCCATCTTCCTTGGCGCGAATGCCCTGGCGAGGTTTAGAGCCCGCCCTTGCAGGGGGGGGGGGGGGGCGAGGCTCGGATGGCCTTGTGCTAGGAACTTGGGAATGCGTCCGTGTGATCCTAGTGGCACTCAATCATGCCGTGAACGGTTGGACGTGGCGGCGCATGTAGCGAATGCTGCGTCGATATGCGGATCTTGCCGCGATGTCGACGTTGGCACGGGTTTGTTCGTCCGCCCGAACGTCCGCATGTAGAAGCGGTGGCGCTCCTATGGGGAGGAGGACAATTGGACAAAGATGCACAAGCTTCGACTCTTGAAGGAGAAGCCTTCGCACATGCAGGGTACGGATCGCCCCATGCTTGGGTCGGTCAGGAGGACGTGCAACTCGCATCAATGACGTTCTCCTATCCACGCATCGGAGCGCACCAGCAAGGAATGGATCGCATTGCCACCGTCGTTTGCAATCGCTCCCGGACGGCGGTTGGGCCCGTCCCATCCAACGGTCTGTCTCGGGATGCCAGCGGAACAAGCCCTAGTTTGGTGGGTTCCTTTCCTTCCTTGCAACCACGTTTGAGTTTCACGGTGTGCCGCGAGATATGTTTTAGTCCGGTCCCATTCCGAGCGATCCTCCCTCCATCCGGATTCCGCTCCTTCGATCATGGGACGGGGAGGCGTACCCGCCCGAGTCTGCGATGGAGTGTCTATCGCTTGTTGGAATCTTGCTCCACAAGCGGTTTCCATCCATCCATCCCTAAAGTTGCCGGGCAACGGGGGCCGTGGGCGTGGCGCGTCGGATGGCACGGGTTCGTTTCCATTTCGGATCGCGCTTTCGTTTTACACACGTGGGAGGGTGCTTCTGCGGTCGGTCACTTCGCGTAGGACCCATGGACGCGAAGCTGTGCGTTCCGTTGGCTTGGTGGATGCGGATCGTCCCGTGCTTGCTCCTCTTCGCTCCTCGCACCCTTCCGACCCGTCCGTCCCATCCCCTCCTCCCCCCATCGTCCCTCCCCGTCGCCTCGGCCCGCGGAGGATCGGTCCCCTCCCTCCCCCCTCCCCGCCCCTCCTTCGTATCCGTACGCGTACCCGTACCGCGTGCTTGGGTCCGTGCTTCGGTTCGTGCTTTGCTTCCCCCTTCGGATCCTCCTTTTTCTGGGCTCTCGAAGGGACGTCTTTCGCCACTTGTGCGCGCGTTCGAGGCAGTGACTCCTGCTGCTTCCGTTCCGGGATGGCGCGTTCGAGGTCCTCGACGGTGCCGGAAGGGGCACGAGGACGGAAGAAGCGCGTGACCAGGGCGGCCACGGCGGTGAAGGACGCCTTGCGGAAGTGGTTGGCCGGACACCGAGGCGTGGGTGCGGACGAGGCGACCCACGACACGAAACGGTGGATCGCGGAGGAAGGTCGGGACGCCATCCAAGACGACGAGGAGACCGATCCGGACGGGATCCCACGTCCGGAGGAAGGGAGGAGAAGACGAACGTGCAGGTCCAACGTCGAGGTGGAGAGCTTCGAAGCGCTCCTCCTGCCTCCCTTGGCCGATCCACGTGACGCCGAGAGTCCACGTGTGTGGAAGGACGAACCGACGGCCTGGCACGTGGAGGGACGAGAGGCGAGCTCGGCCTCCGCGCTGTGGGAGCAGCTGCGCGAATTCTTGCTCACCCGCGAGGAGGACGTCGAGGCGTTCCGTCTTCGGATCCAAGACATCACGACGTCTTTGCGCGAGGCCTTGCTCCACCTGGAAGAACGGAGCCTGCCGTCCGATTTGCGCTTGGACCTGAGCGCTTGGTTCTCCGATCCGTGCAGGTCGACGTCCATCGGATCCGCATCGGGCAAGGACGCGGTCCAGGAGGTCCTGCTGGGCGTGGAAGAGCGCTTCGAATCCTTCCTGTTGCCGTTCGAGGAGATGTGGCGCGGTTGCGAGTCGTACTTGTCCTTCCATTCGACCAAGCCGGATCCTTCCACGCCTGTGTTTTGGGACGCGCCGCTGGGACAGCTCGTGCTCTCCTGGTTCGGCATGGATCCACCCTCCGTTCCATCGGACGAGGTCGACGGTTCCCATCCACAGCAGCACCCATCCCGTGGTCCGCACCACGACCTCGAAGAAGGCGCACCCAGGACCTCCTCTCCCGACCTGCACGAATCCGTCCAAGCCCTGGTCGACCAATGGATCCCCCCTGCTCCAGGGGCGGAAGGTTCGTGGGAGGTGTCCCAGGCCTGGACGGGAAGGACCGCGGACGTGTGGCGAGAACCGACGCGTCGGCTGTGGCGCGGGATCCCTGCACTTGCGGCTCAAGAGAAGGATTGAAGGACAGGGATAGGGTGGGAGATGGAAGGAAGGGAAGGAAGGGATCCGAAGGACGAGGGTGAAGGAACGGACCAAGGGGAAGAATGCCTCGTGCTGGTGCGAACCGATCGCCTGGAACGAAGCGCCGTGCGCGCCAACGCCGTGGCCCTCACCGCCGGAAGACAGGAACGGATCCGAGACCTCACGGAACGGTTCCAAAGGACCTTGGACGCCTTGGAAAACAAACGCGTGGAGAACCGAACGGAAGCAGGAAAAGGAAAAAAGAGGAAGAGGAGCTTTGGCGTGTTGGGACTCGTCGCAAAAGTGTTCGGAGAAGACGCGTGGTTGGACGTCCAAGCCAAGGTCGGGGTCGTCTTCCCAGGAAAAGGTGGAGAGTGCTGGGCCGTGTTCACGGAATCCGAACACGAACCGCAAGAAAAACACGCGCCCGATGCGGACGGGATAGAAGCACCGGACGAAACCCAGGAAACGAAAGGGGATGGACCGAAGGCCAGGAAAACACACACACCCGAAGAGAGGAAAGCAGGGGATGCGATGATTCGAAGCGAGCTCCTGAAAATGGTGGAACGAGGCGAAGACCCATCCGTTCCGTTGCTCCTGAAGAGAATGGAAGATACGCCTTTCTCCACGGCCACGCTGAGGAAAAGAGTCGCAGAGTTTCGGAACGAACACAAGGAGAAGATCAACGGGAAGAACCAGGCCTCGAAAGCCAGGGGTAGGGAGGCAGAAATGGCTCCGCCCCCGAAACAGGACTCGAAATACCCGAACGACAAGGACACGATGGCCGGCAAGAAAGGGGCGGTCGACAGGGATGCAGAAAGGACGACAATCAAGGAGGCACCCGGCAAGGACGAGGAGGAGTCCCAAGGAACCACCGAATCTTCCACCAGCAGAGAGGAAAGCCCCGACCCTCCCCCAAAGGTCGCGGAGAAGGTGAAGAAGAAAGACAGCAAAGACGAGGAAACGAAAAAGATATGGAACTTGGCCGAGAAGGTGGAGAGAGAAAAGGGCAGGGTCACCATCAAACTCATGATCGAAGCCTGCGATCGAGCCTTTTCCAGGGCGAAGATTGCGAATGTGTTGAGAGAGTACCATGCAAGCAAGCAGGATGCAAAGAAGAAAGGAGAAGACAAAACGGTAGGGACCAACGCCAAGCCATCGACGAAAGGCAAGGCGGGGGCGGCGGTCGTTTCTCCGGAGAAGAAAGGCAAGGCAGAGGAATCGAGCCCGGCCAAGAAAGGCAAGGTGGGTCAGGGAAAAGACGCCAAGGTGATCGATCCTTCTGACAAGAAGGCGTCCAAGCACGAGGAGCCTTCTTCCACGAGCAAGGAAAGCTCTGGGTCGGACACGTCTTCCGGCGACACTCGTTCTTCCGAACCCTCCGAATCGGACGTGCCTTCCCCTCTCCCTTCCAAGAAGAAGGAGGAAACGGAGAAAGGAGCTCCCACTTCCAGTTCTGGCACTTCCTCTTCGGAAGTCACGGCTTCGAGTTCTTCTTCGGACGACAGCAAGGCGCAGCGCGTCTCGGACGGCGATCACGAAGATGCCGAAGGTTCGGACGGTTCCCGAGGCGGGAGCCCGACGGACCGGGAGGTCGACGAGATGTTTCTGAAACGTCCGGACGTTTTGTCTCAGCTCCTGGACACCCCGGAAGGAGCGGCCGATCCGAAGTCCAAGAAGCGCGCGCGACGCCAATGATGGCCCTATCAACCATTGCTTCGCGGCGGTTCGAAGGAGCCCTCGCCATTGATTTGTTGGTCGTGCCTTTCCCACCGATCCGTCCCAGGTGTCCGAGGAGGGGACCTCTTGCGTCTCCCTCGTGTGTGCCTTGGCTCCTTTAGGGAATGCGGTGCACGTGGAGGAACGCGAACACGCCTGGGACGGATCTGTGCGTGTTTCCATCGACGCTTGACTCTTCCTTCGCTGGTTCCCTCGCATGTCCATGGAATTCGCCATCGAACGGGCAGCTCGCTCGTCGACGTGGGATCCCAACGCACCGATGGGCGAAGGACGCGCGTGCCGTCGATCCTCGTTGGGCCGCCGTCGTGCCGTCCATCGCAGCAGTTCCGCGCCTTTTCCATGGCTCTGGTCGACGTGGCATTCCTCCCTGGCCTTGAACAGGACGGAACCTGCACCTGTCCTCGTGCACTCGCTCTTCCATGGACGGATTCCTGGATCCCCTCTCGCCTCTTTCCTTCCTTTCCCACTTGGCGACCACGATCCGACGGCGACCATCCCGCGCGTTCGTTTCCCATCCGTCCATGGAACCGGGACGTCGCACACCGTCCTGGCCAACTCCCGTGCACGTCGAAGGAGAGGAGGAGGCACGTCGACGTTCCCCTTTCCTCCATGAATTCGGATAAGAGTGTCGGTGGACGTGGGTCCCTGTTCCTCTCGTGTCCATCGAAGGAAAGGGAGAGGACCGAACCTTTGGGAATCGAAAGCAGTTTCCTTCGCGTGGACGAAAGGAAAGGAAGCGGTCCGCCACGTGCGAGACGAAGATGGCGAACGAAAGGCCGCTGGAAGACGTGTGGTTGGAAGCACACGAAGTGGCGGGCTGTGCGTCCCTGTTGAAAGCCATGGAACGCGCCTGCAACGCAACCCGGCGCTGGAGCAAGCGATGCAACGCGTTGCACGAAGAAACCAAGGTGTTGCGCAGGCTGAAGTATCGACACAAGAGCCAACATCGCAGGTGCAAGCATTTCCACCGCTTGGAAGGGGTGCTGCGACACTTGCGACACGAAGAAGAGATGAAGCTGTCCCAGCTCACCCAGCAAATCGGACAGGTCCTGGTGCTTCCCATGGAACAAGATCGAGCCATGAAGTGGAAGCACGAGAACAGACCGCTGCTGCCCGTGTCCAGGACCGGTGAATTGGTGCTCAGGAAGATGTGGGCGTCCGCACAACTGATGAGAAACTTGCACGTGGACTGCCTGAAAACCGCACAGCTGCTCCTGCAAGAGATCGCCCAGTCCTTCTTCATGTCCTATGCATTGACCGTGCTCGCTTCGGTGTCTCGGATCAGCGTCTTGGCCATGCACCAAATGGTGCAGGCCTGCGAAGCCTACAACGCCATGGTGGAACTGCTTCCCTGGATGCCCGATGCACAGACCAAACTACAAGAAGAATTGCAAACCAAGGTGGATCGCGGAAGAGATGCGCAGGGTCCTTTGCCCAAGGGGATCTCCTGGAGGTGGACCAAAGGATTGGCACATTTGAACCAAGAGGACGCACTGCCAGCTGCATCCGCGCTCATCCAGTCCAGACTTGCCAAGGCACTGGGGAAGAGGAAACACGAAGAACCCGCATCGAAGGCGGAAGACATCGGGCGACCCTTGAATCGAAAAGAGACCGATTGGGACGCGATAGGAGAAGAAGTATTGTTCCTGGTGGAAGACCGAGAGGGAACCGCGGTGCAGGAACATCTTCCTCCAGCTTTCGATGCCAGGGAAAGGCACCAAGGCCCAGAGGCCACCGGGGAGGGAGGAACAGAAGGAATCGCGCAAGGCAGGGCAAGGGAAGGTCCGATCCCTTCTGCTCCAGCACACACGAGTTCGGGGCACAAAGTCGATATCGGAGCGGTGAGGAAAGGGGACCAGGAGACAACCCGTGGAGAGGTCGGACTCAAAGAGGTGGACCTGGACGCGTGGCTGGGACACGCCGACCGCAAAAAGAAGCGAAAGAAAAAGGACAAGACGCGTAAACCAAAGGGAAAAGGCAAAGGGTCCGGGGACAGCATCTTCAACGTGCTGTGGGGACCGTGAAGAACGGCTCGCAGTGCGGCATCGTCCACCAGGGGGTTTTCTGAGGTGAGTTGGCAGGCTTGCACAAGTGGCAGCATTGGATCCTTCCACCGGCGTGTCGTTCCGTGCAGAATTCAGGGCACTTGTGTTCGTTCTGTTTGGGATTGCATGGAGGGCACCTTGGATCGGGGCGGCGGGCGCGATGCGCGAGGAAGGCAGTCCTGTCCGGTGGTACGGGCTCGTGGACCACCTGCAACCCCTTCCATCGAGCCCACGCGTTTGGATGCATCGGGCGGTGTCCCATCCGCTCCCGTGCAACCAGAGGCTGCATGGGGTGGGTTTGGATGGTCATGAATTTTCACCTTTGAGCCCTTGGACGGTCGCCTGCGTGCGATTGACGCTGTATGGGCAGGGTTCGGAGCATCCTTCCATCCCACTTCTCCAACCTCTGGCCTGGGATGCTCATTCCACCTTTTTTACAACGGGATGGTCAGGTTCCCATGACCTTTTTCTTGGGATCCGTCCCAAGGACGTCTTCCCACGGACCTTTCCCTTTCTGTTCGGGTCTGCGACCCGTTTCAAACCGGGAACCTTCCTTTTGAACCGGAAGGTCCTTCCGGTTCCATCGGGAGGCTCCACCGGGTTCGGGGGGTGGGAAAACGCACGTCCCCCCTTCCCTCGGTTAACATTCGGGTTAACCCTGTTTCGGGGGGAAAAGGGAAGGATCGACCCTGGTTCCCACGTGGCGAGGTGGCCGTGCCTATCCCCACCCCGGGCTTAACCGAAGGGTTAACACGTGGGCGACCCACTTCTCCCGGGCGTCGGGGAGAACCGGGGGGAACAAGGGGAGGATTTGAGACGCTCGGAGGTTGGGTGGGGAGATATTTTTTCCACCAATCGGATGCTCGGGTTCGCCCGGTCCCGTGCGCACGGGTACGGCTCGGGTCCGGACCGCGCCGTCTCCCATGCCCGCAGAGGACGTCTCCTATGCCACCCCCTCGACCTCCCCCCGTTCCTCGTCGCGCCTCGCACCTCCTCCCCCTCCCCCTCCCGGATAAGCCTCCGATCTCCTCGCTCGCTCCCATCTCCGTTCGAGGATCGCCCCTCCTTCCCCGTCCCTTCCTCTGCGCACGTGTCCGTCCTGGTGCGGTACCCCTTCGGATGCCATGCCTCCTTCCCCAGGGAAGGATTTCCCTTCGTGCTCGGCTCCTCGCGTCCATTTCTGCATTCGCATCGATCCAAGACGACCTCGCGACCGCATCCGCGCCTCCCAAAGCTCCGCCACACGACCTCCGAAGGACACCAGGACGCCATGCAGACCGTGACGGCACCCGTACGTGCGGCCACCGCGGCCAGGCGCGTCGCACGCGTGGAGAGGACGAGGTGCCAGGCCGTCCGTGGGAACCAGGAAGAACGAAGCGGAAGGATCGCACCAAAGGCCGTGCAGGCGTCCTTCGCCGCTGCGGCTGCGTCCATGCTCGTGGCGGCCAGCGCCATGGCCGACGTCACCGTCAAGCTGGGAGACGACAGCGGATCGCTGGTGTTCGAACCCGCCGACATCACCGTCGCCAAAGGCGAGAAGGTCACCTTCGTCAACAACAAAGGATTCCCACACAACGTGGTGTACGACGAAGATGCCGTGCCGGATGGCGTGGATGCAGACAAGATCTCCCACGAGGATTACCTGAACGCGCCGGGAGAGACCGTCACCAACGTCTTCGACGTGCCCGGAGTGTACGAAGGATACTGCGAACCACATCAAGGTGCGGGTATGGCCTTCAAGATCACCGTCAACTGAACGCCGACGCAAGATCGGATGGAGGGGATGCGGTCGTCGAAGAAAAACACGTGAACGGAGGATGGAAACGCAATCCTGCCAACCTACCCTTCGAATGGACCTGTAACCAAATCAAGGTCGCGTCCCGCCGTCCGTCTCCCTACCCCCTCCTGGACCCGGAACGATCCAAAACAAGACCTGCACGACATCCCAAGGATGTATCCAGAGCAAGGAGTCCTGCTGGAAGGAGTCCGACTCATCCGACGCGGTGCTCCGATGCTATAATGAACCGTTCCTTACACGAACAGCGAACCGTTCGGGAGGGCGAACGGGAGCCACTTGGATGCAAGCCAAAGGTCATCCAGTGCATCCGTCTGCCCACGGGAGCTTGCACCATGGACCGCGTGCTGGAAATCCGTCGCTACTGCTGGTCGCTTTTGCATCTTTGGAAGAGACCAGACCCTTCCAAACGTCCAATCGTGCATGGAGGGAAAGCCCAGGTTCGAACCTGGGCTGGTTTCTGCCCGATCGAACGAGGTTCGCTACCTTGCGCTGGTGTGCGTATGTGCTTCAGGGTGGGCGGGGGCAAATCCCCCAGTGCAGGCGTTTGCGTATCCGCACGGATCGTTCCTCAGGGCATGCGTGGCGCGTCTTGTTTCTTCTCCGCCTCCAGGGCCGTGGCCACGCTCCCGTGATCGTCTTCGACCAGGTATCCGCTTTTCCAGCATCCCAGCTTTTCGCCCAGCGCCCGGTTCTTCTCGTGTTCCTTTTTGATTTCTTCTTTGGAACCTTTCCATCCTGCATATCGCTTGAGGTTCTGGCATCCCATCAGTTTGGACGTCTTGATCCGTATGGCTTGTTCATCCCACTTGGTCAGGAAATCCTTTCGGATGTCCTTCCAGCTCCCTACGCCGTGCTTGGCGATCCCTTCGTACAGCAGCGCTCGTTCCTGTGCGCCCCACGCCTTGGTCTCGATCACCACCACCTGTTGCGTCCCACGTGCCGTCGCCATGGCCATCAGCCACTCCGTCCACGCCTCTCCCAGCCGTCCCTCGCACGTCCACCTTCGCTTCTTCCGGTTCACCTTTTGGGGACGAAAGTAGTCTTGTCGGATGTTCCCGTCCACGTCCACCATCCTTGGCGGGGAGAAACGCAAGCGCATCGATCGTGCGTACGCCGCACCCTCGTCCTCCCACCGTCGATCCGTCCGAGGATCCGCCATCGCACGCGTGCCGACGAGGAATGGACGGGCCCAAACGTGGGGAAGGGGGAAAAACTCGTACGAGCTCACCCAGGGATGCCCATGGCAATGCCATGCACGGTGTGGTCATGGACACGAACCACGGGGACGTGGGTGAATACGAATGGAGAAAAGAGAAGGGGTCCTCATCGTCTATCACGGGGTGCGTCTCTACATGGAGACCACGGGTGGGACGAGCCTCTGGTGAGGTGAAAAGATGGCCATAGAGCGAGCAACTCGGGGCAAGTAAAACCTCTACGAAGCTCGTGTTCACATGCAATAGTCGAAGTTTGGAACCCTAGCATTGCAATTTGACCCTGTGTCCCTTGCACCAAAACTAGTAGGTAGGGCGACGAACGGTAGATTTACCTTCTAAAGTTGGATCTTGATGCGAGTGGACAAGAGGAATCATTCCATCCTATCACTGTATCGAAATACACGACCAACACTCGACTTCTAGAATATCTTCGAAAGACCCATCTCGTTGCTCCTTGTTGCTATTCTTGGGGATAAAAAGCATTTTTTGCAACACCGATTTCCGAAGTATCACTCTTCTGTGCATAAACGTCAACCCATTTGCTCCAGTTTCATTCATTCGAAGAGCATGTTGCAGATACGTTGCGGACCCTTTGTTGGGATCAAGGTCGCAACATTACGGAATCGGCATGCACCCATCGTTACCAAACGTGAATTTTCATACTCGGCCGTTGTACCCTGTACAACACACATGATGTTGCCCTCTCGCTCAATTTGATGCGGTCGAGGCATACCCTGGTTGCGTAGTTCGTCCTCCCCAAAGGTTCATATTTTGCAATTTCCCGGGTGCTTCCATACCAAGGCAGGATCCCTCTCGCCAAAAGTTTATGACGATGTAAGCACACCATCCGAACAATTGGTAATTACCCTCTCTACGTCGTTATCAAGCACTACAATGAAGTTAGCCCCGCACAAGCTCTCCCTTTCTCCATCCATTTTCTTCAACTCTCGAAAAGCATCAATAAGGCTTTCCTTTCGTCTTCAAATGAGAACTTGCACTTTGACATTTCTGCGAACTTTTGTGTTTGCGGAGTCTCACATTCACAACTGTCGACGTTGCAACGATTGCTTGTATGTTCATGCACCTTGCGCATAACATGGCCTTGAATTGCTATGCTTTCTTCCAATCACTCCGCTTATACCCTTCACACAGTCCCCTAATTCGATGCAAACCTGTCGGCCAAAATGAATCCTGCAGTTGGATGCAACGCGACTTTGAATCTCCCGGATGTGCTCCAATATCCTAAGCACGGATGGTTGCGGGTTCAATGAATCCAACTCATGGTCGATTGGCCCTGACACTTCACATGCCTTGGTATTCAAAGAGTGAACAAGCGCAACACTTTTGTGGGCATCTGTACCTTTCCGTGGCCGGAAGATGTAGATATCTCGAGTTAAGTATGAAATCGCACTCGTCTCAAAAAAGGCATAGCTTATGCGGAGATTTCCATCAAAGTTTCCTCACAATATTAACGGGATCCCCCCCCCCACGCCCGGACTAGTCCTATCCGAATGAATAAAGTCCCCTTTCCATGATGGGAAGGGAGCGGAAATAAATGCGACGGATCGATGGTACGCATCACCCTTGCATGGAAATTCGTTGAATTGCTTTAAGTAGGTTCAAGCGTGAAGCCCATAATGACCCACATGCTCTTTCTTCTCTCGATGTGGGGAGAAGCCGACAATGCACAACCAACGAGGGGTAGGATGTGGATCCCGACCATTCGAGGTAGCTTGGCCTAGGAGAGGATAAATCGAAAAGAAAGGTGGACATGGAAAGCAGATGGAACATGCGAAAAGGCTGAATGCAAGTGGCTCGATAGCACCGCAGATTGAGGTGCAGGTTGCATTCGGAAAGAATGGGAGTCAAGGTAAGAATAGATCATTCCAACATTCAAGTAATGCAAGCCAATGCATGCCAAAGAAGGGAGATATAGGAAGAAATGTCTCTCTAGATTCATTTCCAAGCCAGCCGTCATAGAAGTATTCCATGTGCATGTACGCGAACGTCGTCTTGGTCCACATCATCATGTGGGTGCGCTTGATGCATGGTAGCACTAGCTATCTATTGAGTTTCGTCGCTCCGTCACATGAACCTCACGTCCATAGCTTGCATATCTAGGACCTATGTAATGGACATTGAAACTGGCAAATACGTATGTGTGAGAAAAGATGGAGAGATGTTACATCGATTCAAGGTGGTGGTATGTTTGTTTTCAACCTTTCAAAGAAGAGGAGACTTTCGAAGATGTGGGAAGAAATCCATCACTTTTTCAAACGAATGGGCAATTAACCCTTCCAGCCACCTACGTGGGTCCGAGAATGTGAACTCTAACGGATGCATTCAAATGGAAGACGGGACCGCCACCATGGTATTGTCCGAAATGTCTACAATAGCAAGGTCGTGATTTCGAATTATGCTCGAAGCCAAGAGGTTTTCCAAGAAGCATACTTCGTGATAAGAATGCTCACATTGCTTACGAATGCGGGACATCTTGAAACTTCCATGCCCAGAAGCACACTTTGTACCATTGTCGAGGCCAATGTTTCATGCTTCACACATTTTTACAACGAAAGGGTTCCCGCGCAAAGCAACTTCGCCTTCCAGGTGTATGGAACATCACAATGGGATGTCTTCAAGTATCCCCTTTGGACACTCTCTCTTGTCCGCCGCTGAAATCGTTATGTTCCGCGAATTCCACTTGAACTGGATCGAAGATTGATGCTAAGGGAAGAAAGTAGCGTGCGCAGACAACTTTTACTGGCGACGGACTCATCGTAGAGATACGCAGGGCAGTTTTGCACGACGGTGCGGTCCCATCTTCTCGCGTGCGTTTGACGGAAGAAGAGGCGACGTGTGTGGCTCTCCTTTGTGGGCGTGGAGTTGGACGGTGTGTTGGGCAAATTCCGATCCTCTCGGTTTGCATGGCACCGGGCATCCTACGTGCATCGATAGTGGAATCGACGCCGTGGTGCAAACCGGTCCAGGTAGGATCTTCTATGGCAAAGACACGAAGTTTGCTACATGAATTTGGACGACGTCGATCGTGTTTGCGCGCTTTCAAGGTCCATCGGTCTTCCAAGGATCCTGCACCAACATTACGACATGGTTGGAATCCGTCCAGTTGCCATCCACGTGTCTCGCGTGGACCATTCAGTCCCCTTCAAAAGTCGTGGCTGTGCCTCCACTCGATCAGCTCTGCGCACGTGGACGCGTCGCACGCACGCGGGTCAGCCTCCCACCTCTTCCTGTTCCTTCGTTCGTTGTTTGTTTTCTTCTTCTCGTTCCTTTTCGGACTCCGTCGGTCCGTCCTTCCGTTCTCTCGAAATCGCACGCACTCTTCTTGTCTTCGGTGGACATGCTGTACTTGCTCACGATCTTGTCCAGTTCGGCGATTTCAGCGGCGGTGGATCCAGCGTCTGGCGAAGAGGCTTTGATCTTGGCCGCGAGCTTGCGCAGCAGCCTCTCGTCTTCCTTGGCGAAGTACAGCCTCTGTCCGTGCGTGTGTCTCCAAGGTCAGCATCTCTCTCTCTCTCTCCTGACTTGTTCCTCGTGTTCCTTCTTTCGCAAAGCTTCGCAGCGCACGCACTTCTTCTCCTTTTTCGCGGTCGTCGTAGATGGTGCCCATCCACCTTTGATGCGGCGTCCTGGCGATCCTCCACGCGGTCCTGGCACGTGCCATGGCCATGTTTCCGACCACAGGCGCGTGTGTGCCTTCCTGCCTTTCCTTCGGAGGCGCGATGGACGCGAAGCACGTCCCAAACGCGCGCGAAGTGCACGCGCGATGGACGCGGATCCGATCTGATTCGAAGCGAAGCCCACCACCAACAACTTCACAACGAATTTCACAACGGGGTTGGGACCGAAGGAGAGTCCAGCTTCCCTCTCCCGGGAGGATGGGAAGGGGACGTGGGTTTTGGAAATTCTCTTTCTCTGAGTTTCAACTTCTGTTTGGCACGATCTGATTGTGATGTGGTTGGGAATCGGCTTGCAATGTGTCTTTTGCTACAGCGCTAGTTCGTTGATGCGATTTTCTATCTCTTCTGTGTATATTTCATCCTTCGAGAACGAGTTGCGATGTGTTCGCTCGTGGGCAAGAGAATGGAGATATGGAGGTGGTGTCTTCGTCAAGGTTCTCGTTTACAGGTCATGCGCTGCGCTCTTCAATAGTCGTAGGTGTTCGATTTCGTGAAATGCTATTGCATTGGTATACTTGAGTGTATTCGACGATCGTTTGTCGAATTCAATGGTTGGTTCACGTACCAAATTGTTCGTCGCTACTCATGTCCTCGACGTTTCACATGCTGGGTAGTCGACCGTTCCTTTCTCTTCGCCTGTGGACTTGGTCCTAGAGGGAGAGTTGTGAACCCGAAACGAATTAACATTCGTTTCAACGGAAGGTCTCTACCCTGAGCACGAGACGAAGCAAGGGAGAAGGAAAGAGGAGAGAAGGGCCAAACAAAGGATGGACGGCAACGGCATGGGTTGAGGGAATGATGGGTGAGCCCTTGTCCTCGTAGGCACCACGGAGAAGGGTGCAAGTGTGGTGAAGACGTGGCAAGGGCGAAGAATAGAAGAAGGCACGAGGAGGCTCACGTGGATCACCAACCCCGTCGAGATGGAACGGAGATCGAGATGAAAAGTGGGGGATCGATCCACGTCAAGAGGCCTTAGAAGTAAGCCGAAACCGATTGCCACGGGATTGAATCAACGATGCAATTCGCTTGTAGGTGCGACGTCCGCGATCCACGCGAAGAAGGAGACAAAGATGGATCGTATCCTACCCGATTGGAATCGGGCGTCCACGTCCACGCGTGCAAGAACACGTTCCGTCACGTTACGAGAGGACGCCACGGAAGGCGTGACGATCCTCGAGCCGTCCCAGAAAGGCCACGTTTTACGCTTTTTCCTTCCACACGTGCTCTGCCTTTCTAGTGCTCTGACGAGTCTCGCTTGTTTGTTCCTCCGCTCCAAACACACCGTTCGTTTTGGACCGAGTTGATCCCAGGGGAGGGGTGCGAAAACGAAAGGGGGTGTATCTGCTCGGTTTTCCGGGCCAAAACGGGGTGTGTCTGGTGGTGGCGTGGCGCGTGGACGCGTTCGGCGCGCCGCATTCCTTCCCTCGCGTCCTCGAACGACGCTTTTTCCTTCGAAAACTGCGTCAAGCATCCATTTCGAGCCACCTCTTTCGTTCCCGTAGCGAGAGGACAAGCGCACAGGAAGAATCGACACCCCTCCCTTCCTGGTACGCTGACCCATTGCCTTGGTGGTGGAAGATTGGAGGAGGTCCAAGATGAGGTTGGCACGTGTTTGTTGCTGCACTTTGGACCAGTGGTCGATGGATTTCGCTGGGAACCTGAGGAGGATCAGGAAAAGCCTCCTAGAAGCCAAGGAAGGGAAGGCCAGGTACCGGCTGGGATCGGAACTGGAACTCTGTGGTTATGGATGCGAAGACCACTTCCTGGAACAGGACACGGAAACCCACGCCTGGGAAGTGTTGGCCCAAATCATCGTGGAAGGACTCACTGATGACATGCTGTGCGATTTCGGTATCCTAGCCACGCACCGTGGGGCCAGGTTCAACTGCCGCGTGTTCGTACTGGATGGGAACGTGCTGCTGATCAGGCCCAAGTCCATCCTGGCGGGAGAAGGAAATTACAGGGAAGGAAGATACTTCGCGGCTTGGCCCGCGCACCGTCCGGAAGAAGAGTTCAGCCTCCCAAGGTGCATGGTCGATGTCTCCACGGACAAGAGGAAGACCGTTCCCATAGGATTGCTCGCTCTCAGGCTAAACGATGCCACATTGGCTGCCGAGACCTGCGAGGAGCTCTTCGCGCCACGAGCCCCGCACAGAAACCTGGCCTTGGCGGGGGTGGATCTCATCACCAACGGAAGCGGCAGCCACCATTGTTTGAGGAAGCTGGATCGCAGGCTGGAGCTCATACGCTCCGCCACCAAGACCGGGGGCGGGGTGTACTTGTACGCCAATCAGCGGGGATGCGATGGAGGTCGGTTGTACTACGACGGTTGCTCTTGCGTGGTCGTGAACGGTGAATTGGTCGCCCAAGGAAAGCAATTCGACGTGAAGGAGGTAGAGGTGGTCCATGCGGTGGTGAACCTGGACGCTGTGTTGGCTTACCGCGGATCCATGGCTAGCCTGCGCGAACAATCGGCCATGCAAGCGGTGGAATTCCGGCCGCCCCGGTTCGTGCCCGTGGATTTTTCCCTGTGCATGGAGGAAGAGGAGCAGGCGCTGCATTCTCCGACCGGAGGGATCGTGCCGAGGATACACGCCGTCGAAGAAGAGATTGCCCTGGGTCCGGCTTGCTGGCTGTGGGATTACTTGCGCAGGTCCGGGGCCAGAGGTTTCCTGCTGCCCTTGAGTGGCGGTGCGGATTCCTCCGCCGTGGCCGCCATCGTGTATTCCATGTCCAAGAAGGTGGCCCAGGAGATGAAGAGGGATCCCAACGGCGGGGTCGCCCGAGACCTCGCTCGCATCCTGAGACGGGAGGATGCGCCTCTACCATGCACCGCCCAGGAAATCACGGGCGAGCTGCTCAACACGGTCTACCTGGCGACGGAGCACAGCAGCAAAGAGACCAAGGACAGGGCGGCCAGGCTGGCACATCAGATCGGAGCCCGGCACTCCATGTCTTGGATCGACAGGGCGGTCCAGGCCATCTTGGCCATCGCGGAGATGGCCTGCGAAGGTCAGAAGCCTCGATTCCGATCGGAGGGAGGGAGCGCCACGGAGAACGCGGCCCTGCAGAACGTGCAGGCGCGCCTGAGGATGGTGCTGGCTTTCTTGCTGGCTCAGCTTCTGCCCTGGGCGAGGGGAGAGAAGGGTCGCTTTTTGCTGGTGTTGGGAAGCGCCAACGTGGATGAATGTCTCCGTGGTTATCTCACCAAGTACGACTGCAGCAGCGCGGACATCAATCCCATCGGCGGCATCTCCAAGACGGACCTGCGCCGCTTCCTGCGCTGGGCTTCCCTTCCCCAAGGTCTCGATCTGCCCGTTCTCGGAGAGGTGGAAGCCGCTCCGCCCACCGCGGAGCTGGAGCCGCTGGGAGAAGACGGAAGCATCCTGCAGACGGACGAAGAGGACATGGGCATGACGTACCTGGAGCTGTCTGCGTACGGGCGGCTCAGGAGCTTGGCCAGGGCGGGACCGGTGTCCATGTTCGAGACGGTTTATCGCGCATGGCAGGGCATCAGCCCTCGGGACGCAGCGACGAAAGTGAAGCACTTCTTCAGGCACTACGCCATCAATCGCCACAAGGCCACCACGTTGACGCCGGCCTACCACGCGGAGGATTACTCTCCGGAGGACCATCGCTTCGACCACCGTCCGTTCTTGTACGAGGTCCATTGGAAGTGGCAGTTTCGCATCATGGACAAGAAGGTGTCCAGGATCGAGGGCATGATCGGTCCGTCCTCCTGAATGGAAGCGGCAGGCACAGAGTCCACCGTCGTTTTCCCTCTCCCTCGGCGCGATCCTCGTGGCTCCCGGGGTCCTCGTGGGCGTCGATTGGCGTGTGCACGCTCCTTCCAATGGGGGTCTTGCGCAGGCGTATGGGACGGGCGGCCGGGGTCCCGCACCGGCGGGGCGAGCCAAAGGCGGGGGTGGGGCGTGGGGTCGGGTCGTGCGTTGGCTCCTTCTTTTCTTCCCTTTTGGTTGGCATCGTCCGGTGGCCCGTGGGACGCTCGATCGGTCGTGTTGGAAGGCACCCCTCCCTCCATGGCACGGCGTGGGCGTCTGCCTCTTGTGGTTTGAACGGGAGGATGGGCGCGATGCCCGGTGGGTTCCAACGGCGGCACCGCGCGACGTTCGGTTACAGGATTGCGGTCACTTCTTCTCTTCCGAGCTCCTCATGTAGGTCATTCCGGTCTTGCCGCAGGTCACCCGATCGAAGTGTTCGGCCATGAAGCAGCCGGGCGCCACGGGGGACATCTTGCGCAATCGGGTGACCTTTCCGTCTTCGCCCACCTTGTAGTACTTGAGCACGCGCAGCTTTTCCTTGCGATGCTTGTGCTTGTTCTTCTTGGGTTTGGTGTAGGTCTTCTTCTTGCGTTTCTTTCCGCCGCCACGCAGGCGCAGCACCAGGTGCAGCGTGGATTCCTTCTGGATGTTGTAATCGGCGAGCGTCCTTCCGTCTTCCAGCTGCTTTCCGGCGAAGATCAGCCTCTGTTGATCCGGCGGGATGCCTTCCTTGTCTTGGATCTTGGCCTTGACGTTGTCGATGGTGTCCGACGACTCCACCTCCAAGGTGATGGTCTTTCCCGTGACTGCTTGCGCGTTCCCGTCCGACCGGCGTCAGCCCTCTCCCCGCTCTCTCTCCCTCCCTCCCTCTTCGCTTCCCTCCCGATCGCTTGCACGCACGTGTTTTGACGAAGATCTGCATGGCGCCTCCTGGGTTCCGATCTCGCTCGATCGAGGATGTGACGAAGACGTACGATCCCGAAAACCCTGGGGGGTGACTCCCTCCCTCCCTCTCTCCTGGGGGATCCCGGTGGGAAGGGGGGAAGGGGGAGGTGGCGGCGGACCCCCCCCCCCCTCCTCCTCCTTCTCAAGGGGCTGGGAGAGGGAGAGAGAGCAGGGGGGGGAGAGAGGGAGGGGAGAGGTTGAGGGAGGACAGTTGGGGGAGGGAGTACAGAGAGGGAGTACAGAGGGAGAGAGGGAGTACAGGGAGGGAGTACAGAGGGAGTGGGATGTAGGGGTGTTCCGAAGCGGTGTTCTGGTTGTTGCAACATCAGCAGACCGAACGACCGGCGCTGTAATCCACGAGCTTGACGAGGCTGCACAGGAAGCCCTTCACGCGCTGAGGACGGTACAGGGCCTCGCCCACGCTGCGAGAAGCGCCGCCCAAAGGTGCAGGGAAAGGCAAGGCGGTGCCACCGTTGGTGGTGGAGAGGTGCCCACCGTCCTCCGACCACGAAGAGGTTCGGGAAGGCGCGTCTTCGGACGAGGAAGCGGTGCCCACCTCCCGGGACAGACGAGACCACAGCTCGACCGCCTCCGGACGATCCGTCGAAAAAAACTCCCGAACGGAGGATAGGATGCCTTCGTCCACGTCCCGTCGAGAGGCGAACCATTCCCACACCTTGGAACCCAAACCGTCCGTCTGGACCATCGGCGCAGCAAGCACCTTCCTCGGAGGCCTGTGCTCCACCGGATCCGAAGGATGCGCCTCCACGGACACCGGCTCCGTTCCACGGACCTCGTGGACGACGCCTGGCACCCAGACATCCGTTCCTTCCGTCCTGAAGCTCGCGTCTGCGTCCAACAAGGATGCGGAGCCCACGCTACCTTGCTGTTCGACGACGTGGGCCAACCTGCCGACCGCCATCATGTCCACCACGGGCGTGACGTCGGACGCTCCCGGTTCCACGCCCATCGTGTAAAGGACGTTTTGTGGACGTGCGATCGGATCGGCGTGGTGCACCGACGGATCGGAGGAGGTCTTCGATGCGCTCAGGACGGCCACGACCAGCAGGGTCGCCAGGAGGGCCGGAAGGACCACCAGCGGTGCGAACACGTTGGCTCGTTGGGCGATCCTGCTCACCTGTTCGAGATCTTCGATCCTTTCTTGCTGTTTCCTCTCCTTCCTGTCTTCGTGTCGGAGCCCGTTCCACGGCACCAACCTCTCCAGCACGTCGGCTTCCAGGTCCTTGGACGGTTCCATGCGTGCTCGTTCGCTTCGTCTGGACCTCGTGCACCCGCTCCTGCGTTCCAAACCGCGAATGGTATCGTCGTGCTGGCGTCCATCCTCCTCGTTTGCACCGATCGCGTCCCCGCTCCACACCGTCGGAACTCCCGAAGGTCCCTTCCCCTCCAGGCGATCGAGGTTAACCCTCGGTTAACCCGACGGGGGGCGGGCGGATCGAGAGGGGAACGGGGGGGAAATCCCTCGAAACATCCGCGGTTTACCAAAGGGGTTCACGAGGAGAGAGGATCGAGAGGGAAGACGAGGGAGAGGTTCACGTTCGAGTTTACCAATTGGGGAGGAGACGGACCCCCCCCTTTCCGCTTCCCATCGGAGAGTTTCTTCTCCACAGGAGGAGGGGGACGCCCGACCTCTTCCTCCCCAATTGGTAAACTCGAACGTGAACCTCTCCCTCGTCCCCCTCCGATCCCACAAGAGATCCAAGTTAATACGAGAGTTCACCCGATATCGGGCCGAGGTTCCTTTCGGTGTTTCGCAGGTGTTAAGTCCCTCGTCTTCCCTCTCGAACCTCCCTCGAACGCGATCCTCGCAGGATGTTAACCTCGCAGTTAAGCGTACGGTCGCGCTCGCGATGGCGACGATGGCGATGTCGCGCGTGTTTCGCGCTCGGAGGACGGCTCTTCGCGTTCGTTCGCAGTCCCAGACGCAGTGGAAGGAGGCCGTGATCACGAAAAAGGCACCTGCCGCGAAAAAAGGACCCGTGCAGGCCCTGAAGCTGCGCGTGGATCCCTCCTGGTGCGAAGCGTACCGTGCAGCAGGACAATACGTGCAAGCGAGAGCGGTCGGCGAAGGCAATCCCATCGCCTACTTGGCCGTGGCGTCTCCTCCCAGCCTGTCCAGAACCACCGGCGGATTCGACCTGCTCGTCAAGGGCGGTGCCGAAGCGACGGATGCGATCCTCGAAGGGAACGGCGTCGTCGAAGTCACCGATCCGCTGGGAAAAGGATTCAAAGTGGAGATGCTGGAACCAAACGAGATCGAAGAAGTGATCCTGTTCTGCACCGGAACCGGACTCGCACCCATACGTTCGCTGGTCGAAGAACAAGGACCCACAGGATTGCATCCACTGCAGAAGAGAAAAGTGCAGCTCTGGTACGGTGTGCAAAGCGAAAGTCACCTGCCGTACGAAGAGCTGCTGCTGGGAAGCTGGGCCAAAGACCTGGGCGTGGATGTCAAGCTGGTGTACTCCAAGCAAGGCGATCAGGAATACGTCCAACAGGCCTTCCGCAAGGCGAAGGGGCTGGAAGATCCCACCAAGGCCTATGCGGTCATCGTCGGACAGAAGGACATGACCAATGACATCAAAGGCATGCTGGCCGAGCAAGGACTCGCTGAGGACAGGATCCTTTCCAACTTCTGATGCGTCGACCGGAAAGACGCGAAGGAATGCGACGGAAGAAAGGAAAGGGGGCTGCGATGGAACTCTGCCTCGATCCATGGACGGAACGTCCACCGGAGATCTTTCACGAGGGAAAGAGATGGGAATGGAGAGCAATCGTGCACGTTGGGCGGCCCTGACCACGAGCGGCGGTCGCGGTACCATTTTTCTTTTTCGTGACGGGGGTTGGGCCAGGCATGCGACGGCACGTGTCCTCTTTGCCTCTGCCGAATGCACGTTCGATGTTCTCTGTTTTACCAGTCCTGCCCCATGTCCCTTCTTCCTCCTTCGGACTCGCACCTGCGCCGATCCACGCATCTCCCTTGGATTTCCTCCGTTCACGGGTGTTCTTCCTTCTCTCTCGCCTTCCATCCAATCCCTCCCTCCGTGCATCCCATCAGCAATGGCCTCCACATCTTCACAGGCGGTTTGCACACCCACCACCACCACGGTAATGTGGCACCACCGAACCCGAACCCGAAGGAGAAGAAACTCCCCTCTGCCACGTCATCCCTCGACCCGGGAGATCTCCCCGAGCGAATTCCCCTCGCCCCAGCGAATATTCGCAGGCTGGTTTGTGGGGAGGGGCTCCACCCGGTTCGATTCGCTTCCCTGCCCTGGTTAACTTATCGATTAACTCGCACGTCTCGGGGGTGCGTCGCCCGGATCGATCCCCTCCTTCCGAATCCTCCTTTCTTTGCCCCTTTCGCTCGAATTCCAGGATGGGGAAAACAGAGAAGCACGCGTTCGAAAAGAGACCACAAAAAGGGTTTGGGCCGGCGTTTTGGCCTCCATCCAGACCCGGTCCAACCATCTCCCACTCAAACCAGGCAGGTCGAGACGAGGCAAACCAGCGCGTCGCATCGCTTCGAAACCTTTCGCTTCGGCTTCGAACGCTGCTCCGCCTCTTTGCAAGGCACACCAGCTGCATTTGGACCTGAAGGGGGAGCTGGAGGTGGTCTGGTCGGACGGACAGGACCTCCCACGTCTCCTGCCACCGTTGCACCACTGGTTCAGCTGGACACACACACACACAAAAAAAAAAAAACATGGGAGCCAATCAAAGCGGCTTGGACACCAATTTGGGAAGCAGGAGATCCAGGAGGTCCTTTCGTGGATTGGGATCCACATACGGAGCGCCGGTCGCACCGCTGGAAACCATTGCTGGCAACAGGACCCCCGCACGGGTCGTGCGACCTTTACGTCCCTTGGATACCTGCAGAGAAATGCGACATCCGGATGCTGAGAACAGCGAAAAACCACAAGAGGCACCAACCCTCCTGAGCAGAACTGTGGAGGTACGTGTTTTGGGCGAACGGAAGGGAAGAGAGTGTAACTAGGCAATCCACGCTTGCATCACCACGAGTGTGGAAGGGGAAATCCGCATGGAAACTGTGCCAATGACTGACCGATGGGCTTTTCACGCACTCGTTACGCCAACATGGCCGCTTTTACGAGTAAATTACGGACGTTGCTGCTAATGCCAAACCAATTGCTGCACAGGTTGTTGCCGAGAACATTGCAGACTACGATCTGGAAGATCTCCAGAAGTTGCCTTTGGATGTTGCGCAGAAAGTGGTGGATTGTCTCGTTCAACGTGATGCATTGGTAAGACTATCGGCACCTTGCACGTGCTTGACTGCGGGAGTGGTACGGTGGCATGAAGGACTATAGAAAACTGACCTGCGCGTTTGTTTTGGAACCTATCTTTTGTATCGTGCCCCGTAATGTCTATGCAGACAAAGCATGAAGTCAAGCACCTGGAAGTACGAGAGCTCTGTTTGGAAAGTGTGATGGATGTGGATGATCAGTGGCTGGATGATTTGCGTTCTCCGGAGGATCTCCTGCACCTGAACCTTGCAGGTGCTTCCACCATCCACGACTGTTCCCTTTCTTACATCCTTTTCCGGGCCAAGAACCTTCGTTCGCTGGTACTCGATGGATGCTTGGAGCTGAGTTCCGGTGTTTACACCTGTGCAGACGTGCAGGTAGACACTTCGAGGGATCTGCCTGTGTGGGGTGCCAAGCTGGAGGAGAATGCCATTTTTCATGGAAGTGAGTCTCCAACTTCCACCATGGACTTTCCGGATGTAGCAGATCTGTGTGTGTATCCCACCACATCGCCCTTGCTGATGTACCTGAAGGAATTCAGCGCAGAAGCAACCCCCGGCCTGTTCGCGAAGAATGGCCTTGCGGGACTTGTGAGGATGGCTCCGAATCTAGAGAAGCTTCATCTTTCCATGTGCAGCAGTATTCTGGACACAAGCCCGCTGGGCCACCTGCATCAACTGCAGGTGCTGGATCTTGGTTGGTGCCGGGAGGTTGGGGACGATGCAATCAATGCCATTGCGCAACTGCATCAGCTGGAGGAGCTAGAGCTTTCAGGGACCTTGGTGGGGGATGAAGGTTTGGCGCGTCTCGCTGGACTCGGGAATCTGTCAGTTTTATCCTTGGGGGGCTGTCGTCTGTCTGATGCTGGTGCTGCAGAAGCCTTCCAGAACGCTCTTTATGCTGGAACGCTTCGAAAGCTAGACTTATCTCGTTGTGGCAATGTTGGGGATGAAGCACTTGAATCTCTTGCTACTTGTGGGTTTGAGAATCTCTGTGAATTGGATGTCAGTTTTACCAACGTGCGGGATTTGGGTGTCCAGTCCTTGAGACAAATCCGAGCACTCAGAAACTTGGATTTGGACTCGTGCAGGGTAACTGATGCAGCTGCAAGAGCTTTATCACAGCTGGAGCTGGAGACTTTGAAGCTGGCAGATACTAGGGTGGGGGATGCCACACTGGACATTCTTGGAGATGGAAAATGCAGTCTTGTCACTTTGGACCTCGGAAACACCCACGTCACGAGCAATGGGATCATTCGCCTCTCGCGTTCCTCCTCCACAAAGACCATAAAATACCTTAGCCTTGATACACCAGATGTCACAGATGCAGCTATGCGTCATATCGTCAAGTTTAGATCCCTGGTCGCCCTAGACCTATTTGGCTCGAGGGTAACAGACATGGGTCTACCTCCGCTGCAAATGTTAGAGTCCACCTTAACTGCGCTTGAGGTCTGTGGGGGTGGGGTCACTAACAGGGGCGCAAGGCAGATATCGAGGTTGAGATTACTGCAGTCATTGAACGTGTCACAGAATCCCCACCTCGGTAACGAAGGAATCACTGCTCTGGCCAAGTTGAACCATCTTGAAAGGCTCAATATTGCAGGAACGGGTGTGACTGGTAAGTGCATCAGCGCTTTGGCAAGCATGCAGTCCCTTCGGCTGGTTTCTTTGCACGGTTGCAGAATCACAGCATCCGATTGCAATAAGCTCATGGCAAAGAAGCCTTCCTTGATGATCATTGGTATTACATAGGCCAGGTGGTGGATGCACGAGATCCAAGGCGATGAAGTCCAAGATCCAACTCAAGACAAGCAACTGAGTGGATCGTTTATGTAAATATTGAAGTTGTACCTATCTCATGCTTGATCCTGTGTTCCGTCAGAGGAGCCCTTTTGAGTTTTTTGCTTTAAACCCAGGTGATTTCGCAGTACGGCGCGGGTTTGTGCAAATCCTTTCTGCAGCAGGTCCAGGGCTTTGCTGATTTCCTCCAGTGCTTCGTCCAACGTCAGCATCCAATCTGCAGGGTCGTCCGTGATACCCTTTGAGTCTTTTAAGTGAGCGTCTCCCCCTTCGCCCTGTGCACTGGGTGAATTTTTTATTGCGGAATTGACATGGGCGCTCCCTGGGGTTGCGTGTTCCACCTTCGTGGAGTCACGTTCCTCAAATGTGGGGTTTGCCGGTTCAACTGTTGGAGTGGCAGTCTGTACTGCTATCCCTTCAGCACTGGATTTCTTACTAGCTTGAACTCGATCTGATCCTGCGTCGTCTTTTACTACTCCTGTGATACCTTTGGGGGGCTGCAATCGTGCTTGCTTTCCAGACAATCCAGCCAAACGCCGTTTCGATGCATTGCCTGCCTTTCCCACTTTCAACGTGGGCGGCGATGGTTTCGCTCTCGGCGGAGAGGCAACCATGTGCGCAGAAGAGGCGGTCTTTCCCTGTCCACGTCGTAAAAAGCTCGTCGGATTTGCTGCAAGCTTAGGTGTCAGGATAGTCTCCTCTGCTGCGTTCAGCGGCGTCCCTGTTTTGTTCTTGGTCGTTTGGGATGCCTTGGTGCCTTGTAACGGCGAAGTGTCCATGTCTTCTTCCACTCCCATCAGTTCTTCTGGCGGCGGAGGCCGGAGGACTCTTTCTTCTGGCCCCACCCTACGGTTCCGGAGTCCGAACAGCTTTTCTTCCATGTCTTTGCTGTCCTGCAGTGTAGTTTCTTCCTCTTCTTCCGAGCTGGTTTCTGCATCCCTCGACTGTTCGTCACCTTCCTCGCCGGCTGTGTTGTTGACACCCTCGTCTTCTGCCTGCGCAGGATCTGGCGCCGATGTAGGAACAACTTCCTGCCCTGGGAAATCAATGGTCTTATCCTCGAAGACATCCCTGCTTTCTGCTGGAACATCGGATCCACCATCTTCTCCGTGTACGTTTTGCTCTCCGTCTTGGCGCGCACGCCTCGCCGCTTCGATGCGCGCACGTATCACCGCCGCACGCTCCTCTGCTCTTGCTGCCAGCCTGGTGCTGGGATCCATCTGGTCCATGTGCCCTGCCACCACGGTGGGCGCGGGTCCAGGCTGGCCGGGTTTGGACCAATCGAATCGCTTCCCGCCAAAACGGGACCTTACGGACCCTTCCCGCTTCCTCGACCCCTCCCCACGATCCGAGGAGGCGCGCTCGACCCCTCCCGAACGTGCCACGTGGACACGAATCTGGCGGGAACGTCAACCGTGCTTCGGAGCTCGTCGATGGAACCCTCAACGGTTCGCATTCCCCCTTCCTTCACCCGAAGGGAGTTAACTCGAGGGCGGTTTGCTAAGTAGAAGGGAAGAGGAAGGAGCACACCGTGGTCCAAGCCACGAGACGATCCCCTCAACCGGCGTTGCACAAGAAGTTGCGATGGGAGCGTCCGGTGGAAGCGGTGGCGAGGAAACGAGGAAAGTGGCCCACGGGGGAGGGGCATCGTCGCATGCGACCGAGCATCCATCGCGGTTCCCAAAGCCGAGATCCCGAACGGTTCGACCCCAAAAGCATTCGCTTCGAGGGCAAGGAACACCTTGTATCCACCAATTCCAGGTGTCGGTATTCCCTTCTCGACTTGTGAAATCGCAAAGGGGCGAACTGTTTTGAACATGCAATGGTCATCAATGAAAGACGGACGGTTGTGTACATGGCTTGTACGTTGCTTTGACAAACACATCTCCACCCGAGGGTCCATTTCAAACATACGCGACAAGTGTTTCTCACTCAAACGAAGCAGTTCGAGCGTTGCGTCGTCACGTTTTCCACAATCGAAGAAGTGATCGAAGGAACGAAGATGTTGGCTTGATCAAAAACCACGGTCGGGCGAGCATGGAAGCGAAGTCCCCTTTCGATGAAGGTTATCCCGGTGTTCTAACAATACCCATCGGCAAGCATGCGAAGCGACACGAACGTGGAAGCACGAGGCAATTTTCCTTTCCCGAATGTTGCAATGGCACGAACAATCTCCTTGTCCACCAGACTCTCCACAAAGCTTTGGGACAAGAAAGCGACATTCTTCTCCCTTGTCCAAGCTTGCACGCATGCGTTGACAATCACCAGCGTTTACACCCTCCACGTGCGTCGATGGTTTCCTTCACGAGTGCACGCCCTTCTCCTCGAAGTGGACAAGCAATGGACGAGAGCTCTCATGTTCTGTTCCTAATTCGAAGGTTTTTACTCGTGTTCATTGGTCAAGTCCGAAAGGCGGACTCCGTCCGAAAATCCGGACCCAAAAGACATTTCGACCCTGGTTTTCGGTGGTTGAATTACTGTTAAATTAGCCTTCGAATTCGGGGATTAAATTCTTTTCGTGCATCATTTGGAGGAAGGAAGAGAGCGATGGCGGCGCGTTCGACCGTCGCGTCGTCTTCTTTCGCTTCGGAATTGCGCCGTTGCTGCTTGGAAGGTGGACGTTTCGACGAGGACGCCTTTACAAAGCTTCTGGGATCGGTCCTGCGTTCGGAGGATCGCGAGAAGCGATGCCAGAGCGTCGCGAGCTTGGCCGACGAGTCCGCTAAGTTCCTGGACGTTCGTGCTTGTTCCTGGAAGACATGCGCGAATTTGCTGCACAAAATGCAGGGCAAAGGTGATCCGAGGAGGGAGAAAGTGGCCAAACAGGTGGCCTTGGTGTTGCTGGTCCTGCCTGCAAAGTTCGAGGATGGAACCAAAGGGAAACGAAAGGCTTTGGTGGACAGCCTCCATGGAAGCGAAAAGACCACCAAGGAAGAAAAAGAGAGCTGGTGGAGGAAGAAATCCAAGCAGAAATTGTGGTTCTCACGTGCTTGGTCGGAATTGCTCCTGGGAGGGTCACCAGATACAGCAGTGCTGAAGCTGATCCTCCCGAGGTTGAGGGAAGACGTGCTGCCACACCTGCAGGAACCACTGATGCTCTCCAATTTGCTGCTGGATCTAACAGATATTGGTGGAGCAACAGGAGCCAGATCCCTCGGAGCACTTTTGGATCTAGTGCAGCACCACGGACTGGAATGTCCCAGAGTGTATGACAAGGTGTATCGACTCCTGGATAACAAGCGTTTTGGATCGCTCTTTCCCAGGTCAGGCAAAGGAGAGGGTCCAATCCTGCTCTCCAGATTACTCTCTTCTACGCATGTTCCAGCCTATGTGGCAGCAGCGTACGCCAAACGGATGGCCAGGAGAGCAACGAGAGCCAGTCCTCCGGCGGCGATCGGTGGGCTTGCCTTGGCATTTAATGCGCTGCGGAGGCATGTGGCCTGTTCCGTCATGCTGCGTCGAGCTCAGCTTGGCACAGGTGGTTCGCTGTCTGCCCCTATCCCGAGACAAGCCTTGGAGGAGTCCCATGCATCTGGCTCACCAGATGACGGGAAGGACCCATTTCGTGATGACCAGAACGACCCAGCCAACGCACATGCACTGGAAAGTTCTTTTTGGGAGGTGGGCTTGCTGAAGAGGAAACATTACCATCCGCAGGTACGGGCCTTTGCAACCCTGTTAGACGTAGAGGAAGCATCTCTCAGAGCCCGCACGAGAGATGTGGATGTAGAACCGCTGGCACAAGCGTCGTACACAAGCATGATCCGGGAAAGCGCCCGACGTCCTGCCAAAAAGCTTCAGATGGACTACGTGGAAGAGGTACCCAACTCGCTGTTCGGTACTTCGAAGGATGAAAATTGCTTCCCAGGCTGGGCTTGGCCCCAGTGAGGTAGAATTTCTGCACGTGCTCGAGCCCAACTCTGGAGCATTCTATGTTGACACGGCCAGCGATGGCATCGATCTCTGTCCTTTCGCATGTCTAGTACCAAATCAACACCATAATGAGGTCTTGTTTTGATGTGGCGGTAGAGCGACTGCAAACCTGTCTGGCACACATGTCTTCGGTCGCCTCCGAGTACAGAGTGAAATACCCTTGTCGTTACCAGCCCTTTGCAGATGCGGCGCTATGCATGGCCTGTTTTGATTGAGTGTTGAAGGCTACTTCCAGCATGGGCTGATCATATTGGTTCACGGCGGAAATTTACTTTGCGTTGAAAACTTTCTGCCCGTGTCTTGTCCGGTGGAACGGGTTGGTGGCATTCAAGAGTGAAATAAATTTATTCCTAAATCGTTTAGGGTCATGTTGGACGCTTGCATCACGTTTCTGGGGCCTTCGACACGTATGCTATTTTGAGAGCGACTGATGGAATCACAATTCCCCTCGTCAAAAAACGTGCTCGGTCGATTCATGCATAATGTGGGAGTTGTTAGACAGTCCTCTTGCTTTCCAACCCTCAATCTAGAACATGTGATGTTCATCCCAAGTATCTTTGTTGACAGTTCTCTCGGTGTGTAAGGAAGGCCAGTGACAATGATGCCGTGACAGTCACATTATCATCTTTTGTCTTTGCGGAATGCAATTTCAATGCACGGGGGGGAATCATTGTGATTCCATGGGATGGAGCAACGATTCAACAACACGAACGTGCGTTTCATTAGCAAGTGATGCGAATACTTCATTTAGAAAGATGCAAAGGACACGAACTTGATGTGGTGGGCGATGCAAGTGTTATTCAACGTACGTAGCCAATACCCATGCATCATGCCTCGCATGCACGAGGCCATGCATGGATAGTAGTATAATAATGCTCTGATGTATCAAGCACACCATGTGAAGCGTTTCCATGTCGCCTTCGTTTTCCTACATGATTCTCCATCCAAGGGCATTCAAGACGGGCGACGCGCGAAGACACGTTCTCCAACACTTCCGCTTTCGAGGATTTCGGCCGTATGACATCCTATTTGCTTCATCTACGGGAGGGTATCACCCTTTCTACTTTTCTCGTGGTCTTCGAAGAATGTCACGGTCGGATTGAAGGCAATCATACTCCTTCCCAGCGAATGTCTTCCCGGCTTGCTCCTTGCGCTCAGCGTTCGATCCATCGTCCAATGTGCGAAAGACGGTTCCCTCGGTTAGCATACGTTGCAATCCTTCCTTTTCATTCCCGCGGGCACATCCCACCCTCCTCCAACCTATCGCCCTTGGCCTTCCATCAATAGCATCCGTCCTTCCTTCCCCGTGGACGCATTTGCATGGCCCGTCGTTTCGCATCTCGCCGTTGTGGGTAGCCATGGGTGTGTGTTTCCACATCCATCCTCGACCCTGGGTGTCACTTGTGCGTACGCCCCATCCTTCCAAGCACGAAACCCTTCCCTTAACTCGGGCAGCTCCAATGCCCCCTTTTCGGGGTTCGTTCGGGCATTCTCCCACCCCGGTGGTTAACCCCATCTGCCCCCCTTGTTAACTCCGAATTGCCGTCCCTCGTTCTCTCTCGCTTCCGACCCTCTCCTGCAGTTAACCTCGTGTTTACGCCATGTCCTGGGCCATGGACGTCCATTTCGTGCTTTGCGCGTGTCGCACACGCGCCTCTTCCTCGGCGCCATGCTGGAGGCACTCCTTCGCGAGGCCGTGTCCATGGCCACACGAGGCGTGCTGCGACCCCTGGAGGCGAAAGACGTGGCCTGGTCGCCGTGGAAAGGAGAAGCCGTGCTGCGAAGGCTGCAACTGGCACGGGACGAACGCAGCACGGACGACAGCACGTGGTGCTGGGAAGGATGGGAGCTCCTGGACGCGCGCGTGGACGTCGCCAGGGTCGTCGTGCCGTGGAAAACCCCGTGGAAGAACGTCCTGGTGCACGTGGAAGGAGTGGACGTGCGAATTCGAAGGTGTGCCTCCACCAACAAGGAGGATCGGGAGACCGACCATCCTCCTGGATCGTCCAACAATGAGAACACAAGGACTGGTGCATCCATGGAACAGGAAGATGGCTCAAGAGTTCAAAACAGGACAGAGAACGATCCAGGGACGTCCAAGGCTCAAAGGATGGCCCAGCGGATGGCAGAAGCGCTGCTGCAGAGACTCCACGTGGTGGTGGGAGATCTCAAGATCAGGATGGAAGGAGAAGAGCAATGCCTGTCCTTCGAATTCAAAGTGGCAGAAGCCCGCTCCCGAAGCGGATCCATCAAACACATCGTCCTGACCCATGGTTCAACACCAATCACCACGGAACCGGTGGACGTCCACGCCAGTATAGGACGAGCAGAAGTCACGGGGAATGGAATCACGCCCGTACGCTTGCGCACCACACCCATCCGTTTGAAAGTGAACCCTTCGCTCGTCCAGACCTTACAGAACCTCTTTGATGCAAGCACCTCAGACACGCTGGACGAAGACAACGAAACCGTCACCTTGGGCGAAGAGACGGAAGCGAAACGGGTCATGCAAGGCCAGCACAAGAAAGATGCACTTCTGAGGTTTAGAAAAGTGGCCAAGCAGATCATTGTGGCTGCAGCTGTTGCTCAGACCACGTCCTTGGTCAAAGACGAGGAGGATGCGGAGCGCTTCTTCGATGCTTTGAGTGACAATCTCGGTGACATCGTCGCCCGTGGGAAGATGGTGGACATCAACGGTCGAGTGGACAGCCTTACCCTTACCATGGACGACGAATTAAACCAGAGCTCTTTCACGTTGACCTTCAGCCTTTCGCGGTTCAGACTAGCAATACGGAAACAGCCCCCATTACGCCTCAGATGGAAGATTGGCGCCATCCGTGCCACCACGCCGAAGAAGGGGGAGGTCGGGGTCGATAGTGTTGTTGCGCAATTTTGCTCTCCTGGGGAATTTGCCGGCATCCCCTTGGATTCGACCATCACACAGTCAACCGATGTTGCCTTGGATGTTCGTTTGGACTGGGCTTCGACAAATGGGCAGGTGGCCTGCGCATCGGGCACCGTTGGAAAGATAGAAGGGAGCATATCTTCGTCTCATGCTTTGCGTTGCTTCACAGCTTTTGCAGAGAAAAGTCACGTTCCAGAGCAAGAGGAAAGAAAGGCACCAGCTGAGAAGCATTTTGCCACAACAGATAGCTATCATTCTCAGATACTTCGTCTAGCAGAGCGTGCAGCGATGTCTACGAATGCAACAGCATCTGTAAGGGTGGAGCTCTCTAGCTTACGTGTCAATCTAAGCAAGCATTGTGGTCCCCAAGACCGCGTTCGTATATCTGTGGGGAGATTTGTTGCTAAGAATAAGGTAGTCTCTCCAGAGCACCAGGAGGTTACATTCCAGCGAGAAAGAGAAATTCTTTCTCAGGCATTGGCCTTGCAAAACGATCGCATGATTAAACGGGCACTTAGGGAGTTAGATAGAGCAATACTTTCCACTAATTGGCAGCTTCGACTGGACGGGATTCACTGCGAGGGCAATGGTCCACGTTCTCCATCTGCAAGCTTTCGAAGGTGCCAGTTAGAAGTCATGCTGGGAGAGACAGTGTCGTTGTTGGCAGCGCTGGAAGCTACCTCCTTGCGTTTGAATGTTGATGTGAGTGGCTTGCTTGAGCAGACATCTGCAGGTGCAAGTGGGTTGGAGATCCTTTTCGGAGAGTGTTCCCATAAATGTTCCTTGCAGATGATAGGGGTAGAGCGTGTACGGCTTGATGCATCGCAACTGAAGAGTGGCAAGAAAGCAATGGACCTTCAAGCTCATGGCTGGAATGGGTCGTTCTTCATTGGGCATTCGGGGGATGTACAGTGCCCCCCCTCGCTCATGCTGAAGTGGAAGCAGGAGGAAGCAACTGGAAGGGCTGTTGGAATCAGTGTGAAGAACATGTCTTTTGTCCTTCCTGAAGAGCTCATACAAGCCATCGCTGCTCAGGGGAGCCGAGAAGAAGAAGATCACACAGCATCCACACAATCGGTTTCGAAAGAGAAAACAACGCCCAGTGGAGAACAAAAAACTGATTTGAAGGAAGTAAAGGTGTTTGCTGACAATCTTAGCTTCAGGTTGATGGTAGCGGGTGAGAATGAGGGAGCTCGAGGCCTGGATTTGGTCTTGAAGAAGTTTTTGGTTTTGAGTGAACCCGGAGTCCGCACCAAAGTGAGCATAACACATGCAAAATTAGCAATCGTTAGCTCTGACCCCCAGTGTTACCTCCATAGCTGTCTATCTGTGGAAGCTGGCTTGATACACCACACCAAGCGACAGATAGATGTGAAGTTGGACGTTTTGATGGTCCACATGCTTGCAAAGGAGGCCGTACTCGTTGTATCCCTTGTCGAGGATCTGAAGCTAGCGTTTGGGAAGTCTTCTAGCAATGAACTATCCGATGTTCAGTTGAAGGATCGAAATCGCTCTCAACACGTCCATGAGAATGGAGCACGAATATCCCCACAATGCCAGCCATCGACCCAAGGGACATTGACATGGAGCGTACACGCGAAGCGCTGCTCGCTGAAGTCATGGTGCAGTACGTTAAGTGGGGATCCGCTTTGTTTGTTTTTGGATGGATTCACATACAAGCAGCAGACAAATGTCTCGGAGATTGCATTCATTGGTTTGGGTTTGTCAGAAGAGAACACACTCGGAGCCCTGTTATGTCCCTGTGGGCCTTTTACTTGGAACTGCCATGATCGTGGTATTGCGAGCAGCTCCCCGTCGCGAATGATCAGTAATTCGTTGATTGATCTCTCGGGAATGAAGCTCCAGATTGATCTGCCAAAAGTATGTGATATGCTGGTGCGTTTACGGCTTGCAGCCACTTTGTGGACGAGCGGTGTCGAAGCCTCTAGACAAAGGTACGACCCGAAAGATGAATCAACAGGTGTTGCTGGGGAGACCGCTTCGCCTGGCCAGTTGCATGAGTCCAATGAAGCTGTGAATCCTAACATTCCTTCGGAGCACAAATGTCAGGAAGAGATTCAGGCCGCATGCCGTGACACAGAAGGGTCACCTTGTTGTTCTCAGCCCAGCTATCTGCAGTATCCTACTTCCCTCCAGAGTAAAAGCAAGGACCTTCCTCGATTTAATACTCCTGGGAAGTCTTCCCAACCACTTGGATGTGCGTCGAACGGCACAAGAGATCATGGTCTAGTATCGGATCATCTTCCTGGGGATGGCTTCCTTCCCATGGAAACCTTTCCTTGGAATGTGAAGCATCCAAGCACTGCCACACAAGCAGGTAGTCATCACGTGAAGCTTTCATGGGCAGTTGTAGAACTCCTCGTGGCAGACAAGAGCACTTCAATGGTTTGTGTGCAAGGGCTGCAAGCTGTATTTTCATCGGATGGCAGTGCTGCAGTTGGTGTAGATAGCATTGCTGCAGCTCTAAAGATGAATGGAAGAATGATGCCTAGAGAGGAAATGAGTCATTACAAAGCTGAGCATTCCACACCAATGCTACTATCCCCGTTCACTCCAAGAAGTGGCGCAGTTGATATTTCGACCCCCAGCAGTATGGTGAGGACAAGTCCCGACAGTGGGTTGTGGGAGGCCAGCAGTGTTTCCAGAGAGGGCGGCGGTTTGCGTAGTCTTTCAAGCACTGGAGAGTGGCCTTATGATGTGCCTGAAGCTCATCCTGTCACTAAACTTTTGCAAAGCATTGAGAAAAGGAGTGTTAGCTCCACTACCGCGCACACTCTACATTGGAATAAGATCAAAGACGTTTGGACAACGTGGGACCCAAATGAGGAGCTTGTTCAGTTGGCTGCCTTGAGGCTCAGCTACTGCAAAGAGGCTGTCAGAGCAAGCTCTCTGCAGGCAGCACTAGATACTTTGGTCTTTCATGTTACTCCTGGAAAAATAGATGCAGCTTTTGACCATGCCATGTCATTGCAAAGCAACGTAAAACACATCAGTTCTGCAGATTCGGCAAAGTGTGTTCCGGACCAGGGTCTAGTATTTACCAGCGGGGGTGCGGTGTCCAACTTGGATACAGCTGAACAGCTTAAAGTTCCCAGAAACAGTGAGGAAAGACCAACAGCTTCAGGCGCAAGCCCTTCTACTGTCAATTTTGAGCAACAAAGTGTTAGCAACTGCACAGACTGTGTAGAGCCACGAAAGTGCCAAAAGGAGGACGTTCATACCCGGTCTTGCTTTTTCCAGCTGCAGGTCTGCCGAGGTTTTGTTTCGTTTGGAAGCCGGAAAGCAAAACACTTCGAGGCGGGGCTCTGCCCAATGAATATGGCGGCATTGTACCGGGATGGGGAACTCGACATGTCCTCCTCCATTTCTGTTGCTGCAGATGTGAGAGAGAGTCAGGCCGCTCCGTGGGAATCACTGATTGTTCCCTGGCAATGCGGCCTTCATCTTCAGGCATCTACAAGCAACAGCAGAAAGACTTCTAAGACCTGCACCTCAGCAGGCCCAGAAATGAACAATGGTCTCCATTGTATGTCTGTAGCCTTGCGCGCCAACAACGATTTTGAAGTATGTTGCAGTAGTTCAGCAGCTCGACTCATTTCCGATGATATGTGGTGGAGGGATGCTGATCAGGGACCATTAGCGTGGCTTGTCAATGAAACAGGCGAAGACGTGATTGTGTGGATACCTCATGTGGCTGTACGCACCGATTTTGATGAGAGCGTGTCAGCGAGATCATCTCCTTCTGGTACGTATTTTGACCATGACAAGGACACTTCACCAAGCCGTGCTGTCAAAAGACTATTCGGTGATTCAAATTCTCTTTCTAAAATGCAGGGATATGGCCGTGATCACCTTTCCAGTGCACCACTTGGTCAAGTGATGCAGCCCCGGGATCTTGGAGGTGCTGAACCAGAACATTGTGATAATGATGTTGACAACGATGAAGATGTTGGGAGCTCCCAAAGTCCCGAAAGCACAGTACACCAAGGGAACATGGATTTTGGGAATAAAGCATCATCTAAGCAGGCGAGTGGAAACGAAAACTTGGAGTGGGCTGCCCCGATTGTTGTCAAGGCAAAGGAAAGGATTGCATTGCCAACGTGTTTTTCAACCGGCACATACTTGCACCGTTCCATAGAGTTTCCCAAGAGTGCCAACGCTTGGATTCGAGGTACCGATCAGGAGTGCAGCTATCAAGCACAGGAAACCCACGATATTTGTATCGGTATCGGGAGAATGAGTGGCCGTGTTTCATTGCAAGGCTCAAGAGCAACCATAGGCTTTTGTGGGGCAGACCCGGCGCTGTCTCGGATTGGCTCCTCCTTGCTCCTCCACTCTCCACTCTGTCTTTCGAATCATGGATGCGGTCCACTCATGATTTCGCACGTATTGCATGCTTTCACCACGCCTAGCCCTTTCACAATTTTGCAGCCAGGTGATTCCATCTGGGCTCCTCTCTCTATTTGCTTCCAAGGTGGGCACTTGCGCATATGCCCACTACGTGGAAGTGATGGACAGGAAGCAGAAGACAGTGAGGGCTTGGAAGACATGGGGCAACAGGAAACCAAGGAAAGAAAATACTCATGCGGAACGCAAGGTGCCAAAGAAGAGATCCAGAAAGGTAGCCCAGAGCCAGCTCTAGCCAACCTTCAAAGTAAAGGAACCAGCAGTGAAAGAATAAAAAGCCAGGAGCTTCCTGGTACACCAGCGTCAAGTGCCCGGGCATCTTTCCCGCAAAGCCGAGACTACAGTTGGAGCAATTTGATACCTGTTCAGGATATATTTCCTGCACCATGTCCTTCCAAAATTGCCTCGACGGCGATCTGTGAACCTTTGCCTAGCAATTCCAAAGCATTGAAGAAAGGAAGCCTCTGCTGGAAAGTTGTTTCGAATATTCTCCCTTCTGCAAGTCAGACCCGAGCGACCAGTGGGCAAAACTCAGCTCAGAAAGAATACACACGGGCTTGTTCAGAGGACAAACTGCTGTGCCACGAAGCTGAAGCATCGAATAGCTTTGCTGAAGGCCCATCGATCTCGCAAGACCTCGATGATGTGTGTGTAGCATCTCCTGCATCGTCCCCAAGTAGTCCAAGCACATTCTGTTTAAAAGGCAAAGGATCACAGACCCAACATGGCATGCACTCCACTTGGCACAAGGTAAATGTAGTGTTCATGCCATCTTTGGTGGTAGAAAGTGACCTCCCCTTGCCTATGGAAGTTGTTGTGGAGGATATGACAGGAAAGGCAGCTGGCCCGACCTCAGAAACACGGTGCGAGTCTTTTTCTCTATCCCCGCTCGGATGTTGGAAAGCTCAAAGCTTCAATCTGCTAGAGTCCTTTTCGATGTCAATCAAACCATCTGGGTACAGATGGAGTAAACCTGTACACCTAGGACCGCAAAGTTCATCTTCTGTTGTAGGCAGATGCTTGAAGCACACCAGTGGTAGGGTGAAGCATGCTTTGCTATCCCCGGTTGAGTCCACCTGTGGTGCACCATGGCCACTGGAAGTGGTGATCGAAAGGGTCCCAGGTGGAAGATATACGAGCGATCGAGTTTGCATCCGCGCATCAGTGGTCTTGACAAACGAAACAGAGTGCACCTACATACTTCATGATCGTACGACTGACACTTTTCGAAAGCTCAACCGAGCACAGCAACCTTTCGTTGATGGGTGTTATATTGCTGGAAGGGTTGGGTCTGGACCAACTGAATCAAGGGAGGAGTGTCCAGGACCCAAATGCACTGCACAAAGCACACCACTGCATGGCAAGGTCCATGATGTTGCAGAGGAGAATTTTTCAAGTAGCCCAGGTACAGAGCACCTTAACTCCGAAGTGGATGGAAGGAGGAGATCTACTGGCACACAGCTTGCTTTCAAGTCAGACGGCCACACTCAGTCTTTGTCCCACTCTCCCTCATTTTCAGAGCTTGGGATCTCTCTGCATGGAATGGCTTGGCAGCGAAACCTGCCACTTGCTTTGAGCCTCCGGGCTGTCAAAAGCATAGATGGATTGGAGTGGCGAGGCATTGCACCTGATGAAAACAATGATGGTCTTCTTGAAAGGACGAAACTGAGAAGTGACATTGAGGATTGCTGTGCATGGTCGCAAACAATACCCATAAAGCAAGGTAGCGCACGGGCAGCAACCTTCTCTGTGCCTGTCAGCTCAGGGACAAATTCTTCTTTGCACTACAATAAGATAATCTGTGCTTCTTCCTCTTACACACCACATAGGACAGTTGCAGTTCGATTTTTTCACGCATACAGATTTGTGAACAGTTTGACAGTTCCCGTCCAGATTCAGCAGCTCCCTGTCGGAAAGATATACAGAGTTGAACCCGGGGTTGGCATGGGTATACCTTGGTTGGACATTCCAACTGAGCCTGATCAGATTCGAATTCGCACCAAAGATTGTCCTTGGTCTAAGCCTGTTCCTTGCGGCTGCAATCGCGCCCAAACACTCAGCTTAATTGTGGAGAGATGCTACGTAACGGGTTTAGAGGAAAGTAGAACAGCGTCAGGAATGAGCATGTCGCAGCAAGAGAGCTCAACTCTTGCTACAAGTTTGGGTGTTCGTGATCAGGGGGTTGAAGATGATGAACTTTTAGTGACCGCAGCGGATCGATTGTCTACGAGCAGGAATCGTGAAGAGGCTACTTCGCATGAACTGGGTGATGTTCAAACATCAGGGACAAGCTATTGTGGTCGCATTCATAGCGTGAATCATGGCAGCAGGTTAGCATGGTCGAATATCCGTGTAGATATTAAGGTGCGCCAGACGGATTCAGGGTCTCGTGCAATAGTGCTTGGTAAGAGTACAAACAACAGCCACTGCACAGAGGCTTTTGTGCGCATTAACAACACCACAGGGTACGATCTAGTGGTTGAATCTCAAGATTGGCCATCACTCAAAATAGGGAGGTATTCATCTGGAACTTTAGAAAACTGGTGGAATAGTGAAAGTGGTGGTTTTGTGCACTTGCACCTGGAGGGTAAAGGTGAGCTGGGTTCATTTGATGTAGAGAGTTCTTACCCGCAAATATTCCACAAGGAGGTAGGCAGAGGCACCCACAAGACAAAGGTTACTGTGGGTCTCCTTCGTCAGTCGTCTGAAAGGATTTTGATACTTAGTACCCCAGGCTGTTGGGAGTTGGAACAACTTGTATCGCAGTGCTGGAGTCCGGAGCAGGGTCTACATGCACCACGTGTCCTTATGCCCAATGGAACGGGAATCATTTTTCAAGCAGAAATACCACGGATAAGAATTGCGGTGGCCAACGCTGATAGCCCGCTGGCGCACCTTTGCATTGAACAGGTCGACGTAAATTTTCTGACCTCTGCTCGAAAAGGCGATCGTGATGCCTTGGACTTGGCTGTCACCGTTCGCTCCATTCAAGTCGACAACTTGACTGACAACGCACACTACTCGGTACCACTGGCAACACCATGGCCCAATGGTAGGGTTCATTCCTGTCTTTTGCCACTTTCTGAACCACTAGCCTTACAGCAGAGAAGTGAACAAGGTATCAGGCAAAACCTATTTTCTACTTCACGATCTAAAAATAGCGATTGTTCATTCGCAGCAGTGCCAGCCATGAATTTGAGAGTAGTGCGCACATCAGGAACATTAAGGCTTGGAGCCATACAAATGGCCCCGCTGTTGCTACAGATGGACGATATGTTCATTCGAAAACTATGTGAAGTTGCTTCTTGCTTCTCTCTTGCTAAATCGACAGTAGAATCGGAGGAGACAGTGACCCCTGAACAATGCGCGATTTTGGGAGCTTGCATGCCCTACAATAGATCTGCAGAAACAAGAAACGAGCAAGAGTGCTTGGAACGACTGGAAATTGCTCCAGTTTGGATTGAAGTCAGTTATGCTCACACCTCTAGAGGAGCCACCATCTTTGCTTTATCGGGAATCAATCATGCTCCTTTTTCTATGCCTGCGTGGTCATTTAAAAGTTTTCCTAGGTGTGGTCCAAAAGACGTGACCGATTCCCTTTTGCAACATTGTGCAAGAGCTGCGGTGACAGAGTTGATTTCGGTGCTAGCTTCTGCGTCACTTCTTGGGGATCCAAGAGCTGCAGTCCTAGGCATGTGTGGCACCGCTTTTTCAGCTCTCTTTACAACTCCCTTGCGTTTGTTCTGCACGCTGCAAGCTTGGGGGGAGCAACTATCTTCACCCTGGTATAGGCTGTTTGAGAAATATCGAATCAAAGTTTTTGGAAGGCAGGTTCAAGATCTTTGGGCGTTTCCCCCGTTTTGCAATAGCGGTGGGAAGAACGTGCATTCTTTGATACAAAAACTGCAGAAGATGGTGCATTGTTGGTCTGCCTCATCATCTAGACTACCGTTTCAACAGATGGCTCCTTTGCCTGAAGGATCCTCTCTGACTCCTCCCGCCTTGCTGAGGGCTCGAGGAGTTTCCCTTGCCTGTGGGCAAAACTCCTGCCTGACCGTGGAGTTGGAAGGTGGTAGGATCTTGTTGTTGATGGCAGAGAGTCTCTGTTGCGTTTCGCCTCCACCTGCGCCAGCTGCAGCTACCTGTGCTTCGGATCCTCCAAGCAACACAAGCCAGATAGGGACAGACGTTTGGTCAATAAAGTTGGACTCTTTGATTGATGTGGCATTGAGTCCAAGGGGGGAAGGGATCCGTCCAAGCATTGAAGGCAAGGTCGCCAGGGAAATAAGTTTAGTGGCTGTGGCTCCGGATACGGCCATGTATCCTTTCGTGAGCCGCACAATTTGTTGTCGGACAGAAGAAGCTACCGATTTGCTGTTTGATAAGTTGAAAGCTTTGACGGTGGTTTATTTTGACGAGAGGAATGGGTAGCCATCCAAGCAAAGCTGGTGCCAGTGAGCTTGACAGGTTGTGAACACGTGTTGTAAATCATGTCAGCACAACGTTCTCAGTTTGTGTGTACAAACAAGACAACTTTCATCACGGCCTTTTGTGATGTTGGTGTATGGTCATTTTTCTTTGAGTTCAAATGTGGAACTTTGTAAAAAAACGAAGCTGAAATTTTGCCACAGCATTGGGTCTCTTCATATGCCTTGCACTAAGCCCATTCTTCAAGTAGGCTTCAGAGAGTCTTGCACACCTCATCAGTGGTAGACACAGGAGATAAGAATTTCCTGCCTAGTTTGGAATGTGAGTGTTGCCAATCCCACACATTGCGAGAGTGAAGTCACAATAGCCTCGGACATCCGCCACCAGTGAATTGGACGTGAACCACTCTTAATGAGGACTTCTTGTACCACTTCATGAAGAATATTGTTTTCGGAGAGCTGTGTTGGATGCAGGCTGTTAAGGATATTACTCAAAGCATGACTTTGCTTGCTTGGCGGGTATCGATAGTCGAGGCCATTCTGGCAACTAAACTATCAGAAAATTTTTGCACGGCCACCGAATCGCATCTTTCCTGGAAGTTCTGTCTCTTGGTGGTGGAAGTTCAAAGCAAGATTATTGCGCTGAAACGCCAACTGAACTGGTGGTTGAACAGACAAAGAGTTTACTGTATCCATCTGTGTGCGAACAGAGTGCTTCAGTAAGGTTCAGTGTGTGTGGACAGAATACAATTGGACCATGACCCGGTGCCAAATACTCGTTTGCATTAGTGTCATTATTCCTGCGCTAAAAAATTGCTGGTGCATTGCCGAAGGAAAGACACTGAAGAGCAATCGCCCGAGCAACGAACGGGTTGTCAGGATGAACATGTATCCATGTCGGCAACAAATTGATCTCTGGTTAGAATTACCCGGCTGCAGAGCTCATGAAATGCCAGAACGTCACCTGTGGTAACACAAGCCATCACCAAGGAAGCATGTCGTCTGGTTCCAGGTATACGTCAGTAATAGCCATTGGCTGATGGATGCTCCCACATTAGCACATGCACTTTGGCATTGTCTGCACGGGCACCGGTGAGTAATAAGGAAAGGGCATATCTCTGCAAGATATTTCTATGTATTTTTGCTTATACTTGTTGGCACCGAACATCAACACAGATTGCATACCAGAATCCTGGCATGTGATACGGTTGTACATTGATTGTGTGTTGAGTTAAATGTCTTCTCAAAGCCACCTTGTAGTGATGCATTGAACACTTCAGCTGAGCAAGAGCCGAAACGCAGAGCATTGGGTGTACATGTTCAGGGAGGGCACTCACGGGTTTCTACCCATGAAGCCTAGATAAGTTTGCTCCTGTTGCAACCAGTGCTTTGAATCTCCTTGGTGCGAAAGCTTTCCGAAGATACTGCATGGATTCTAGTAGAAAGGGATTGGCACAGATTGCCCGATTGCAAGGTACAGTGCATTACATACTCCTCCATTAGAAGGCACACCAAGGAGAAAATCTAGAAGTTCCAAAGGCGCATTTGCAGGAGAAAGCAAGAGGGCACCAACTGCAGCTGAACAATGCATCAAGCAGAGGCGTACTAGAGACTAACGCCTCCGCACTCTTTTCGGTACCGTCCGAGAGCCCATAGTGGAAAGATATTCCTGTAGTTTGCGTAAGTGATCATGCAGTTCCGATTGAACACGCCGCTGATTTCTTGTTGAGGCCAATCACCGTCGTTTTCCTGCATTTTCATCAGATTCTTTGCAGCGCGATGAAGTGGCTCCGGATTGATTTTTGCCTGCCCTGCAGCTAAGAGTGTCAGCAGGACCCAAGATGTATTGACCACATGGGATCTACCTCCCTCTAGGTGGGTGTATTTCTTGTCTTGGCAAGACAGATAGCTCTCTCCCCAGCCTCCATCAGGCAATTGCTTGGAAAGCAGGAACTCGCAGGCCTTGCGAATGTGGGGGCTGTTTTCGTAGGTTTTGCCACCGGCAACTAGACCCTCCACACCAAACCATCCAGCGTAAGTGAAGCATACTCCCCAACTGCCATACCAAGATCCATCTTCGCGTTGTTGGCCCTCCAAAAATGACACGCCTCTATCTATTGCTGAATTTATCTCGGAGGTCCTGTGATTCGGATGCTGCATGCGAAAAGCTGAAAGGGCAGTGATGCATGCAGAGGAACACTCCACATATGAATAGTCAATCATGATGTCCCCAAATGTCTCTGCTGGATTGATGATCTCCAACGCGGCATACGATCGCGTGTTTTCGTAGGTTGCCCATCCGTTGTCCTTGTTCTGAAACGACAGGATGACATTCACACAGTCGTACAAACGCTCAGCCGGTATGTGTTTGCCCACCAGCTCGGGGCTCATGTTCGCAAGCATGAGTGCCGCTTTCAATCCCTCCGATGTGCAATCAGTGATTGGCCAGCCGTGGTCCCGCGTAGAAAATGGCCACGCTCCCTTTGAAATGTGCCGGTAATACCTGTCGAGCGGAGGGGCACAGTCTTCTCGCACCTGGGAAGCATCAATGTATGCATTAGCAGCTTGCAGCATATACGCAAATTCTTCTTGAAATCCCGTTTCTCCGATTGCCTGAACCGCAAATGAGGTATCCCACAGCTGGCTTCCATTGTACCCTTGCATTTTCATACCATCTTCTGCAACCCAGAGGTAATCAAACAGACGAGGGATATGTTTCTTGACCGCTGCGGAATCTGGATCCTCAAACCAGCAACAAAGCATATTGATGACCTTGTTCACTGGTCCGATGTCAACATAGCGTGTGTTCTCATCCTCGTAATGAACGTGTTCCATGACATGAGACAGTGCTTTCTGCCTGAGCTTCGATCCATCCAGAAGGGGCTCGAACTGGTAGAGGGTCCACCAAAGTACATCCTGCACCAAGGGATGGGGATAGTACAAGTCTTCCTTGGCGCATAGATTTCTTGCCACGTTCCAATCGATATCGTCATAATTTTCCGTGTACAGCTCCTGTTTGATCTGGTCCGTCAGGTCGCAAGGTCGTGCAGTGCCTCGCTTACCATACACGTATGACATGGGCAAATACACCATGCGGCAATGGCACCAGAACCTCCCTGGGTGCATTGGCAGCGCGTAGGGCAAGAGCCACATCTCCGGAGGCATCGGATTCATTCCCATCCAATCGTACACTCCTAGAACAGCCAACCAGAACTTGCCCCAGGAAGGCACATGGGTAGCTCCTCCACGGCTGAGTATCCATTCGCGTGCCTGCTTGGTGACATGGTCTTCTGCATCCACCCCCAAGAGACGCAAGGACACATAATTCAACACGGTACCGAACATGGTGGAGCCTCCTTCAATGTGCAAGCCGTATCCACCGTCCTTGTTTTGGTGGTTCCGGAGGTACCGCTCCATTTCTTTCCGATGGGCAGGAGAGAGGACCCTGTCCAGTTGACCCATGGTGTGCAGCGCGACGAGCAGTCCTGGCATCAAGAACATAGGCCCTCCGTAGTCACCAGGCCAGTGTCCGTCGTCCTGTTGCAATCCTCCGTAAAACCAGAGTCCTCGACGGAGCGCACGATCGAGTTTGGATTCCCCTTCTTTCTCCTGGAACAGAGGCCTCCTGCCCATGGATTGGATGCGCAGCAACGCATCGTCGCTGTGCTTCTTGTCCCATCGTTGGGCGGCGTACTTCCTTCTCGTTTGTTCCACCTGTTCCAAGGCTTGTGCATCGGTCACCTCCTGGTCGTAGATCCACACCTGCCTTCCCTGCACGTCGCTCGCGATTCCCGTGCGTCGGTCAGACCCGTCCGCTTGGCCTCCTCCACCCTTCCTCCTTTGCAATTGTGTCCTCGTCGGGTACCTGCAGCACACCGATGGTGTTCATCAGTCCACCCCTTCCCCCCCAGTTCAGTTCTCCAGGAAAGCACATACCTCGTATTGCCCCAGGGTCTGCAGCAGGGGATGCTCCCCACCTCCACACTGCAACCTCCACATGGTGCCGAGCAAGTGCTGGTGCTGGTGCTGGTGCCGGTGAAAGCAGAGCACGAGCACCGCCCCTCAGCCTCTCCCCCTTCGGGACCGATCCAACGGTCGGATGGCGGCGCACCGGGGCGTCCCCCCGGGCTTTCCTCGGACGGATAGAGGATCACGTGACCCGATCGGGGCGCGGCAAGGGATCCGTACGCCCCAGGTGACCCTCCAGTGGCGATGGCCGGTGCACACGTGCGCACCAACGGTCACGAAAGCGACGTTTCCTCGGAAGGATCCGAAAGACGCCCATCGCCACCCCGAACAGGAAAAGAGACGCCACGAATGCCCCCCTTTTTCGGACCAGACCCCATAAAGGGGGGCATACGAAGTTCGTGATGAAGTTCACTCCGCCTGGGGGATGGAAGGAGGGAAGGGTGGACAGAAGAGACACAACCGGTGGTCAGGAGGGTGACAAGTAAATCGAAGGAAGAACACCAGCATGGCATGATGGCAATCCTATCTCTTGCGAGGAGACGGAGAGGGATCTTGGCGAACGAAGATACGATCTCCGACGTGCGTGGGTTGCTTCCCACCTCGCTCCTCCCCGTGCCATAGATCATCCATGGAAATGGACGCTTCATACTTCGTTTGAGAAATGTAGACTCCTCGAAGAAACGTAGACTCGTCGAGAAAGGTCGACTCGAATCGACGCGCTTCGTATGTGCACCATGTGCGAAGGGAAATGGACCTATACATGGTTTTCGTCCCCCCACAAGTCCATCTTGATCCGGGATCGTGGGCCGACCTCGTCCGAACTACAATGACTTTCTTGTCTCTCGAGGAAGATGGTTTCGATCGTGCATAGAACAGAAAAGTATGAATGCTCTGTGTACGTCTTAAAAGTCTAAGCCATTCCCTTTTCTATTGTTGCACATGCAAAGAATACGAGTACCTCCTTTTCTAGACGTTGTATCACACCCAAAACTTGATTGTTTACATTTATCGAGTCGTTTCTAACCCACAAAGGATGAAATCATTGTCAATGTGCCATGATGTAGTGCCCTTGGTCATTGCAATACCTAGACGCTCACTTGTAGTTGAACTTTCTTAAAGTGCGTCTTGATGCGCCCTCTTCGTAATTTAAGGGAGTGTTCGGTTACATATACGCTTAACCTTTCTCATGTACATGTGCATGTCAATCAAAATGCCGTGCGATAGTACCATCTATTCTCCTTCAAATGTAAACGAAAAAGATAGCCGACGTATATAAAGGGTCGTGTCCGTTGACACAAGGTGTGTTGGCAAACTCCACGTGGTCAAATGAAGCATTGGCATGCCAAAATCGTGAGGGAAGTTGGATTCGGGGCATGCATACGAAATCACTTTTTAGTTGTGGGGTGCAAAAACTTGAACCTATATTTGATACATCATTCTATAACGCACGGTTGGCCAAGGCTAATGACACAACCTCTTTCTCCTTGGAAGAGATTGGGGTTCAAAAGAGAGATGTTCGCTCTAAACTTGGGACTTGCCTGGCATGAACAATAGTAAAAGTACTTCGAAACTTCAGCCGTTTGCGTGGATGAATGATGCGAAGAACAACACTCATGCAAGTTTCTACTGGCTTGCTCCAATCCTAATAGATTTACCCCCAACATGCCCATATGTGCGAGATGGTCTATTGAGTCTGCGCCCATGCACAATGTACGGCAAGAATGTACAATTGGCAACACTTGTGGAACGACTCTTGACCTTAGTTTACTAGCGCATTACTTTTGGCTTGAACCCGTGTGTATGCACCCTTGATAGCCTTTCAAAGCTTATGAAACACCTACGTCCATTTGGGAACTGCTGAGCTTCGTTGAGAAATGCAGAATGCAATGCACGGAAGTAAGGAGTACAGAAGGAATCCCAAAACGTTGAAAATCTTTCGAATCGGTGGCAGAAGAGCTTGACTCATGCTGTGGTTTATCAGCATCACAAAATGGAACTGCTTTCCATTACAAAAAAGCTGCAATCTCGTGCATCAAAAAGCCAAAACAAAGAACCAGCATTCCACAGTGGTCTTGTGCAAAAAATTGGAGGGTTTGTACCTTGGTACTGATGGCGACACGCAAGTCCCGGGACATCTTTCTCCCGAAATTCACACCAAATCCACACCTGATACATGTGGGCCGGAGGTAGCGAGGGGTATGTTGGCAATTCGAATTGGCTTTCCAACATCAAGCCAACCCCACAAAAATCCAAGCCTCAAAGACAATCCAGCCTTCACTAGTTACCGGCCACAAGCTGTACGTTCCAGGGAGAAAGTTCTCTTTTCCATGTTGAATTCAAAACGCCAACACATGGATGGATGCATGATACAAACGTGTCTGTCCAGTTTTGGCGATTCCCCAACAACAGGGGTTCACAAGGTGCGGCCACACTTGATGCAGAGTGGATCTGCTGGGCTGCATCTTGGTTTGATCACCCACACGAGCACGGCAAGCTGCTGTGCAACCTTGCCCGCAGGAGCTATACTCTCGGCTTGGCTGCGTGTCTAACAGCTCCTCTTCAATGGATGCTTTCACCGGCCCTGATGCTGCGTGCTTGCCTGATGCTACATTCAGCAACGGAACATGTTCTCGGCGCCCCGCCTCTTTCATTCTTGCTGGGATCTGTTGCGTGCCTCTTGCAATCCTTCTTGGACAGCTTGCCAGCTGTCTTTCTCCTCTTCGTGGCCCTCTTGCTCTTCCTTGTCTTCGTCCGCCACGTCGTCGATGGCTCTGCCGGTGACCTCCGTCGGCGCATCTTCCCACGCCTCCTCTTCCGATGGCAGGTTTTCCATCTTCTGGGCGGCTCGCTTGGCACGTTGGATGGCCGGCAGCCTCTGTTCCAGCACGAGGGTGGTGGCCAGCATGGCTCCCACAGCACCGGCGGCCTTCCATGCGATGCTGGAGCGCGTGGGCACGCTCTTGGCATCGTAAAGTGGCGGTCCAACTTCTCCTTGTGTCCCCTCTTCCTCCTCCTTGGGGCTCCGGGCGACCCCCCCGGGTCCTTCGGTGGTGGAGGCGGATGTGGGGCGACCCCAGGCCCCCCCTGCTGTGCCCAGCAGCCCCACCAGCCACGTGGCAGCCGCCCATTGGACCTCCCTTCTGCCTTGCTTCCTTCTCCCAGGCCCTGCTCCCTCCTCGTGGCCCTTCCCGACGCGTCCCAGCTCCGTTTTCGACGCTTTCAACGCCATCCCTCGACCGTGAAGGACCCTCTCCTTCGCCAACCACGTCGAAAACGCGACTCTTGGCGCCTGGGAAGGCGAAAACGCGCGCGCCGACGCCATCATGCGCCGATCGGTCGAGCGACGGACCCGATCTGGGCGGACCGATCCGAACTTTGGACTTAACTTTCGAGACCATCAGGCCCACAGGGGGAGAAATCGCACGTAAAACGAGGTTAACCGAAACGGGTCGGGAAGCTGAACTTCGAGGTTAACTTCGAACGTCGAGGGAGGGGGAGGGGGAAGTTAACCCGTTGGTTCCATCCTGCGTTTCGTCAGACGAACAGGGACGCCTTCCCGGTTAAGCTCGAGTTAAGTCCGGATCGGGGAGGCCTGTCCCCTCCCTTCCCTTCCCTTCCATTTGTTTACTTCGAAGTTAAGTGGTGGCGGCGTGCTGGGACACCTGGGAGCGGCGCCCGTACGAGGTCCACGTGGCTGCCACGTGTCATTTTGGGGGAGGGGAGGGGACCTCCCAGCACCGAAGGGAAGGGACCGTTGCCCCGGGGCGGGCTTGGCGGGCGGCTGAGACCTCGGACCCCCACCCTCACCACGTGGTGAACGTTGTGTAAGGGCACCCCATATTGGAACAAGCAGGTGGCCTCCACCCCATTGCAGCCACACCCATCCAAGCCATAGATCATGGATCCCACGCCCATGCCCAGGCGCTTCCGTGGGCGACGCGGCGAGGGAAAGGAGGAACGGAACGCCGTGGTGAAGGCCGACGGACAGGGGCGTGGCGCCGCCGGAGGAAACCGGACCGAGGACGTGCAAGAAGAAGAGCTGGAGATGCACAAAGGAACCTCGCTGCCCATGCACTACAACTTCGAGCTTGCCAAGACCGCCAGAAGGATACGGGCACTCAAAGCGACCACCGTGGCTTTGCAGATGCCCGAAGGGCTGCTCATGTTCGCATGCAGCGTGGGGGATGCCCTGAAAAAGGCGTGCGACACTCTGGAGAGATGTGTGGTGATGTCCGATGCAACATATGGGGCGTGCTGCGTCGACGATCGAGGTGCTGAGGCAATAGAGGACTTCGGATTTGCCCCGACGAACAACTTCGGAGGGTTTTTAACCAAAAAAAATCCCTAAACCCGGATTTGGGGATCCTCCGTCGAGCCAAAACCGGACGAAATCGTGGGGTTTTCGGCGGATGAAACCTTGCGTCCTCTACGCATCTCGTACAGTTGGGGGATGAGAAAGCCTACGGATTGGTCCAGTATGGGATCCTAAAAAACAGATGCGCAGAGGATTTCGTCGGACGGTCAGCCTCGACCGAAACCTAGAGGATCCTCCGCGGTATACATTCGCCTCGAGGAACGCGGGAAGCAAACAACGCCGAGCACGATGCCTCAAAGGTATGGTCGAGTGCTCCAGATCATCCAGACGGAGGAGATGCGGGAGAAGAGCTTGCGGATGCGGGAGGCAATGCTCGTCGCGTTCCCTAACCATCCGGAGCTGTCGATTGCACTCTCGTCTGCTTTTGCAATGGTGGTCCTGCGTTGCCAACGCTTGCTGCGTCAGATGAAGCAACGCTGGAATCCTCGGGTTGCTATTTCGAACAACGCGCGTTGGCTGGACGATTTCGAGGACGCTACGTTGCGTGGGAACTTTCGTTTTGATCGTGGTCACATTCGGGAGCTTATCCGCTTGTTAGAGATCCCCGAGCGGTTGCGGAGTCCTACTTGTGGACGTGTTTTCAAGGGAGAAGAAGCGTTCCTTCTCTTGTTGCGCAGACTAGCGGGACGGGAAACCCTGACACACTTGGCCACGATCTTCGATCGTTCACCTCCTGCCCTGTCCGAGATGTACAACGTGATCCTTCGTCACGTGTACAGGATCGCAAGAGTATCAATGCGTTTAGAGCTATGGGAGGACGAGTTGGCAGCTTTCGCGCATGCATTACGGGAACAGGGATGTCCGTTGCCTCATTGTTTTGGGTTCATTGATGGGACGATGTTTGACATATGTCGTCCCATCATTGACCAGGAAAGCATGTACAACGGATGGAAGCGAGGGCACAAAACGAAATACCAATGCGTGGTGTTGCCTAATTTTTTGATTGGTGATTGGCATGGACCGGCAAGTGGCCGAACGAACGACTCGGTGATGTTGGATGACTCTAGATTGATTCCGAGGTTGCAGGGGATGCGCGATCGTTTTGGTAGCACGCTGTACATGTATGGTGATTCAGCTTATCCACAGTGTGACGTCCTCCTACGCGCTCCAAAAGGAAACAGGATCACACGCTCAGAACGCATGCTGGCGCGGGACATGTCTCGATACCGTGAAAGTGTGGAGTGGGTGTTTGGAAAGCTTGGGAACATATGGCCCTTCATTACTGACAAGACGAGGAAGGTTACAGGTTCGCGAGCAACAGGTATGGAGGACTGGGTAGCGGCAATGTTGACTAACTTCCACACTTGTGCATACGGAGGCGTTGCGAATAGGTTCTTCGAGATGCAGCCTCCATCTATGAGTCAATACAAGGCGAAGTTTGCTGCGCATGTAGATGTGTCATCTGCATCAGAGCCATGAGAGTCATCTCTCGCTCCTTGCAAAAATTATCTGGACGGTTGCAAAAGTCTGCTGGATGGTTGCTGGAAGGTTGCAGAAATCTGCTGGATGGTTTCTCGCTGGTTGCAGAAATCTGCTGGATGGTTGCTGGATGGTTGCAGAAATCTGCTGGTTGGTTGCTGGAAGGTTGCAGAAATCTGCTGGATGGTTTCTCGCTGGTTGCAGAAATCTGCTGGATGGTTTCTCGCTGGTTGCAGAAATCTGCTGGATGGTTTCTCGCTGGTTGCAGAAATCTGCTGGATGGTTTCTCGCTGGTTGCAGAAATCTGCTGGATGGTTTCTCGCTGGTTGCAGAAATCTGCTGGATGGTTGCTGGATAGTTGCAGAAATCTGCTGGATGGTTTCTCGCTGGTTGCAGAAATCTGCTGGATGGTTGCTGGATGGTTGCAGAAATCTGCTGGTTGGTTGCTGGAAGGTTGCAGAAATCTGCTGGATGGTTTCTCGCTGGTTGCAGAAATCTGCTGGATGGTTGCTGGATGGTTGCAGAAATCTGCTGGTTGGTTGCTGGAAGGTTGCAGAAATCTGCTGGATGGTTTCTCGCTGGTTGCAGAAATCTGCTGGATGGTTTCTCGCTGGTTGCAGAAATCTGCTGGATGGTTTCTCGCTGGTTGCAGAAATCTGCTGGATGGTTTCTCGCTGGTTGCAGAAATCTGCTGGATGGTTGCTGGATAGTTGCAGAAATCTGCTGGATGGTTTCTCGCTGGTTGCAGAAATCTGCTGGATGGTTTCTCGCTGGTTGCAGAAATCTGCTGGATGGTTTCTCGCTGGTTGCAGAAATCTGCTGGATGGTTGCTGGATGGTTGCAGAAATCTGCTGGTTGGTTGCTAGAAGGTTGCAGAAATCTGCTGGATGGTTTCTCGCTGGTTGCAGAAATCTGCTGGATGGTTGCTGGATGGTTGCAGAAATCTGCTGGTTGGTTGCTGGAAGGTTGCAGAAATCTGCTGGATGGTTTCTCGCTGGTTGCAGAAATCTGCTGGATGGTTTCTCGCTGGTTGCAGAAATCTGCTGGATGGTTTCTCGCTGGTTGCAGAAATCTGCTGGATGGTTGCTGGATAGTTGCAGAAATCTGCTGGTTGGTTGCTGGAAGGTTGCAGAAATCTGCTGGATGGTTTCTCGCTGGTTGCAGAAATCTGCTGGATGGTTGCTGGATGGTTGCAGAAATCTGCTGGTTGGTTGCTGGAAGGTTGCAGAAATCTGCTGGATGGTTTCTCGCTGGTTGCAGAAATCTGCTGGATGGTTTCTCGCTGGTTGCAGAAATCTGCTGGATGGTTTCTCGCTGGTTGCAGAAATCTGCTGGATGGTTTCTCGCTGGTTGCAGAAATCTGCTGGATGGTTGCTGGATAGTTGCAGAAATCTGCTGGATGGTTTCTCGCTGGTTGCAGAAATCTGCTGGATGGTTTCTCGCTGGTTGCAGAAATCTGCTGGATGGTTTCTCGCTGGTTGCAGAAATCTGCTGGATGGTTGCTGGATGGTTGCAGAAATCTGCTGGTTGGTTGCTAGAAGGTTGCAGAAATCTGCTGGATGGTTTCTCGCTGGTTGCAGAAATCTGCTGGATGGTTGCTGGATGGTTGCAGAAATCTGCTGGTTGGTTGCTGGAAGGTTGCAGAAATCTGCTGGATGGTTTCTCGCTGGTTGCAGAAATCTGCTGGATGGTTGCTGGATGGTTGCAGAAATCTGCTGGATGGTTTCTCGCTGGTTGCAGAAATCTGCTGGATGGGAAGCGGAGTACGGTGTGTACAGTATGAATGTTACATTGCGAAATGTTTTGCATTGGTGAGTGACAACCTGTGGATGTGGATGATGAAAGGTTGCAAGTGGTGGAGTTGTGTTCTGTCTTTTCCACCCTACTGAGTCATCGCACTCTTTGTAATAAAGGTAAGAAACAAAATTTCTTTTATGCAACAACATCGCGGTCGACATAGCTCGCAAGTAGGGAACTTCCGAGGACGCAAAGTTGTGGAATGGACGAAAAAGAAGTAGGAATAGAAATTTGCAAATCTACTTTACGTTCTCAAGTAGCTTCGTTCACGACAACCTCCTCCATCTCCGACGAAATGGTCGAGGGTCTGGAAGATGAACGGCGGAGAAGGCTCCCATTCTCCTCCTCGAAGGTGTTCACAGCAGCTGCTACCCATTCGTCGCGTGGTCCTGGGCTTGGAAAGTCGTTCGGGAACCTCTTGTGAAGCTCGAACTCGCGTGCCCACTCGGCACGTGCATTGGAACGCGTCGCATGGAGCAAAGCTTTACGCGTGAGATCGCAAATGTCGTCCATGCTCTTACGAGTGTCTTCGACCTCAGCACACAAAGCACCATCGTTTCCTTTGGACATGGACGACCGTCCGCGCTTCGCCGTTTGGCGGTGCGTCTCCATTTGACGACTCACGTTGTTGCGCCCTTGCTCCGTCAATGTTGCACGTCGCAAAGCAAGTTCGTCACGTACAGCCTTCGATGCTGCAGCTCGCTCGTCGATCTTCTCCACCAAACGTTGTTGAAGTTCCTCCACCTCTGTATGGGCATACCCCCCTCCTCGACCAGTAGAGGCCCTTGCATCCTCGTTCCACTTCCGCGCCTCTCGGGCCAACATAGCTACCCGCCGCTGAACAGAATCGATAGACAATTCGAACTCCGCGAAAAGTCCATCAGTGTGCTCTCGGAGGGATGCAACCAAAGCCTCCCACGCTTTCTTCCTCTGATCACGATTTGCATCGACCTTGAATGGGTCACATGACTCCACGCAAATCTGATTCAAGAGCGCGTACTTCCGTGCGTTCGTCCACGTATTGCGTGATCTTTGATCTTCCATCGACTTGGCGGCCTTCGAGGTTGTTACGTTGACATCTTTCCTTTTGAGAGGAGGCCTGTCCTCTTCTTGCACCATCGCATGCGCGATTCGGAAGTTGCTCCTGGCGCCCTTGACAGCAAGATCCTCCACGCCTTGTGTATTTTCGATTCCTAGGGTGAATGGACACGGAGTTATCGGGAAAGGCCTTGTAGAAGATGGCGGGAACCTGTTCCATTTACGGGATCTTGAAACGACACCCTCCTACGTTGCTCTTGGTTTTAAACTCCAAATACCTTACAACTACCTTCGAGGACGGTGACCTGACCTCCCGCAGTTGAAATGCCCGGTGAAAGCGAAGTCCTCGACCCGCCCTATTTCACGGATGCTTAACACAAAAATAAAAAACCCTCCGAAGTTGTTCGTCGGGGCAAATCCGAAGTCCTCTAATGGGTGCACAGCTCTTGGTTCACTATGGGCACAGCTGCCTCGTGCCTGTGGATGAGACGCGTGTGCCCTGCATGTACGTGTTCGTGGACATCAAATTCAACGTGGACCATCTCGTGGGATGTGTGGACCAGAATTTTGCCATGGACAAGAAGCTTTTGGTGGCAGGAACCATCCAATTTGCAAGCAGCTTGCAGGAAGCCAAACTGAGGTGGCAAAGAATGGGCAGAACTGTGGAGGTGCCACAGAGCAAACCTCTCTCGCCCGGCGAGGTGCTGGGCTGCACGGCTCCTCGCATGGCTGCCGACAAAGAACTGGATGCCATCGTGTTCGTAGCGGACGGTCGGTTTCACCTGGAGGCCATCATGATTGCCAATCCCACATTGCCTTCTTACCGGTACGACCCTTACGCAAAAGTGATGACCAGGGAATACTACGATCACACAGGGATGAAGAATCAGCGCAGGAGAGCTGTGGAAGAGGCCAGGAAGGCGCGGACGTTTGGTGTAGTGCTGGGTACACTTGGCAGGCAGGGAAACCCGAAAGTGCTGGAGCAAGTCCAGAACTTGCTGGAGTCCAGAAGTGTGGAATACGTGCTGTTCCTTGCCGACGAGATCGCCCCTGAAATGATTGGGACACTCGTGAAGGAAGGCGGTGTGGATGCTTTCATCCAGATAGCATGCCCACGCCTGTCTATAGACTGGGGGGAAGGCTTCCAAGTGCCGGTGTTGACTCCGTTCGAGGCGTTTGTTGCATTTGGAGCCGCTCCCGCATGGTGGGAATCGTCCTCCTGCTGCACCGAGAGCTGCAAAAAGCAGAGCTTTGCTGCGAAGGAAGGTGAAGTGCAACCGTACCCAATGGACTACTATGCGAAAGACGGCGGGCCTTGGTCTTCGTCCTACCATCGCGAGCGAAAGCAAACTCAACAACGAGATAGGACCCACAGACAAGTAGGCGTGCAAAGGCTGTGAGCTCAGGTGCCTATCACTCTTCCCTTGTGCTTGGGATTCGGTCAAGTAGGACATATGCAGCGTTCGCCAAAGCGTTTTTATCTTACCTGCCGTACTTAACAGTGTTCGAATGTAGTTTGAATGCACTTGGCAAGGTTCCTGCCAATTTGTGGCACCCGTATCCTGTCGATTCATTGGGATGTCAATATCTTAAGCACCTTGCAAGGATTGGCAGCGGACGGGTTCTGATTGTGCCAGATCCACAAGCTCCAGCATCTTCCTCACACGCTGTTGCAAGATCCCTCCAAAGCAAGCCAGCGATCATAGCGAGAATGTTGCCGGTATGGCTTCAAGGTAGATGTTCAACGGCCTGCCACGCCAAGCTGATGGGTGTGTGGATGGATCACAGATGCACTCGCCACGCATTGAACGTCATGACTTGGAACCGTGACTTTACATCGTTGCATCGCCAGATCGGAAGGAGGTCACTTTATAATTTAATGCTGAGCTTGGCGTGCAATCATACATGCTTCACTAATTTGCCCGTTAAGCAGCAATGGCAAGGGTGAGATTATTGGATGGGCAGACCACACCTTGTGACACATGGATGATTCCTGTTCGATGAGGATGCTTCCATGCAATGCTGAATGTTTATGGTCTTTCGATTGGAACACACTGGGCCAGGGCGTTGGTCTGAAGGGAGGGTCGTGCAAGTGCAATGTGGTTTGCAGGTTGTTTCTGTATGAAGGGTGGACGACGCAACCAACCAAAGCATTGTGTTCCGGGCAACTGCACGCCTTGCTTACCCAATGGTCGTTTTCTCAATCGGGGGATCCGTGCCTTGCTGCAGATCCGTGTATGGTTCCTTTGTTGGACACGTTTCATCCCCTCGACGTTTCCAGTTGTGTGTGTGTTTTCGCAGCTTTATCTCCCGGACCGATCGATCCGCCGTTGGTTTCACTCTCCTCGCCTTGGCCAAGAGATCCCTTCCTGGTGTGCTTCCAGCACCCCAAGGGATGGTCTAGGTGGATGCATCCATGGACTTGCCCCTTCCCATCTGTGTGTCGATTCGGTTGTGTTGGACGCCCCAACCGCAGTCTTGCCTGGACACGTCACCCCCCCCCCCCCACGTCCACGACTTCCATTTTCATGAGCCATTTTTTGTCGACCCCTCCCCTCGTTTCCCCACGTTTTTCGCCCCGTGAAATCGGCCTCGAAATCCTTTTTTCGTCCCTTTTTCCTTTCCCGATCCCTCGCCTTCCCCGGAATCTCGGCCCCTGTTGCTTTTCGACCCCCATTTTCGAACGTCCCTTCCTCTCCTCGCCTCTGCCCCGAATTCCCCCGAGTTTCGATTTCGAGGCCCTTTTTTTCCCGATCGGGGACGTCTTCCCGGTCCTCGGGATCATCGACGACGTCTCCACGTGGCTTTCTGGTGAAGTTGGCACACAACCGAGCGAGGTGCGGAACAGACGTGGTGTGGGGCGCGATACAACGGTGTCCTGGAGACCCGTTGGGTTCCCGGGGCGAAGTATGGGAGGGGTGGTGCCGCCACGTGGACCGGGAGGAGGGCGAGGAGGCAGACACGTGTCGGAAAAGGGGTGCTGAGGTGGACGAGATCCTGGGAACGCCCCATACAACGTGGGAATGGGTCTCACAAGGGACTGGGAGGGGCAAACCTGATGGTGCAAGGAAGGCTGACGTCAGAACGATCCTGGTGAGGTTCAGACTTGCGCGAGAAGCGAACGCAACCGGCGAGAAAAAACGAGATGGTGCGAGAGAAGTACAAGTACGTGATCCCCTTCCGCGAATTGAGGATCCAAGACGTGCCCAAAGTGGGAGGTAAAAATGCCAGCCTGGGCGAAATGGTGGCGGGACTCGCCAAAGCTGGGGTCAGCGTGCCGGATGGATTCGCAACCACTGCCGATGCCTACTGGCACTTCCTCGATGCGAACGAAGGCCTGCTGGATGACATGAGGAAACTGCTGGAAGGTGCGGAGGGAGCCAAGCTGCACAGAGACGTGCGGGGATTCGAAGAGAGGGGGAAAAAGTTGCGACAAATGGTGCGTGCTGCCAAAGTACCGGAGGATTTGGTGGAGGAAATCAAGGACATGTACCAGGAACTTTCCAAGCTGGCAGGAATGGAGGAAGACAGCGAAGGAGCGTACGTGGCTGTGAGGTCGTCCGCTACCGCTGAAGATCTCCCCAATGCATCCTTCGCAGGACAGCAGGATTCTTTCCTGCACGTCCATGGTGTGAAGGAGCTGATCGAACGATGGGTGGATTGCTGCGCATCGTTGTTTACGGCGCGTGCGATCACCTACCGCCACGATATGGGATTCGACCACATGGCTGTCGCCCTGTCGGTAGGTGTGCAAATCATGGTTCGCGCGGACACTGGGTCTTCTGGTGTGATGTTCACCCTGGACCCAGAGAGTGGGTACAAGGATGTCGTGCTTGTGCAGGGCATATACGGTTTGGGAGAGAATATTGTTCAGGGACGAGTGGGACCGGACGAGTTCCTCGTTCACAAACCAACCCTGAAGCAAGGCTTCAAACCCCTGGTGCGGAAGCAATGCGGTCCCAAGGAAATGAGGATGGTTTACAATGCAGAGAAACGGACGCTGGTGAATTTGTCTGTCCCGGAGAAGGAGAGAAAGTGCCTTTCTGTAAGCGACGAGGAAGTCCTGTTGCTGGCTCGCTGGGGTATGCAGATAGAAGAGCACTACGGCAATAAGCCAATGGACATCGAGTGGGCCAAGGATGGTGATACTGGGAAGTTGTACATCGTCCAGGCGCGCCCCGAAACCATCCACTCAAGATCCGACATCAACGTCTATCGTCAATACACCCGCAAGAAGGAACAGAAGATTGCAATCGAAGTGTTGGCAGAAGGGATCGCCGTTGGGAACAATATTGGATACGGGACGGTGCGTGTCATCGAATCGCCCAAACAGATCGACCAGTTCCAACCTGGGGAGATTCTGGTCACGTCCATCACAGACCCGGCATGGGATCCCATCCTCAAAGATGCGGGTGCCATCATAACAGAACGCGGCGGGAGGACGAGTCATGCCGCAATCGTTGCCAGAGAAATGGGCATTCCGGCCATCGTGGGTGCAGAAGGGGCCCGAAAATCCCTTTCCGATGGATTGGATATCACAGTGAGCTGTTGTGAAGGAGACCGTGGCAAGATCTACAAGGGAAAAGTTGATTTCAGCGTCGTCGAAATCGATGTCCGTACTTTGAAGGAGACCAGAACCAAGATCATGCTCAACATAGCCAGGCCAGACAAGGCCTTGGCGGCTGCATCTCTGCCATGCGATGGTGTTGGGCTCTGCAGGATGGAGTTTGTGTTTGCCGACCACATAGGAATTCACCCCCTGGCATTGACACGTTTCACGCAAATGCCGAAGGATGTGCAGACGAAAATCAAGAAGATGATGGAGGGCCACGGTCCGTACAACCAGCCAAAGGACTTTTTCGTGGACATGCTGGCGCAAGGGGTGGGGACGCTGGTGGCGGCTTTCTACCCGAGGCCGGTCATCCTCCGCATGTCGGACTTGAAAACCAACGAGTACGCGCAGCTGGTTGGTGGGTCTTTGTTCGAGCCCAAGGAAGAGAATCCTATGATTGGATGGAGGGGCGCGAGCAGGTACTATCACAAGGACTACAAGGAGGGCTTCATGTTGGAGATCGAAGCTGTGAAGAAGATCAGGGAGGAATTCGGTCTCACGAATCTGAAGGTCATGATTCCCTTCTGCAGGACTCCGGAGGAAGGCAAGAAAGTGATCGAAACGATGGCCGAAGCAGGTCTCACTCGCGACGATGGCCTGGAGATCTACGTCATGGCGGAGATCCCAAGCAACATCTGGATGGCGGAGGAGTTTTGCCAGCACTTTGATGGTTTTTCCATCGGCTCGAACGATCTCACACAGCTCACGCTCGGCATCGATCGGGATGCGGAGCGCATCTACCCACTGTTTGACGAGTGCAACAAAGCGGTGAAAGACTCTTGTGCCCTGCTTATCAAGAAGGCGCACGAGCACGACCCTCCGCGCAAGGTGGGCATTTGCGGTCAAGCGCCCAGCGACCACCCGGACTTTGCGGCTTTCTTGGTGGAGCACGGCATCGACACCATCTCTTTGAACACGGATGCGGTGGTGTCCACCAAGCAGAGCATCATCGAGAAGGAGGCGGCGTTGGACCGCTAGTGCCGGTCGCAGGTGCGCTCTTGTCCCCTCCATGTCCATGGCCGTTCCCGCAAGGCATGCCGAGAGGACCTGGAGGTGCAGGGTCCCTCCCTTCCCTTCCCCTGTTGTAAGTGTGCTTGTTTCCCCACCTTGGATCCACGTGCTGCTCCCCGCCCCGACCCGGGATCACGTGGATCGGTCCATCCGAGGGACGCCCCGCCCCCTTTTCCCCGCCTCGAAATCTCCACCCGTTTCCTTTTTTTCTTCCTTTTTTTGTTTTATTTCGCTCCATTTCGGTGCAGGCGCAAGCGGTGGTGCGGCAAGGCGCGGCGATGGCGGCCCTCGGCGTGGACCTGGGCGAAGATCCCACCCGCGTGCGACAGCTGCAGAGGATGGAGGTGGAGGCCAAGGAGGTGATGCACGGAAAACGAGGGGTGGTGCCGTGGCCCGAGGTGTGCCGTGGCCTCAAGGAGAAGAAACAGAGGAAAGTATGGAACCAGGAACCGAACCACAGGCTTGGAGACGTCCAAACGGCGGCGGAGGGGCGGAGGGACGGGTGCCAGCTGGCCAAAGGGGAAGAATGGGACCAAGCGGACATGAGCGTGCTGGGATTCGGATCCCTGCTGTCGCCCAGGAGCGCAAGGTCCACCTTCCCCTCGGCCAAAAACTTCCGACTGGCACGGGTGGATGGTTGGAGGAGGGTCTTCTCCCATCCTGCACCGGTGTTCTTCCAATGCGGTGCGGTGCAACCAGGATCCATCGAGTGCTCCAGCCTCAGCTGCGAACCCTGGGAACAAATCCAACCCCTGCAAGACACGATCCATAACCACAACCCCGACCGGAAGGAATGGAGGTGCGAAGGACAGAAGGAAAACCGAAACGGCGGAACGTACTGCGAACAGTGCAGAGACGGGAAGAAAGGAGCGCCTGGGTTGCTGGTGCTCCTCTTCGAGATCGACAGCGTGGATGCGGCCGCCTACGTGGAACGAGAACACGAGCTCCGGTTCGTGGCCGTGCAAGCCAAGCCAATCCCCGGTGGAAAAGTGCATTACAACCCAGACGCAAAACGAAACAAGTGCGGCTCCGCCGTGGAAATCGCTGGCAATCCCATCTGGGACCACGGAGAAGCACCGTGCGACAACGGTCACTGCTCTCGATACAAGAACGGGAGGAAGGATGATCATGCCGAGGCTCCGGCTGGTGCAGAGACAGAATCCACGCATACTTGGGCGGTCCTGTGCGCACGGTTCTCGGACGAGGAGTACAAGACGCAGCGCTGCAGGGATGAATCAGAGTTCCACGACAGGTACGTGCAGTATGGAGTCACCAAGATATGGAAAGATCTCGACGATCCGATCCTCCCCTGCCGTCCATACCTCAGGCATTGCGTTCTTGCTGCCCGGTTCCTGGGTAAAGAAATCGAAGAGAACTTCCTCGACTGTACATTTCTGTGCGATAGAAAGACGACTCTGAGAGAATACCTCGAGAGAAATCCCGACCTCATGTCGCAGCTCCCACCAGAGGGACTCCGTGAGAGGTACAGTGGATGAAGACCATCTCACGCTGGCATTTCGGCGGAGGTGCCGCTAGAAGGCAGCGCACCATTTTTGGAGCATCCCATTGAAGACTCCGAAGTGCGCGATGTGGTTCTTGCGGGCGGTTGCAGAAATCACTGGGCATATTTGGATTTTATTTCATTTAGCAGTAGGAAATTTGCTACGCTGTGCATGGGGAGATTATGCATCCCCCAGGTCGATGGGTTGCCTGCCTGTGGCCAAGGTGCGGAGGCGCAACGCCTGGAGCTTGATGAATCCAGCGGCATCCTTTTGGTCGTACGCACCACCGTCGTCTTCGAACGAGGCGACCTTATCATCGTAGAGACTGGCTGCAGACTTGCGTCCAACCACAATGACATTCCCCTTGTAAAGCTTGAGACGAACCAAACCATTGACATTCTTTTGCGAGGCATCGATGGCAGCCTGAAGCATCTCACGATCCGGGCTGAACCAGAACCCATTGTAAATCAATTCTGCGTATCGAGGCATCAACTCATCTTTCAAGTGCGCTTCACCACGATCCAAGCAAATGCTTTCCAGCACACGGTGTGCCTGAAGCAGGACCGTACCCCCTGGGGTTTCGTACACCCCACGAGACTTCATTCCAACGAAACGGCTCTCCACAATGTCTATGCGGCCAATACCGTTGTCCCCTCCCAGTTGGTTGAGCTTGGTGAGGAGGTCAGCCGGTCCAAGTTGTTCCCCGTCAATGGCCACTGGATCTCCGTACTTGAACTCGATTTCCACGTAGGTGGGCTTATCCGGCGCCGCTTCAGGGCTCACGGAGCGAGTGAACATACTTTCGTCCGGTTCCACCCACGGATCCTCCAAGGCATTCCCTTCGTAGGAGATGTGCAGAAGGTTCGCATCGGTGGAGTAGGGAGCCTCCCCGCGTTTGGAATCTGGTACTGGGATGCCCTTGGCTTCTGCGTAACCGCAGAGCTTGGTGCGCGAATTGAGATCCCACTCCCGCCACGGCGCGATTACTTTAATGTCTGGTTTCAGCGCGTAGTATCCGAGCTCGAACCGGACCTGGTCGTTCCCCTTGCCGGTCGCACCGTGCGCAACAGCGTCTGCCCCTACCATTTTGGCTATCTCTATCTGTCGCTTGGCAATGAGTGGTCTGGCGATTGAAGTCCCCAGCAGGTACACGCCTTCGTACAGTGCGTTGGCACGGAACATGGGGAACACATAATCCCTCACGAACTCATCGCGCAAATCATCGATGAAGATTTCCTTGACACCCATCTGCTCCGCCTTGAGCTTGGCCGGTTCAAGCTCCTCTCCCTGTCCAAGATCGGCGGTGAAGGTCACCACCTCGCACTGGTACTCGTCCTGAAGCCATTTCAGGATGACCGAGGTGTCCAGTCCGCCGCTGTAGGCGAGGACCACCTTCTTGACCTCCCCCTTGAAAGAACCTTGGGCTGCACAATGCACCTTCCTCTGGTGCACCCTGCGCCCGTTGGGCAGCTTTGCTGGTGCTTTCAATGCCTGCATGATTGTTAGGTATGCACTCCAACGAATGGATGAATGGTCCAGCGAGCTGTTGGTCGATTTCCAGGATGCCGGGTATCGATCCACCTGCTTTCTGCACGGTTTCTAAACCTTGTTCTCCGCACTGACGCGCGACGAAGAGCTGTTGGTGCGGTTCTGCGACCACAGGAGCTCCTCCAGCACCACGCCTTCCGGATCGAATTCCGCGCCCTTCCGGCGGATTCTCGCGTTCCAGGCTTCGAAGGGACGTTCGTCCACGCGACCAGGTCCTCGCCTGCGCCTCTCCAGCGGTCCTGAGCTCCGAAACGAGCCGCGAAAGAGGCGCGCGCGCGCGAAGAAGGACGCGAAAAAGTGATCCGATCGGACGGAATGGCGGCGGCTGGACCCAACCGAAGGGGAGGTTAACTCGGTGCTTAACCGAAGGTCCGTGGGGGCGGGGAGGGGCGAAAACTCGAGGTTAACCCGGGCGGCCGGGTGGTCCTCGACGGGCCGCGGTCGCAGGGCCGGAAGAGGGGGGTCGAAGGTGGGGGCGAGGGGGGTGGTTGGGGACGTGGTGCGTCGAGGAGTTCGGGACCACGTGATGGGCGCTTGGATGGATCGGTTGAGAACAACACGTGGGAACAGGCAAGACAACACAACACTACACACACACTCAGACACTCGGACACACTCACACCGATGCCATCCACGGCCACGTCCGAGAGATGGGGGCTCGGATGGAACCGACCGAGCAAAAGTGCACGGGATACGATTCGTGTGCAGACGAGGAACGGACGCGGGAATACGGGAGGAGACGAAGGCCTCCGTCCGATCCACCAAACCGAGATAAGAGGGCGCTTGCCGAGGAGATTCTTGGACAAACGTGAAAGTCCACGCACGCCGTTCCCACCCAATCGTCCGTGCCACACCGTGGGCGCGAAAATCTCGTTTCGGGGCCGCGTTCCCCATCCACGTGTGAGAATGAGCTCGTAACGCAAGAAGGTTAAAATATCCTTGAGGGTGGCACGACAACGTTTCTAGGCCGAGTGTTTCGAATTACTCGGAAAACCGATTTCAATTGCTGAAGCATGCGCTCGCATGGATCCGAGATCATGGACGACCGCATGGGGGCAAACTCTCCCCCCTTCGTGATGCGTCCCACCGGTTCCCTCGAACGAAGTCCACATGCTCGAACACAAACCTCACCGATGCGAAGCCCGTGGTCGGATGTGCGGTCTTCGTCTACACGCCAAAGCAAAAGAAATGCTTCCTTGCTACTCCTGTGATCCCTTCAACGTTCCATTTGCTTTTTTTCCTTCCGATATTCCAACCTTGTTCGCGCCGACATCTCGCAGGTCCGTGACGTCCATTGTGCCACTATCCTCTTCTCGTTCGCAATCAAGCTTTGTAAGGGATTTGCCCAAGTTCCGGATCGGTCCGCGCCATCGAAAGAGAACAAAGCAGATCACGAACCACGGGTTTTGGGAAGAGCTCTTTTGGGCACGTGATACGGCGGAGGCGATCTTCAAACGCTTCGCCTCTTCTCGGGGCAACGTCTCCATGGTGTGATGAGAGGGAGGAGGACGATTCGACGACTTGGGCTCCCATCCGTTCCCCCTCGCTCCGAGGGAGGTCGGGGATCACATCCAGAGGATCCAAACCTCTCGCGAGGACGCATTCCACGCAGCCGCCTCGGTCATGGACCGCGGATGGCGTGCACGGTGGCCATCCACGCTCTCCCCTTCCCCCTCCGAGAGAAAAAACTCCCCCTTCCTCCTCGGCCTTCGAGGGGATGGAATCCGGACCCGAAGTTAAGTGACGAGTTAACCGATTCGCCTCTCGGCATGGCGTCGTGGCGCACCGCATCTCGCGCGCGTTTTACGTGCCGCACGAGCAGGCGTCGCGAGATCCGAGGGATGCCCACGAACGGTTTGACCTTCCTGGTGGCCATGGCGACGTGCTGGTGCGCCGTGGCGGGCGTCCCGCAGAACGAGAGTGCGTTCTGCTTCCTCCAAGAATACCTTCAAGACGACTGTCAAGGACCCATGACGCGCTCCGACACCGCGGTGACGGGCATGTGCGTGTGGAAGAACGACACACAAGTGCCTACCTACGCAGGTGTGACGTTGCTGAGCAGGACAGAGGTCAACTGGACCTATTTCAGGTATCCCAACTGCACGGGTCTGGAAAGCAACGAGACCTACCCCGTGGCCAGTTGCATGACAGAAGGGTTCGATTGCACAGATGGAGAAGACAATGCTGATGAACCATGCAGCAGGTTGGTCACGTGCTATTTTGCCACGACAGGCAACGGTGACAATGCAGGCGGTGGCCTGATGCACACGTTCCTTGCCAGCGTCCTCTTCTTGACGGGATGGCACGCGTTGTGGCAAATGCACTTCACATGGAGTGGACAGCCTTGAGCGATTGAATGAGCATGTGGCCTCTGCGGGCTGCAGAGGGCCAGCTTTCGCTAGGAAAGGCAGGAGAGAGGGCACACAATGGTTTGGACAGATGGGCGGCCGGGCAAAGGCATGCCTACGCCGGACGTGCCAGCTAAGCAAGGTCCCCGTACATTCAACCTGCGTGTTTGGTCCACGCTCCATGGAGCTGCAACACGTGGAGACAATTTTCCAACTTCGTTCAGCTGTTCAGCTGACAAGCGAGTGCTCACATGGAAAAAACGACTGCTGAATCTGCTCCAGGTGAAGCCCACAGGGAGAGGGTCGCCACACACAACCGTCCGACGGGTCCTCTCTTCCAAGAACGCCTTCTTTCAGCTGGAACGGCTTTGGAGCATTGGGCTCCATCGAGTGTAATTTATTGGCATGTCAAGCAGTTTCCATTTGGCAGATGCTCGTCCTTGAGATCTGAGTCTCAGCGTGTGTGGGTGAAGCGGTACAAACATTCACTGTCCGTCGCATTCTGTGTCGTTTTCTCAATCCTGCACGCGGCTTTTACCCCTGCAACGATCTTGCTGGAGATTTCAAGGGCATTGCACGGAGTGGGCCAGCCTTGTGCTGTCGTTGCCTGATCGCTTGGACCTGACAATCAGTGGCGGCGGCAAAGATGTTGGATCCATGCCGTGCACATTTGCCCTGCCGTGTGCACCATGTGGGTTTAAATTTCGGTTCCTGTGTTCCATGGACCCTCTCCCTTTGGAGGGATGTGGACGCATCCCGTTCTCTTCGATGGGAGAGACCCTGTCTCTGTCCTTTGGCTCGATCCAAAGGGATGGTTCTTGGCATGTACGTTTCGTTCCAATATCCCTGCTGTGGCATGGAAAAGTCCACCCTCCAATTTCTGTGTTCCACCAGCACACATCGGGTGCAATCGAGGTGGTTCACACATCTTTGTGAATTGGACCTGGATCCTACCTCCACCCACCTGAAGGAGGGATATACCTTAATTTCACTTAACCCCCTCTCTTCTCCGCACTTTGTGGGGAGGACAGGGGTGGAGTTAAGTCGAACGATTTTGTAAACCTCTTCGAGGACGAACCCTCCGGATCGGAATCTCCATCCAACCGCCCTCCTCTCGATTAACTTTGCTTAACTATCCACCTGCCTAGCACAGCCCACACGAAACCTCTCCTTAACTCGACCACGTTCCTGGGGTTAACTGCGACCCCTCCCTCCACGTCAGCCTCCCCCCGCTCCTTCGCAAACTCCGCCTGAACCTCGCTTAACTCGTCTCTCCTTCCCTCCCCGCCTCTCGCCTCCGTTCCTTAACTTAAGTCGTCTCGTGGGGTTAACCCCGGGGCGCGATCTTTTCGTGCTGGGTTCGTGCCTCGTTTCGTCACCAGATCTGCCTTGTGCGATGGATCCGAGCCAGGTGCGCCTCGCGAGCTGCTCTGCGGCGCAAACGGATCCGTGATCACGCTCGAAGGCCTCTCGGGCTGTCCAACGAGACCCGCCACGTGCGAAACGGAAGCGCGACGGCGGAGATCTCGAGCAAAGCACGACGCCGAAAGGCGAAGAAGCACGTGATGGCGTCCTCGAGATACGCTTCCTTCGAACAAGAGAAGTCGCCAAGTGGGAACGACGCTTCCCAGACGCATCGCAAGTCTCGACGTGTGGGAGCAAGCGGCTTTTCTACGGCTCCGTAGAAGCACGACCATGGCCCGGAGAGGTGGCGGCGGAATCCTGGACCGTTGGTTGAGAAAGATCGAGAAGAGGGATGCTGACGAAAGGGAGTGCGTGATCGATCGATCGACCGACCGACCGATGCATTTCTACGTGTGAATGGGATGCACGTGCGAAACTACACGCATCGCGGTGATCGCAGCATCGACCGAGCTCTGCACACGATTGCCCGTATTGGACCACCAACAGCGGTGCACCGGTATGGAACAACAACAATTCCCTTACTGCGGGAAAGCGAGGTCCCGTCCTCCTGGATGACTATCACTTGCTGGAAAAATTGGCTCAGTTTGACCGCGAAAGGATCCCGGAGCGAGTGGTCCATGCTCGTGGCGCTTCGGCCAAGGGCTTCTTCGAAGTCACGCATGACATCACCCACCTGACGTGCGCAGATCTGTTCCGCGCACCGGGAGTACAGACCCCGGTCATCGTGAGGTTCAGTACCGTGGTGCACGAGCGCGGGTCGCCCGAGACCTTGCGAGACCCGCGAGGATTCGCGGTCAAGTTCTACACGAGGCAAGGCAATTGGGACCTGGTGGGCAACAACATGCCGGTGTTTTTCATACGTGATGGCATGAAGTTCCCGGACATGGTCCATGCCTTCAAGCCCAATCCCAAGAGCAACATGCAGGAGCCTTGGAGGATCATGGACTTCTTGTCGCACCACCCAGAGTCCTGTCACATGCTCACGTTTCTGTTGGATGATGTTGGCATCCCACGCGATTACCGTCACATGGAAGGGTTCGGGGTGCACACGTTCATCCTGCTCAATGCGGAGGGAAAGGAGACCTACGTCAAGTTCCACTGGAAGCCGCTCGAGGGAGTGGAGTGTTTGCTGGATGACAACGCGAACAAGGTCGGGGGTGAGAATCACAGCCATGCAACGAAAGACTTGTATGATTCCATCGCCAGCGGCAAGTTTCCAGAGTGGGGACTCTTTATCCAAACAATGCCCATCGAGGACGAGTTCAAGCAAGATTTCGATCCGCTTGACGTGACAAAGGTATGCGCAGTTGCTCTAGAATTTTGGAAAGGCCCTTTCGGATCTCGTCCCACAGGTTGACCGTGCTGACTCTTCTCCTCTCTCCACCGCATGCAGACTTGGCCGGAAGACATCTTCCCCCTTCAACCAGTTGGAAGGCTGGTCTTGAACCGCAACGTCGACAACTTCTTTGCAGAGAACGAGCAGCTGGCATTCTGCCCTGCCCTGATTGTTCCTGGGATCCACTACAGCGAGGACAAGCTTCTACAGACCCGCATCTTCAGCTATGCAGACACCCAGCGATACAGGTTGGGACCCAACTACCTCACGTTGCCAGCGAACGCGCCCAAGGCACCTCACCACAACAATCACCACGATGGTCTGATGAACACGGTCCACAGGCAGGAGGAGGTCAACTATTTCCCTTCTCGTTTTGATGCGACCACGAACGCTCCCGAGTACCCGATGCCTTCCAGCAAGGTCCACGGGCAGCGTGAAAGAAACGTCATCGAGAAGGAGAACAACTTCCAGCAGGCTGGGGATCGTTATCGCAGTTGGCCCGCGGATCGTCAAGAGCGATTCCTCGACCGGCTCGCTGGGATGTTGTCCGACCCTCGGTGCACCTCCCACATCCGCCGTGTCTGGATGGGATATTGGACCCAAGCCGACAAGGACCTTGGTCTGAAGCTCTCCATGCGTCTGGCTGGTGGTTCCAGCATGTAATTTGACCCCTGCACGCCCTCATCCTCTTCTTCAACAACAACAACAAGAAACGACAACGACCATGCCTATCCTTGCCATGGCTAAACCCTAGCTTGACTTCGAGATTCGGTTCTGTCCTCTTCGAACCGAGAAAGAAAAATATTCGTTTCTTGCCCGAAAATTCAAACCATGCGAATTTATTCGCCCATTTTTAATTCTTCCGTTTCGTGTCGGCGCCGCCTCGTCTATGGCGCAAGCGGAGGTGCGTTTTGCGCGCTCGGACGCCTTCGGACGAGGAAACGGACGCGTGCATCGTGTTCTACGTCGAATTGGGTACCCGAAAACCTGCGGAACGGATCGGTTCGGAGACGCAGCGGTCCTGAAACGCGTGTCGAAAGGTTGCCTCGAAGGTGAGAATCCATGGTTGCTGTGTTGTGTAGCTGACACGATGTTGTGTGCCTTTGTACGGACGGTGCGTTGGAATTTCGAAACGGTGGAACCGTGTCCACCACCTCCACGACGATCCGGACCTTCTGCTCTGGATCGGGACGCCGGCATGGCACACTGCAGGTGAAGCAATGTTTTTGGGATTTGGCATCCGTGGACGTGCAAACCAGGAAGCAAGCGGCAGAAACGCTGGCGCTGGCCTTGGAAAGGGATGCCAGAGTCACCACCAAGGCAGATGCGCATGCAGCGCAGCTACAGATGGAACCGCATGGAACGCAGGTCGAGGGCGAACGGGAAACTGATTCGGAGGCAGGCCTTGCTGAACCCTCCTTCGGTGGAAAAGCAAGCGGTGAGATGGGAAAGAAAGGAGGGTCGCTCACCCAATACGCCTGGGACAGGCTGGCGAGGGGGCTCGCCTCCCCGCGGGCTGCTGCGCGCCAAGGCTTTGCACTGGCCATTTGCATAGCCCTCCAAGACCCCCGTTGTCCAATGTCCAATGCGGAGGTGTTTGATCTTCTGCGAGAGCATTTGCCGGCGAATGGCAAAGGGAGGGAAGCCAGGGACGCGCTTTTGGGAAGGTTATTTGGAATCGGAGCACTCGCACGAGCGAAGAGGCTGGGCAACGAGAAGGATGCATTGGCAGCATGCGAACTCGTGGTCGATGCTGCGGAAAGAAAGCAATTCCTGCAGGAAGCTGCAGCCGCGGTCATCGTAGAGATTGTGGATGCTTGCAATGGTAACCTCTTTGAGAAAGGAACTCCATTGTATCGGTGGATGGTGGAGGCAAAGCCCGAAGATGCAAGAGCTCCACATGCTCTCTACGCACTCTTGGCCTGCTGGGAAGACGTGCCTGCAGACGTGGCGAGAGAAGCTGAGCTACTGCCTTTGATGGATGAGGACAGCACAAAGACTAAGCTTTCTAAGATGAAGGGGCGCAAAGCGAAAGGTGCCATGCCTGCCAGCGGTAAAGATATCGATCGGTTGAGAGCATCGAGCTTCCTGGCAGGCAAGCATCTAGAAAAGCTTGCACCTGTTTTTGCAGGAACAAGTTGTGCACATCCTCGCACCCACCGCACTTGGCTACATTTGCTTGGCATGCTCATCCACGGCACATGCACACCCTTTGATGTGGCTTCGAAGCCAGAGCCACGGTTCATGCCTTGCTTGCATGATTTTTGGAAACTGGCGGTGGAAGGTCCACTATTGGACGGAGGTTCGCACGATCGAAAATTCCTGGCCATGGAGCTTTTTGAACTCGTTCTTCCCTGGGTCGTGGCAGACCAGATTCCCATCCTATTTTCAGAGCCTTTTTTGCTCAACCTGAGGACCCACGTGAAGAACAAGAACAGCTTGCTTCACAAGAAAGCAGAGTTGACTGAAGCAACCATCGAGAACTACATGGCCAGGCACGCTGCAGACAGCACGAGGGTAGCGATCGATAGGGCCCTCCGAGATCTCGGGAAGCGACCCCAGGCCGGTCTGGCCGAGAATGGGCAGGATGAAAAACCAAACGCTCTGAGGGCGGAGGAAAGCAATGCCAGTGGGAGGGAGAATCTAGATGCGTTGCTCCATCGTTTTGCCACCTTTCGATCCGAAGGACAAGGGGAAGAAGAAGGCGTGGGCGGTGAGAGTCATGTGGACATTTTGGAGAAGATCTGCAAGTTGTTCAAGACCTCAGAGTCTGATGACAGCCTTCGGTGCGAAGCCCTTCGCTTCTTGGCTGCTGTTGCATTTTTGGAAGTTGCTGAGCCCACCAATAAAACATCCAAGTTGAAGGAACTGGATTGTTTGTCGCGCCTGTCTGAAAAACTGAATGTGAGCACCAGGAATACGGCGATTGCACGCTTGAGCAAGTATTCAGCCCTGTATTCAGAGCAGAAGAAAGGGTTGGTAGTAAATGGTAAGAAAGCGGATGGTTTGCTGGTCGTTTTGGATTTCATCCAGGCCAGCTTCAAACGTGGTGCAACTCTCGTCTCTGGAGATGTGGAAGAAATAAATCCAGCCGTCAAATTGCTGAGAAAGGCATCCAAGAGAGTGCAAGCACTGTCCGACTCGGGAGAGACGACCTACACGAAAGCGAACTTAAACGTCGTGCAGCACTTTCTGATGGTTCACGAGCTTCAACTCTATGTGGACCCTTACTCTGGGTACATGGAGGTGGTAGATGATGTCTGCATGGCGCTCGAAAACGCATGGGCTGTTGGATCGCCGGACTGGACCAAGCTATTGAACGCAAAGGAGGAGCAGGAGGCAAGTGTAGAGCCGCATTGGATGGATGTGCTTGTGGATGCGATTACGATATTCCTTACCAAGTCTTCCTCGGTCCCATGCGAAGCTGCTTCAGCACTATTCCGTGTCTTTGCAGATCATCTGTCTCGCCGTGGATTGGAAGATCTTCTCGATCACATCTCCAGCCAACCCGCTACTGTGGAAAACGAAGATGATTCGGAATCGGAGGAGGAAGAGGAAGAGGAAAGCTCCCAGGAGGACAGTGATAGCGAAGAAGAGTCTCAAGCAGAAACCGATGATGGATCCGACATGGAAGTAGAGGGCGATTCCAACCCAGTGAAGGATGAGGACGACGATGTAGTGTTCTCCGATGAACAAATGTTCAAGCTGGATAAGTACTTGGTGGATGCATTCCACTCAGCCAGGGAAAGGATTTCCGAGGGTAAGCAAGCGGCAGAGCAGGTTGTGTCCTTCAAGGTGCGTGTGATCGGACTTCTGGAGGTCTACGTGAAAAAGTGTCCCTCGTCCCCGCTACTCCCCTTTGCGGTCCATCCACTCTTAAAGTCCATGCAGCTGCCATTGGGGAGCAAGGAGCTCAAGGAAGGACTCTCGGGGCTCTTGAAAGGGAGAATCTGCAAGTCCAAGGCAGAGGCTTCGGGAAGCAAGCTGTCAATCGACGTCGTACATGGCCTGCTGAAGGCGGCATTGGAGAAGGCAAGTCAATCCAGTTCAAAGGAGGTGTCAAGCGCCGCTGAGCAGTGCTCCAGATACCTCCTGCGCGCGTCCTTTGGGGCAATCAAGGCAACGGGAGCCACTACCCTGGATCTGGGCACAAGGGAAATTGCAACCCACGCGTTGATGGATTATTTCCTCAAGAAAAAGTGCCACTTGTCTCATTTTTTCTTGGCAGGAACGGTCACTGCGTTTCCCGAGGTGGGTCTATCGTTGTTACCACCGCTTATGAGTGCGCAGGAGGGCCTCAACGAGTTTCTGCTCCTCGAGAGCTTGCAGCTCGTGCTTGTTGTCTCGCGTAGCTGTACCCCCAAGTTTGCAATGGAGCTGCACAATGCCGTACACCTCAACCGAGAGCAATTCGTGGGTTTGCTTTTGCATGCTTTGACCCGGGAATGGACGAAACAGAAGAAAACCAACGAGGCCATCAAGCTTGTTCACCAACTAATGCAGCAAATGCTCAAGCTTCAGAAGCAGTCAAGTCAAAGACTGTCTTTATCTGCTTCCTCGTGTCAGAAGATCACTGAAGCGGCAACGGCCTTGGAAAACAACCCTTCAGCTTTGACGCAGCACAAGAACATGCTCAAATCGATCAAAGTCTCCGTGGAGGCGTGCCAAGCGACTAGCCGCGAGCCTGCACAGACCAGAAAAAGCAAGCAAAGGGACAGAGATGCTGATTTGACCGGCGCGGATTCTCAGGGCATGTCCACACCCCGCCCCAAAAGTGCCAGGAAGGCCAGGAATCGCGGCGACCCTTGACTTTGGTTTCGTGGCGGATTTTGGATTCTCTCGCTGCATGGGATCTATGTGTTGGTTCTCGTGCATGGTGCGAGGGACGATTGGCACACCCTGCTCACGTGTGATCGGTTCTCTTTCCTTCCCGGGTTCTGCGCACCAAGAAGAGGCCTGATTTGCTCCTTGTGCAGCTCGAGGATGGATGGAACGGCCCCACGTCCATACAATCTGGTGGGTTGGTTCTCTTTGTGCCCTGCACTTGGTTTCCATGCCGTCGTGCCGACGCAGTCCCAAGTCGGATGCCTGTTTGATCGCTTGGTGTCACCTGAATTCACTTCCTTTGCGTCGTTCCATCCAGGCCTGTGGCTTCATTCCTCCTGGACATTTGCCATTCATCCGTCCCTTTCCATGGGTACGATGCAGATTGCAACGACCCAGGATCTCCAGGCCAAACTGCCACGTCAGATCCACGTCATCGATGTAAGGGTAAACCCCCGGACCCGACCCTCCACGTGCGCCTCCTGTCCACGTGGCAGAGCGATGTGGTCAGGACGGACCGCCCCCGCGATGCGTCGAGGCGATCGTGCGGTGCGAAGGGAGTCACGTGGACCCCCCACCGTCAGCTCTCCGCCGTCCGATGGGAGGGAGGGTCGGGGCGTCGCGAACCGGGGCCATCCTGCGCCACGCGTTTCGGGGGATCGCGAAACGGACGGTCCAGAACCTGCCAGCTGGCAATGTGGGTCGGTCCCGCCCCGGGGACCGCATGGACCGCTGTCTTTGCGGGAAAAGAACGGTCCCTGCATCGAGGGGCGTCCCCTCTGGACGAGGAACAGACACGTGTCCCCTCCCGCACCCAAGGGCAAATCCGGCCTCCAATACCCCCCTTTGGGAGGGCCTTCTCCGGGCGAACAGGGAAACCTTTCGACCCGCCGGAGGGACGTCGGGTCGTGTGCCCCCCTTTCGCCTCGGTCGCACGTGTCTCCTTTCCTGCGTTCTGATTGGTCCGTCGGGAATACGTGGGGGGAGGACGACCGTTGGCAGGGCATCCAACAGCCCTCCCCCGTACCCTTCCTCTCGAACGCGGACGATCCTACGTCCGACCGTACGGATAACCGGACGTCCCGTTTCCCCATTGGTCCGATCCGGGGCGGCGCACGTGACCGGTGCCGAGGGTTCGTTCCCTCGGTTCATCGATATCTTCCCTCGATCATCGATATCTTTCATCGATACCTTCGCTTCCCACCTGGTCCTCCCCGCCTCCCGTGCCTTTCCTCCCCGTTCGAACCGGAACGCCCTGGCATACGCAGCCCTATCGACCGTGGCCCGTCGAGGAAGGGCTCCCATCGGTTCCCTGCTGTCCTGCTTCGCTCCGATCAGAAATCGCATCGCGTCGCGATCGGAGCACGCGCCATCGCGCCTCCTTCTTTCGCACGCGCTTCGTCCACTGCGAGGGACGTGGTGCGTGGTGGAAAGAGCGGAAGGAGGGGAATCGAACGAGGGGCGCCATGCCCGATGCCGGAGACGCGCCTTACGACACGAGGAGCATGAGCCTTCCCACCGGACACGAGGAAGACAAGACCATCAAATGGCACGCGTTGCACGACGTGCAGGAAGTATTGGATCAGCTGGGCGTCACCGACAAAGGTCTCACCACCGCACAGGCCGAAACGAGGATCCACGAGTACGGATACAACCGACTCACGCCGCCCAAGAAGGTCCCCTTGTGGAAGAAAGTGTGGGATCAGATCAACAACATCCTGATCTACATCCTGCTGGTGGCGGCGGCCTTCTCCATCTACTTCGCCGTCAGCAGCGACGATTCCTTGGACGCATGGATCGAATTCGGACTCATCATCGGCGTGATCGTCATCAACGTCCTGATCGGACTCATCCAAGAGGGAAAGGCTGAAAAGGCGGCTGAAGCCATCAAAGCCATGCTCTCCGCCAAGGCCACCGTGCTCCGAGACGGGGAGAAAGTCAGCATCGATGCGGACCTGCTCGTGCCGGGAGACGTCGTCTATCTCAAGTCCGGGGATCGGGTGCCCGCGGATGCACGCATGATCTATGTGAACAAGCTCCAGGTCCAGGAATCCATGTTGACCGGAGAATCGGACCCCGTCTCCAAAAACCTGCTCCCGGTGGAAGCAAAGCTGGGGATCGGGGATCGCAAGTGCATGGTTTACAGCGCCACCATGTGCACCACCGGTGAAGGAACGTGCGTGGTCTGTGAAACGGGCGATTCGGCCGAGATCGGGAGGATCAGCCAGCTGGTGAGTTCGGTGGAGAAAACCAAGACCAACTTGCTGGTGCAGCTGGAAATTCTGGGGATCTGGATCGCTGTGTTTGTAGTCGTCATTGCGGTGGGCGCCTTCTTCCTTGGGATGTTTGGACCGTTCAAGGACATTTGGGAAAGAGAAGATAAGACTGTGTGGGAGCAGGCCTTCAAGAACGCCGTGGCCATCGCTGTGGCTATGATCCCGGAAGGTCTCCCGGCCGTGGTGACGATCACGCTCGCTCTTGGCGTCACTGCAATGGCTCGGCAGAATGCCATCATTCGGCAGCTCCCCTGCGTGGAGACGCTTGGGAGTCTGACCGTGATTTGCTCAGACAAGACTGGAACCCTCACGAAGAACGAGATGACGGTGGTTTCTGTCCGCAGCGCGAAATCCCACTTTGATGTGACCGGCATTGGATACGCTCCTAAAGGTGATTTTGTGGATGTAAACAAAGTCTCGGTGGGTGACAGTCAACGAGCATTCATCAAAGATATGCTGGAGGTGGGTACCCTGTGCAACAACTCCAGCCTTGTACAGACAACGGATGTCACTGGAGGTGAAAAGTGGGAGGCAGCTGGTAACCCGACTGAAGCGGCGATTCTGGCCGCCGGTCGAAAGGCTGGCATCGACACCAAAGCCCTCTACGAAGCCAAGCCTCTCCTGGGCAGCATCCCTTTTGAGTCCGACCACAAGTTTATGGCCACAGTGAACGAGAGCTATGGCGTTCGCATGATGAATGTGAAGGGTGCAGCAGACCGCCTCATCGATATATGCAAGGATCAGGTCTCGGATGACGACATGAAGAAGAGAGCACCTATTGACAAGGATTACTGGCAACAGGCAGCCTCAGAGCTTAGTTCCAGGGGGCTGCGAGTGTTGGCCCTCTGTATCACAGAAGTTCCGAAGAGCATCGACATGGAAGCGCTTGAACCTGCGTACATCTACAAGAAAGATGTGACCCTGACCATGGTGGGACTAGTGGCAATCCTGGACCCTCCTAGGGAGGAGTGTATTCCATCGATCAACGAAGCCCACACCGCTGGAATTGAGGTGAAAATGATCACTGGGGATCATGCACAAACTGCACTTGCGATTGCAAAGATGTTGAATATTGTGGACAAGACCAACGAGCACATCGTGTACACAGGCCCCCAGCTGGATGAGATGACGCGCCCCGAGCTGGAAGAAGCGGTCATGAAGTGCAACGTGTTCGCGAGGTCCTCCCCAGAGAACAAGATTCAGATTGTCCAGGCCTTGCAAGCCCGCCACCAAGTGTCTTCGATGACTGGTGACGGTGTCAATGATGCACCTGCGCTGAAGGCGGCGAACATTGGGGTCGCCATGGGCATAACAGGAACGGATGTCTCCAAGGAAGCATCGCAGATGGTGCTTGCAGATGACAACTTCGCCACCATTATTGCGGCCGTCAGAGAGGGAAGACGGGTTTGGGACAACCTTAGAAAAATTCTTATTTTCAACCTACCTGTGAACCTGGCCCAGGGTCTGTCTGTTTTCATTTCGCTAGCATTTAGTGGCTTAGGAGGCATCCCCCTTACGGCGATCCAGGTCCTGTATGTGAACATGATCACGTCAGTCACAATGGGGCTGATGCTTGCAGCAGAACCTGCTGAAGTTACCATCATGGAAAGGCCGCCTCGCCGTCCGAACAAGAGGTTGTTAGGAAAGTTGGTGCTTTGGAAATGTCTCTTTGTTTCTGTCCAGATGGTTGCTGCTGTAATTGGTGTCTTCAAATGGGCGCAGGTGTGGCCAGATGGTGGGTACACTATTGAAAAAAGTAGAGGCGAAGCCTTCACAGTGCTCATCTTCATGGAGATTGCGTATTCATTCACAACAAGATTTTTGAAACAGTCAGCCTTCAGGAAAGAAACCCTCACAGGTAACAAGTGGGCATATGTTTCCATTGCGATCGTCGCTAGTCTTCAAGTGCTCATCCTGTATGTCCCCGGGTTGAATGATACAGTATTTGATGTGGACGGTATAAATGGCTGGCAATGGCTACGTGTCCTTATCATTTCATTCGTGCTGTTTCTGGTGATTGAAGTGGAGAAGGCACTGGTGGATCCCGTTCTGTTTCCCATGGTGAAGCCGTTGTTGAAGAAGCTTGGCTTAGTGACTCCAAGGTACGAAGGGCTGAGATCCAGGTACAGCGAGGCATCAGAGGAAAAAGGCGCGGATGTAGCAAAGGAGACCAATGGCAACTCGGAGCCGAAGCCTTGATTGGGAACACTCAGCAGATCTTTACCTTACCAAAGTTTGGTGCAGCTGTTAACATTTCTTTTCCTTTCATTTTGGTCTGGCTATCATGCAAGGAAGGGGGCGAACTACTTTGGAGGCTTGTACACTTTAAGTACAAGGCTTCGTTGACATGTCCAGGGCATTTGAGTCTGTTCTTGAGATGTCAGTCAAGACGTGCATTTCAAAGCCATGTACTGGCTTGAGCGGTTTGTAATTGACTTCTAGATGGCAGCTTGGGTTGCAAGTTGTCCCTTTGCGCATTGTGAGACATTCTTGTCCTTTTAAACTACTGGAGGAATCAGCACAGCTTGGCCTTCCACTCGGGCTTCAAAAGGATCGGCTGCAACGTTCGTTACCCACAAGTCCTCGTCCATCATCCATTCAGTTTTGTTGTTGTTGATGAGGCGGATGCTTGTGCATGACATGGCCATCCTTGGAGGGACGCGAGCGAAGCCATTAGCTTTCGCTCGGTCGAAACGAGAGTCTGTGTCGTGCCTTAACTCATGTTCATGACATGTATGGTGTGTTGAGGAAGCTCCAATTTGTGCCTGTCGCATAGTTTACTTTTGGGTGCCTGTTCATTGGTCACCTTGGTCCAATTGCAACCGACAAATTCCCATCTTCAATGCGATGTGGACAAACGGCGCATCCGCCATGAGCGTTCGCTTCCTCTTCGCGATGCCAGCCTTCTTGGACACCAGGGTCACAATCCAATGAGTTCCCTCGTTTACCGCGTTTCATTGGAATCGATGCCAAACACGTGGGTTGCATTTTCCATCCAACAGGCACAGTTTCTTGTGAATTGTGAAGGGAAGATACCGTTGTGTACCCGGATCCTCAACCCCCCTGACCCGATTTTAATGAAAAAGTTAACCCAGGGGGGACCAGCCGGACCGAATTTCACAACGACATCACAACCGTGTTTCCCTCTCCAGAAACTCGCATTTCCGGGGATTTTTCGAGCACGTTTTCGCCCGGATTTTAACCGCACCAACGACGCAAATCCCTCTTTTTCGGTGTTTTCTTCGTCATTTTTTTCGAGCGAGCCTTTCGCCATGGCGTTCGCGCGCGCGTTGGTGTGGTCGTGCGCGTTTCCTCTGCTTCGTCTGGCCTCCCAGCGCGCCAGCTTTCACGTACGTGTCCACGTGCGAACGCGGCCTCGGTCGGATCGAAAAAAAACCGCGTCCGAAACGGCCCTCGGACGCCTCGGAGCGGCGCGCTTTGCACCGTGCCGCGACAGGCGAGGTGCAACACCACGTGGTGATGGACGAGTTTGGGGCGTTATGGGGGGTCATGGGATCGCCCCGGGGCGAACACGACGCGTTGTGTGGGGGAAAACGGGTCGGGTGCGACTCGCACCTGGCGTTGGAGAGGGACCAAGATCAGACCAGGTGGAGGAGTATGGATGCAGCAAGGCGCCTCCTGCATCGTCAGCGCACGCGTTCGGATGAAAGACGCGCTGCAGGAGGCATCCAAGCGCGACCATGCATCCATGGAGCCCGTCCGAAGAGAGACGCGCGCGAGCGATCCGACGCCATACCGAGGGTGGGATGGTGGGGAAAGGACGCCTGGACGAAAGGAACTCCGCACGTGAAGGTGTGAGTGGAATGTTGCTGACGGTCGATGCATGTGGCGGAGAGGTAGATAGGGAGCCGCGCCATGTTTCAACGCAAATATGATCCCAAACAGAAGCTGCCAGATAAAGAGCGCGTCAAGCTGCAAAAGTTTGCCGAATCCCTGTGGAAGCTACTGGCCTACCTGTCCTTTGTCTGTATAGAACTTGCGGTACGTGCACCGGAAAACGCTTCCACCAACGACGCTTTCGAGAGCATCGTGGTTGGCATGTTTATCGTTTCTCTGCGGCCGGTGGAGGCAAAAGTTGTAAACGCGATGCATCAAGGCTCGGCTTCCTTTGAGATCTTGCAGGGTGGAAAAGCTTCTGGATGTAGACAGCCGCGAATGCTGCAGCACTTACGTGTTCATGGAAGTCTTAGATACCAGATGGAAACGCTGACCTTTCTTTGGGACGGCCCTGCAGGTGGGGTATGGAAAGCCGTGGTTCAGTAATACGCGGCTTTTCTATAAGAACTGCTTTCAGTTGCCGTGTCTCTTGCCTCGAGATGAGACGCTGGGTGCAGTATACCAAATGCAGCTTGGATTCTATATTCAGGCTGCTGTCTGCCTGTTCCATTGGGAGGTACGTAATGGGTCAGCGTTCGACAGGCACGTTTTCTACTAGCTGCGACGACCTTCTGCTGCTAACTTTTCGATGTTGCTTTTCCAGGCCAAACGAAAGGATAGGATTGCTATGATTATTCATCATATTGCGACCATAGGCCTCCTTGCTTATTCTGATTATGTCAACTTGGTAAGCTAGAGAACATCTTCGGAAAAAAAAAACGACTGGTCTGCTGGAATACCGAAGGGCCCTGCAGCAAAGCACGGGACTGACCTGAGTTCGTGTCCAACCCAGTGCCCCATCGGATTGATGGTACTTCTGATACATGATGCCTGTGACGTGTTTATGGAGAGCGCAAAGGTAGGGCAAGGTAGAGCGTCCAATTGGAGCACCCTCTCCACAGTATGCAAAACTAATGGAGCTGTGATCTTCGCGTAGGTGTGTCGCTATAGCAACAATGAGTTTGGGACTAGCTTCTTTTTTGTCCTGTTCTTCCTCTCTTGGGTAATCCTTCGTCTAGTAATCTTCCCCCTCCGAATCATACGGAGCACAATGTGAGTTTGGGTGCTTCTTGCAAAAACCCCGTGATCGCCTGCTAGTTGTGACAAAGCACAAGCATGCTTTGGAGTTTCCTCGTGCTGACGGTTGCTTTTTCGGACCTGCCCGGCTTTCCATTGCTTTTCATAACTTTCACCAATGAAGTTTTGAATGCTTGGATGTGCTCTGGGAAGACAGTGGGAAGACCCGCGAAATTGTGGAGCCTCATTATACGATATTCAATGTCATGCTGTTGATACTGCTAGTATTGCACATTTATTGGTATGTGAATGTGCCCCTACGTATTTTGTGCACGGTGTAGGAAGCCTGTCTAAGTTTCCACAGGTTGCCAGCGATTTCCAACTATGCAGATGCACTAACATGATTCCTCCCATTTGCAGGTCCTATTTCATTGCAAGAATTCTCATTCGGCAGATCCAGAACCGGGGCAAAGTTGAAAGAGACGTTCGGGAGGACGACGATGACGATGGTACGACATGTGTATGGCCGAGTGATACGAAAGGGGTGCTCTTCGGCTGTTACTAACGCGCGACTTTTTCTCTACAATCTGACATCAATGGCTGGGCAAACGTGATAACTTACATGACTACGGTGAAATGTGCGAATGGCGGCCCGCTTATTCTACTGCCTTCACATCCTTGATAGATTGAAAGGCTGCCACTGGGCAAAACTTTCCTTCAGCGGCGTGCAGGACAATAGCCTTGCCTCCCATGCGATTGCAATTGAATAAACCACCATTCACGACTTGTTTATATTGATACAAGGGGACACGTAATTCTTCGATTTGGATCCATGCTGTTTGTTTCGGGAAACAGTACACTGCAGAGCATTAGCTTCCTGACTTAAACCTGCATCGTGCGTTCATCCTTCAGGACACGTCGCTTCCTCTCCAGCTGGGTCCACGTAGCTCTGCACAACCAGGGAAGTTTGCGAGAGAATATTGCACAAAAGGCAACCCTCGAACCGTAATGAAAGCGTTCACTCGTGCTTCACTCTTGTTTTCCATCGTAGGGCCATTCGCATGAGCGCAAACGGTGCAATGATGCGGTAGGCGGACAAAGCCGTGTCAACCACCGCCTCCAGCTTCGCACTCCTCTGCTTGGCTCGCTTGTTCAGGAAACGCACCAGAGCCATCCTTTCCTCCAGGCTCCTCTTTCCATAGAACTCTTCCAGGAGGGCAGCGAGGGATTGAACGTCCTTGGATGCCGTGCGGATGGCTGTGGCGATGGAGGGCTCTCCTTGCGAGCCTTTCTCCTTCGTCCGTTCTGGATCGGTGTGCCGGTGGTATCTGGAAGATACGTTGAGTTGATCGCTAGCAGCTGCAGCCAGCACCAACCACAGCCACATGCACACCTTCATCCAGACGGCTCCACGTGCAGCCATTCGTCCTTCGTGTCGCGTCCTGTTCCTCCTGCTCGGTTGACGGAGCGGCCCTCCGCGGTTCCCCTCGATCCGCGCGTCTGTGGCTGGTGCAGCTGCTGGACCTCCAACACAACCCAATATTCGCCCCGGGGCGGTGTTCAAATATTTTTGGGGGGGGAACAAGGGAAGCTGCTTGTCCACCACACCACCAGGAACCTCCTGGTCCAGGCTCGTGCCGTGGCTTTGTTTGGCCAACGGCGCGTTTCGACCTCGCAGGCGAGTGAAGCTCTGCAAGCACGTTGCACAGCTGCGAACGTCCAAGGAAGAGGCGAAGGACAGGCGTGTCGCACGTGTGCGGAGGTGGCGCGCCTGGACCACGCCGAAGCGCTCGAGTTTTTGACGAAGTTAACTCGGAGGGGAGGGAAGGGTCGGACCGAAGGTTTTGGCGGGAAAGGGGGAGTTTCTTCTCTCGAGGGGTGGATGGGGATTGGCTGGCAGGTCGGGGAAGGTGCTGGCCACTGGACAAGTGTGGTGGAGCAGATGATGGTGACATGGAGCAGCTGACCAATGGATGCCAAGGGGGAGGAAGGAGGTGCATGATCATCCCAAGGGCACGCGGACACAACAGCGACCGCCCAACGTGGGAGGCTCGCACAAGAGCGCGGCCACCGAGCTGAAGCAAACACAAGGAACGGATCCAGGACCGAGGAACCCCCATTCGAACGGTTTGGAAGGGGTTCCTTCCAAACCACATTGATGCTGAATACAGGCCCAAAACGCGGAGGAAGATGACAGCGTAAGATCCTTTCGCATACCTAGCGAAGGTGCATTGGCGAAAGAAAGCTCCATGCACTGCGTTGATTCCTATTCCTTTAAGTATGCCAGTGCCGTATGCATGGATGCCAGCAATGCACTCGCTACGCGTACCTGAATCCCACCCATGCCCATCATGCATTGAATTTGAGATAGATTTCGACCCCTCCCTTGCTGCACAAGAAAATTGGTTTATTCACTTTGTTCGACCTCTGCAAGCTTTGCCCAGAAGAGAATCGATGGTAACATTCCATTGGAAATCAAGACATTTTCTGTGTGGGCATACATGCCAAGAGTACAAGAAAATCACCGTGGGTGAGAGCTAGGTGTGCATCTGCCACTCGCTAGTGGATTGCTTGCAAGAACCCAACGCTTTCTTCTCAAGGCTACCAAAAAGCAACTCTATCGTTTACTTTGCAGCAAGAGGGTGTCTTCAACCATAGATTACCGTGCTCCTTCGGAAAACAAACCATGCACACCCCCAATTGGTGTCTCGAACATCCCGCGGGACACGCATATACCATGGAGTACGCTTCACCTTCTTTCACTCATTAGAAGTTCTACGCGTTGATTTGACTGTCATCACAGTGAAGGATGACTCAAGAGAATGCATTGTTGGTCGGTGCAACTTGTAGCCAACAGGAGATGCATGCAGTAAAAGCACCAACTTTTACGTGCCCTTCTGACTGCATTTTTGTTTCGTTCCATGACTCAAAGTGCCAATCTAGCACATAACAATGGTAGGGTCCTATACAAATGTGCAGCGTTGAAGCAGAATCAAAGCGAGGGTTGGGTCAAAAGGCTTGCCAGCATCAGTAGCAGAAGTTCCTTCCTTACTTTGCGTTTGCATATCCCTGGCATGCTGTAAAGAAAGTGAGAAGATGCAGAGCCAACATTGCAATATCGATGCAAACAAGGAACAGATGCTCCTGCACCGAGTGCTCCGAGCAGGATGGAAACAGCAGAGTTTACACCTCCTCAGCTGGATAGGTAAATCTGTGACTGTTGCCCAACCACGACCTTGAAGTGCTCACTGCACAAAAACAAATATCTTTGATCGCATTGTTTGACCAAGCAATGCATGGGCAGTCCTGCGCCTAGGTAGCATGAAGCCTTGAACTGTGAAAATGAACGGTACTGGGCTAGTACAGATTCAAAGAACGTAACGTGCAGATAGCACAACGCAAGATGAACATTGCACAACTAACGTGAACACGTTTGCCCACGAAATTGGCCATTGTTTGGGTCCAGAAGCTCCACTTCCACTGCCGAATCCTGGCCAGCGGCAGCCAATCATCGTAAGAATTCTGGCCTGCCGCACGTCGCGTACATACATGAAGAATGCAAGCACTGTGCGAAAACCCAACATTGCTATGGATCTCAACCATGGGCAGCGTAGATGTCCTGGGCAAGCAAAGACAGTTGAAAGCAGGGAAAACAGTGATCATCCAACTAATGAAAGGCAAATCCTACGCAAAAAAACAATCAAGCTTTGCAGACTGGCTTGTAACTTTCTCAAGCAAGGCATTAGACTTTGCAACCAAAGACGAGTCCCGAGAAACACAAGATAACCTCATCAAAACTTCCTCTGCTTCTTCCCATTGTGCCTCGTGAAAATGAAGCTGGCCCAACAGCCATAAGCACTCTTCGCAGTTTTCGTGTCTGGACAAGGCTTCTTCTGCGTCTGCAATGGCATGACTGTATCTTCCCAGTTCATGGTTGATACGCGCTCGTGTCAACAAATACTTTTGCAAATCCCCCATCTTGCCTGCAATGGCCACTCGAACGGCTTCCGTGGCAATCTCCAATGCTTCTTCCAGCCTTCCCTCCAGTTTCAGTGATTGGGCTTTGGCGATCGTCTGCTCTGCCTTGTTACAAAGCATCCTGTTGTAGTCTTCTTCAGAAAGATGGGTGTGATTTTGAGGTACTTCAGGATCGCCTTCCTGTCCAGGAAAGTGCTCTTGGCCTGGTCCAGAAGGGGAGGCAACACTGCGCCGGGCCCGTCGATCGTAGGCTAGTCTGGCAGCATAGTCTCCCAGTGTACTGTAAGCTTCTTGCATTCTTGCAAACAAAAAAGCATCTCCTCCCTTGTCCGGATGCGCGGTGACCACCTTCTTCAAGTACGCTTTTCGGATCGTGCTGAAATCTGCACTTTCTTCCACCCCCAGCAGTTGGTAATGGTTCAACTCGTTTGACACGCATTCTTGGACATTCCTCTCGTGTGAATTGTTCCCATGGCCGGTTTCTGTACCTGCTGGCTCCTCCTTCCGCCAATGGTCATGCTGATACGGTTGATGGCCGTGGTATGTGGCGTGCGGTGCATGGGAAGGAATGTGTCTGGATGGTCTTCGCCTACCCTCCTTGAGTGAAAATCTGGTCTTGGCTTCCTCGCGATCCCACTTTGTTGCACTGCTATTTCTTGCGTATCTGTTTGAGGTGGTTGGATCCTTCGTTCGATCTGCTGCACCTCCAGGCGAGGTTTCTGTCTGTTCCCGTTCCCCTTGCCTGTCCTGTCTCCTCCGCAAGGCCTCCATGGCATCTTGTTCCCTCCACTTAGCTTCTTGCAGCACCTTTTCTTGTTCCATCTGCACGTTCAAAGCCATTCTTTGGCGGTCTTTCCCATCCATCTTTTCCTGTGGACACTCAGGTGCTTCCAGCAGGATCCGAAGTGCGATCCGGAACGCCTCCTGCGCCGCCAAGGCATCACCAGCACGTGCACTGCAACGTGCAAGGGCCAGATATCCTTCGTGGTCGCGGGGATTCGCCTCCAAGCGCGACAAAGCGTCCGCCATCGCCGCAGAACAAGCGCGCGCGCGTGTCATGGTGCTCGAAAAAATGAACCGTCGCCATCACCGAGCACGGAATTTACGATCGACATCCACTTACATTAAGCGAAGGATCTCCTGTCTACACCCCACGCCAGGGTGAAGTTTACCCCTAAACTGCTCGGGTTCAGTGGGGCGGAGAGGTGTCGAGTTAACTCCATGTTAAGCGATGGAAGGAAGGGAGGTTTGAGGGAGAGGGAATGAATCCAGGCGAGTTTACGATGAATGTTCACCCAGAGCGTGGGATGGGTGGATGAGAAGTTCAGTTCCATCCACCCATCCTGGCCCTTCTTCCTTTGTGATCAGGAAAAGAATGGACTTGTTGCAAGGATCCATGGAAGCAGACACAGGGAAATCCAGAAGGGACGGGACGTGCCGAACCAGCAAGACACCATCCCAGACCTGCAGCAATTTCTGTCGGGGAACACCACGCGGGGATTTCCAGGACCACAGCAGGCACAAGGCATGCAAGGACAAACCACCCCAACCTGGAAAGACCGAGAAACCATAGATCCAAATCCTCTCCCTCTACGATCCGAAGTTCAAACACGAGGGGAAGGAAGCAGACGTCTCCTGCCTCCATCCAGAATCTCACCGGTGGATGTTCACGAGGTGAAGCTGTTGGACAATAGTGGGGTCCTCCCCGGCAGCCAACCGCTTCATCGCATACAGCAGCGCTTGGTTGCGGGGATCGGAGTGACCAAACCAGTATGGATACCGCCAAGGGTTGCACTCCAAAAACCAGGGGAGAAAGCGAAGCCAGCCGTCGTATTGACTTCCCAGGGCATGCAAGGGGACAACCCGTTCCCAGAGCTCAGGCTGGGCTTTCAATGCATATCGGCTGCGCTGCTCCTGGTCTAACAGCATCTGGGTGTACGCATGCGTGGGGGCCTTGGAACCGTACGAGGTGGCGGACAGTTCTTTCAACATCACGTTGGGCATCAAAGCGGCGTTGGTCATGTGCAAACCTCCCAGGAGGTAGGGGACTTGCTGATCGCGGAGGGTGGAGTACGTGGTCATCCGTGTCCCGTCGTGCTGCCCCGCCAGGACACTGCCCCACTGGTAGATCGTCGGGCTGCAGAAGGTGTAAGGCAAATCCAAAGCCATGCGCTTGTCCATGTATGCTCGATCCAGGCTCCCCATGGGCATCCACAGCGCACTGGACACCATGGGGTCCGTCAGCTCGCACCAACGCAAACGATGCAGGGTCGAGCGGCTGGGAACCTCGTCCACGTCCCCGCTGATGAAGATGTCGGTTGGGGAGAGGTGACCCGTCGCTTCCGCCCAGTGCTTCACGCGATCGATCCCCGCACGGGTCTGCATGTCTTCCACGGAGAACCGATCCTCCACCGATGCGCTCCTGGCACGCTGCATCTCCGCATCGTCCACCACAATGTGGACCACCTTGTCTGGGGGCACAAACCGGAACCGCGGGCTGTGCTTCAATCGATCCCACATCAGAGGTTTGGTGGCGCGTGGGTCCTGGCCTTGGGGATTGTGGGAGCGGGCGGATTCCACCAGGAATATCACATCCACCACGTCCACTTCCTCGCGCAGCAAGATCTCCAGGGTGTCGGTCTCGAAGCCAAGCAGGGCCATGTGCACGATCCGGCGCGGACTGGGGAGCGGTGTGCCGGTGAAGCCGGTCCCGCCGGTGCAGGTGGGTTGTGGATCCAATGGTGGAGGAGTGCAGGATTGGTTGATGGGATGGGAGGGTGGCAGGCTGGCCACCAGCGCCAAGGCTTCCAGCAGCTGGGTCTTGGGAGGGGGTGCACCGTTCCAACGCACAGGCACGTCCACTTGGTTCCATTCTTCCCAGGCGCGACGCAGGGAACCAGGTACGTCAGGAGAGGCTTGGACTGGCACGATTTCGTCGTGGTTGCAGTGGGAACACGTGAGGGTTTCCACCCACACCCACGTGTTGGTGACCAGTGCGGTGGCTGCAAGGGCGAGGGTGACGTACAAGAACCGTGGCGGCCACACCTGGTGCTTTCCTGCGTCCATCTGCTTCGTCACCATCGTATGGATACGCTTGCTGTGGTGGTGTCATCTCGAACGACTGAACGTGGACCTTGCCCTTGTGTTGCGACTGAAGGTTGACTGCAACCAGTCGGTCAATCGAGTTGTGTACAATCGTGTTCGTCCACCAGGGTCGCCCCAATTCGGAGAATATTCGCCCTCCCCCCTCAAAGGTGTTCTCGATTCTCGTTGGGATAAGGGATGGGGCCATCCCATCGATGTTGGGAAGGAGGATGTCGCACCAAAGGCGGGAGATCGTAGGTGAGAGTCACTCCGGTGGGTTCGCGCTGAATGAGAGATGGGTGTGCGGGTAGGTACCTAGAAGTAGGCAATTGGTTGTCTTCGTAAGACTATGGGAAACCTAGAAGACGAAGCAAAGGAAGCGATTGGAACACGATGAATAACCTTGGAACCAAGTTCGTGACATGCCTAGTGCCCAAGTTGACATGCAAACCTATGGAATGAATAACGGAAGGTAACTGTCGGTGTTCCAGAGGGAACCCACGCCGATGGACTGTTCGAGGAGCATCCCCATGAGTTGCGATTGAGCTTTGAACCCCCATGATTAAGATTATACTCTCACCCCGATGGTGACCTTGATTCTCCTATCAAGTGCACCCGATCTCCACGCACTATAAGTCGATGGGGGCACTTGATCCGGATGTTCGATTAAAGCAGGAAGATGAAGCAACTCAATGAGGAAACACATCGTCCTGCAAAACACCCGGTTACGAATGGTGTGTTGAGGGAAATAACTCGTTCAATTAAGAAACTTGACTCGGTTTTGTACGCTGCAAGTAGAGAGGATAGATTTTCTTGAAGATTTGATAGGAACACACCTCACATTAAGTTCCTAATGATTCATGAGATTGGCCTAATGCTTTTCTTCCATGCAACAATATCTTTTGCCTTTCCCTTCTTTGAGCCGCCTCTTGTAGATCACAGGTTTGCTAAAATCTGGCACTTGCGCATTGGTTCTCGTAAAGGTGTGCACGTTATGTTTGAGCCCAAGGAGACTCGTTGCTCCCCACGCATTTGTTGCGTGTCTCTCAGGAGCACTCTCCTTGCTCTCGAACTCCACCAATGTGGAGGAAGTTGCCTTATAGGATGAGAGGCGCTCGAAAGGCGGTTCGTGGTCTTCTAAGTCAAGATCAACTTGATATCAAAGTCGAATGTGGGTGAGTTAAGTACCCTTGCCCATCGAGGGGTAGATAACCCCATTCAATGGGTTAGGAACCCTTGCTGGGCCTTGTGGTTCCTAACGGTGTCTTGAGGTGACCACCTTGGATTGATTGACATTTCGCCATCTTGTCATCTTTGCTTCACCTATTGAACCCGAGAATCACTCGGGACAAGATGATGGGAAGGGAAATGGGAAATTCTTGCTTAAGCTTTTCCAAAATCAAACCTTGTTGGGCTCAATTAGGATCGACATTTTGTACCTTTGACACCTAGGAAGACGAGGATTTATAATGAGAACCAATCCAACTCTAGATTCGTTGTCCCATTTTGACTAATGAGACCATTAGTTGGGGCATTCTTCGCCCCACACAAAAGCGGGTGGTAGAACGAGTAAATCGAGACTTGCATCGGAACCGGTCCACTTTCATCGGTAAACATTGCTTAGGGGTGAACGAGATGTCCACCGTGCACCCTTGATCTCAACTCAACGGCATTTCAACCTTGAATGCCATCGTGGTGGGTTCGTGTCATCTTCCATTATTCAAAAATATTTGAATGGAGTCCCCATCATGGGTCAATGAATGCCAAGTGTGCACTTGCCTTGTTTAAGACGCATGTTTATGGAGCATTTACGAGTAATATCGAAAGTAGGCATTATGCTCAATTTGCCAAGGACTAATACATCGCGAAATGTAGCCAAAGACCCTTGCCATGAGTGAGTCTTTTTAAATGATGCATGAAGTTGCCGTTCAATCAGAGTAGCAACCAAATGTCCAAAAACTATCACCCACTCATGTTAGAGCGAGGCTAACGTTTCTTGATTACAACGGCCAAAAGGAATTCTTGGAATTCGAAGTGTGCGACAGATACTCGAAGCTGCAGTTTTGCGATGATAGAATACGGTAAAGTTGATTCGCAGGTAACCATGAGCTCTAAGTAGAGGATGATTAGTAAAAAAAGCTGAAGGACTCTTGTGCTTCATGCTTGTTGCCCTCCCGCAAATGCTTGAATTGCGCCACAACTATACATTTGCGTATCTTTCAAATAGTACTTGTGCTTCTAATCCATGTAACAAAGCTTTTAATTGTACAATTTTTTGTTGTGCTTGTGCGTTTCATCTCTCACAAATACAATTTGTTCGTCCACCAATCGTCATTGCGAAGAGGGAAACAAAGCCACAAACATCCACATGGGATGCAAGAGTGTCCGATTTTAATTTGAACCAAGTTGAACATAACTCCGCATGATCCGTTTGGGTATGCACCCCTCCCATGCCACAGTGCACGTCGTAAAAATCAACTAGTACACTGTTATCATGGATGCCAACATCCCCCCCGTGTTTTATACGCACGTGCTTTACCATTATTCTTGTGACTTAATCCTCCCTCAAGTTGTGAGATCAAGCGCTTCTGCTGTTGGCACATCTTGTCTCTTTTAATATGGGGATTCGCACAGAATCAACCTAAGTACCAAAGAACGAGTGTTTCATCGATAAGATTGCCTCTTCATTTCTTATCGGACCTAACATGCATACAACTAAAACGCTTTCCCAATCGGGACCATATGTAACAAGAAAGGTCAAACACGGATTAAACTAGATCTAAACATTCAACGCAAGAGCGGTCCGTCCATCAAACGTGCTCAAATGCGTGAACCCCAAAAACGGTGCATTGATTTGTACTAAAAACACGGCCAGGTGAGTCAATGCTGGGATGTGACATAAAGGATAATGCAACGGGGCAAAGAAAAGATTAAACAGCGGAAGGAAAGGAGGTTTGAGGGAGAGGGAATGGATCCAGGCGAGTTTACGATGAATGTTCACCCAGAGCGTGGGATGGGTAGATGAGAAGTTCAGTTCCATCCACCCATCCTGGCCCTTCTTCCTTTGTGATCAGGAAAAGAATGGACTTGTTGCAAGGATCCATGGAAGCAGACACAGGGAAATCCAGAAGGGACGGGACGTGCCGAACCAGCAAGACACCATCCCAGACCTGCAGCAATTTCTGTCGGGGAACACCACGCGGGGATTTCCAGGACCACAGCAGGCACAAGGCATGCAAGGACAAACCACCCCAACCTGGAAAGACCGAGAAACCATGGATCCAAATCCTCTCCCTCTGCGATCCGAAGTTCAAACACGAGGGGAAGGAAGCAGACGCCTCCTGTCTCCATCCAGAATCTCACCGGTGGATGTTCACGAGGTGAAGCTGTTGGACAATAGTGGGGTCCTCCCCGGCAGCCAACCGCTTCATCGCATACAGCAGCGCTTGGTTGCGGGGATCGGAGTGACCAAACCAGTATGGATACCGCCAAGGGTTGCACTCCAAAAACCAGGGGAGAAAGCGAAGCCAGCCGTCGTATTGACTTCCCAGGGCATGCAAGGGGACAACCCGTTCCCAGAGCTCAGGCTGGGCTTTCAATGCATATCGGCTGCGCTGCTCCTGGTCTAACAGCATCTGGGTGTACGCATGCGTGGGGGCCTTGGAACCGTACGAGGTGGCGGACAGTTCTTTCAACATCACGTTGGGCATCAAAGCGGCGTTGGTCATGTGCAAACCTCCCAGGAGGTAGGGGACTTGCTGATCGCGGAGGGTGGAGTACGTGGTCATCCGTGTCCCGTCGTGCTGCCCCGCCAGGACACTGCCCCACTGGTAGATCGTCGGGCTGCAGAAGGTGTAAGGCAAATCCAAAGCCATGCGCTTGTCCATGTATGCTCGATCCAGGCTCCCCATGGGCATCCACAGCGCACTGGACACCATGGGGTCCGTCAGCTCGCACCAACGCAAACGATGCAGGGTCGAGCGGCTGGGAACCTCGTCCACGTCCCCGCTGATGAAGATGTCGGTTGGGGAGAGGTGACCCGTCGCTTCCGCCCAGTGCTTCACGCGATCGATCCCCGCACGGGTCTGCATGTCTTCCACGGAGAACCGATCCTCCACCGATGCGCTCCTGGCACGCTGCATCTCCGCATCGTCCACCACAATGTGGACCACCTTGTCTGGGGGCACAAACCGGAACCGCGGGCTGTGCTTCAATCGATCCCACATCAGAGGTTTGGTGGCGCGTGGGTCCTGGCCTTGGGGATTGTGGGAGCGGGTGGATTCCACCAGGAATATCACATCCACCACGTCCACTTCCTCGCGCAGCAAGATCTCCAGGGTGTCGGTCTCAAAGCCAAGCAGGGCCATGTGCACGATCCGGCGCGGACTGGGGAGCGGTGTGCCGGTGAAGCCGGTCCCGCCGGTGCAGGTGGGTTGTGGATCCAATGGTGGAGGAGTGCAGGATTGGTTGATGGGATGGGAGGGTGGCAGGCTGGCCACCAGCGCCAAGGCTTCCAGCAGCTGGGTCTTGGGAGGGGGTGCACCGTTCCAACGCACAGGCACGTCCACTTGGTTCCATTCTTCCCAGGCGCGACGCAGGGAACCAGGTACGTCAGGAGAGGCTTGGACTGGCACGATTTCGTCGTGGTTGCAGTGGGAACACGTGAGGGTTTCCACCCACACCCACGTGTTGGTGACCAGTGCGGTGGCTGCAAGGGCGAGGGTGACGTACAAGAACCGTGGCGGCCACACCTGGTGCTTTCCTGCGTCCATCTGCTTCGTCACCATCGTATGGATACGCTTGCTGTGGTGGTATCATCGCTTCTGGATGTTTGCGGGAAGCCACTCACGTGTCCACCTCCTTGGACACGTCATCCATTCGCCCCGGGGCGATGTACAGTGGTTCAAAGCTCCCTCCACCCTCGCCCCGGGGCGGGAACAGCGGGGAAGATCACGTGATCGAAGGTTCGAACGGGGCAACGGCCAAGATGGGGTGGCGATTCGAACGTTTGAACGGGACGGGTGGACCGGTGGGGGAAGTGCTTTGGAACAAAAGCACATCCCACATGGATGGCAGACGTGGTGGTGGATGCATGGGAGAGAAAACCTGGTGGATGGGGGGGGAAATATGGGTGGCCCAGGAAGGTGTCTATACCCAACAGGTTCACTCACGTGGCTCCAACTTCAATCTTCGTCCCCCTTGATTGGAATCAAAAGGCAGCCCTTTGTGAACAAAGAGCGATGGTGATGGAGGCACCCGGCATCCTCTCCTCAACCCGAAAGAACCGCATCCAACCCTTCAGGGCATGTCCATCTGTTCGAGTTGTCCTAAACCAGACCCCAACATACCATGCGCTTCTCTCGGACCCGTGCTGATCGGGACAAGCACAGTGGAGGCTCCTGGAAGCATAGCTTTTCTCCAAGGCAACCAATGCAACCATGAGACCGGACAGAAAGGGGGGAGAATTTCTCAACTGCCTCTCGCCCTGGCCAACGGTTGCGAAATGAATTCGCCATGCACTCTTGTGCTTTGCAGAAACTGTCCGACCCTTGGCAGGTACTCAGCAAACTTACAATAAGAATTGGAAGAGAATATACAGGCAGTGGGACGAAAACAATGCCAAAGAGTATCTGCGAATCGTCAAACCTGTCGTGCAGTGGGTGATTTGAGGCCTGAGAACTTGCGGATGTCGAAAACAAGAAAATTTCCAGGACCAGATGGAGGATAGAAATTGGGCTCTTGGTTCCCCTGCAAATTTAGGTTTGGCAGAAGGGCATTTTTGGCAGGCCTTCAATCTGCCATTTCTGAAGACAGCCACCTGCATCCCTTACATGAAAGTGGTGAAGCAAGGCAAGATCCTCAAAGATGCTGTTTCGGCAATGCCAACGATTGATGAACACTGGCCAGTATTCAGAGGAGATTCTTGTGATAAGGCACCCGTCTTGTAGTATCTTTCAAAGAACATTGAGGAGAAAGGGAAGGCTTGATAGAAATAATACCACAGTTCAGGCCCGGTTGAGCACTGTTCAGTTTGGTGTACACAGTGCATTCCATTGAAGAAGAAAGAAAGCATACAACGCAAAGGTGTAGTCCCATCAGCGCACGGCTCAGGCTAACCTGCTGTTGACATGCTTAGCAAAAAATCTACACTGGAGAGGTTCTTACCTGAGGCCAATTGCTTCAGGACAAACAGTAGAGCCTGGTTACGAGGGTCAGGTTGACCAATCCAAGAAGGAAAAGTGGCCGGATTGCATTCCAAGAACCAGGGAAGAGACGGCAACCAGCTTGTATACTTTGGCCCGAGAGAACCTAAAGGCACCGTACGCTTCAGAAGGTGAGGTTGCAAAGATAACGTATAGTGCTTCCACTGCAATAGATCTAGGCTTTGAAGTGTTGAATTTTCAAAGCTGATTCTACCTGTGTAGGAAGTTGCGCTCGCTTCTTTCAGCATTTGGCTAGGTAAGAAGGCCCCATTTGTCATGTGAATTCCTCCGACAACATACTTTACTGGCCAATTCCTGAACTTTTGCAGCGCTAGCTGTCTGACTCCAGAAAGCTTGCCGGACAAGATGCTACCCCATTCATATATCGTTGGGCTGCAGAAGGTGTACGGCAGGCCTAAAGCAGGCCAATCCGTTCGAAAAGCTCGATCCAGGCTCCCCATGGGCATCCACAGCGCACTGGACACCATGGGGTCCGTCAGCTCGCACCAACGCAAACGATGCAGGGTCGAGCGGCTGGGAACCTCGTCCACGTCCCCGCTGATGAAGATGTCGGTTGGGGAGAGGTGACCCGTCGCTTCCGCCCAGTGCTTCACGCGATCGATCCCTGCACGGGTCTGCATGTCTTCCACGGAGAACCGATCCTCCACCGATGCGCTCCTGGCACGCTGCATCTCCGCATCGTCCACCACAATGTGGACCACCTTGTCTGGGGGCACAAACCGGAACCGCGGGCTGTGCTTCAATCGATCCCACATCAGAGGTTTGGTGGCGCGTGGGTCCTGGCCTTGGGGATTGTGGGAGCGGGTGGATTCCACCAGGAATATCACATCCACCACGTCCACTTCCTCGCGCAGCAAGATCTCCAGGGTGTCGGTCTCAAAGCCAAGCAGGGCCATGTGCACGATCCGGCGCGGACTGGGGAGCGGTGTGCCGGTGAAGCCGGTCCCGCCGGTGCAGGTGGGTTGTGGATCCAATGGTGGAGGAGTGCAGGATTGGTTGATGGGATGGGAGGGTGGCAGGCTGGCCACCAGCGCCAAGGCTTCCAGCAGCTGGGTCTTGGGAGGGGGTGCACCGTTCCAACGCACAGGCACGTCCACTTGGTTCCATTCTTCCCAGGCGCGACGCAGGGAACCAGGTACGTCAGGAGAGGCTTGTATGGATGCTTCTGCCCTGCTTATGGATGCTTTGCGACTGGGAAGCACGGTCCAGAAGTGCAGGTTGCTCAGCAGCAGCATCCCCATCACCACCAGCCCGAACGTCAGCTGCACCTGTCGCGTTTTCCACGCCTTCCATCCCATGCGACTGCTGCATTTCTTCCACATGACACCTCGCGTTCAGGACGCCTTTACAAAGCCGCCATGATGGTTGCATGAAGCGGTTCGCAAGCTTACCAAACCATCCAGAATCTCAACCGAGAGACACCACAGGAATCCCAAAGGGGGGGTTCGCCCCAGTTCATCCTGGCATTGGACGGTTTGAAACGGGGTGGATAGTAAGGGTGAAACCTTTCGTTGAAAGGGGATCGTGGGATGTTCGGATGGAATGCCTCTGGGTTCCAAGGGTTCCATCTCGTGGCAAAGGTCCATGGTAGAGGGATGGTTTGGTGGACAGCCAAGCAGAGACGGAAGGCACAGGAGAGGCAGGGATGGAAGGATCGAAAAATGCACAACGAAGGAATCAACCAGGGTACACATGCCTCCTGGGAATATCATCGGCCCAAGGCAGCACCCCATGACATTGCGATCGACGTTGAATGTGGGCAAGGACCTTTCGGATGCTGCAGACCGAGCAAAAAAACAAGCGATGCGAACCACCCCTGCCGATTCTGACAAACTGCAGGAAGATCGGGTGACTTACCATGCGAGCTCTCAAGCCTCCAAGAAAGTGCCAGTGGCAGACTCGCACCTGCCATGACTGCCTTATCTCGCACTCCGTGCGATAATGTGAAGCTCGGGCACTGCGCAAAGATTCTTAACAACTTTGCCCGAACCAGTCAAGCAGAACCCACCCTGTTATTCTTTCTATAGCCTCTGAAGTTTCAAGTATACAACATTCGGGGGACCTCAGGCTTCGTTTGGCATTGACGTGCAAGGCTCTATACCTTTACGTAGCACACAAGGGCTTGGTGGACAGATGCAATGCATCCCACTCTTCAATGCTTGATTAAGCTGCTCGAGACCCTGGTAGGCTACAAAGTGCAGGCTTACTGAACGATTGTGCTCCTGGCTATCGCAATTTTCCACAGAAGATAGGCAATGTCTTTCTCTTTACGAATAGATAGGGGGGTGAATCTGTATGCTTGATGCATTTTGATCTCATTCCTGAGCAATAGTACATTGCATGTCCCAAAACTTCCAAGCCTTTGGCTGTAGCTTTTCCACACAGGCTGGGTGATGACTTTCCTGCAAAACAGAGGAAAGAGAAACGTGAAGTACACAACCTGCAGAGCAAACAGCATCGAAACTTCTAGGATGGTGTTCCTGGTTGTTCAACTTTGTTTCCCTTTTTCGATGCTTCTCCTATCCAACGTACATGCCAGTGTTTACGGATACAGAGCAATTATCTGATCAGGTACAATTTCATTTACCTTCCTTATGATGGAATAAAAGCATTCCTCTGGTGTTGATATCCAACCACCTGAGGTCATCCGTTGGCCTGCATTTACCACACACAAAAACACCACATATTACGCAGAAAACCACATTCAAAGCTGTTCCTAGCTATTCTCGGAGGCTCCATTTCCTGACACTTTACCACAGTCAATTGCACACACTTGGACGTTCCAATGCCGCTTTATAAGCTCACGACAGTAAAACTCATACCCAGGACTCTCAGAAACTAGCGAAGCACCACCATGTATATACCGTTTCAGTGGCATACTTCCCAAAAGCTGGCATGTCTGAACTAGCAGTTGTTACGCAGGGATAAAATTATATCTTCTTCTTCAACTTATCCCCAGATACAGCCGATAGATAGCGACTCTTGTTCAATATGGGGATTACACTTGCTCCACTGCTGCTACGACTACTTGAGAGTAAAAGCCACAAGGAAAACAACAAAGTAGATGTGCAGTACTCACTTCTGTATGCTGCAGCTGGAGCATTTGAGGCCCACACAAGAATGCAAGTGCAGCAAACAAGCTACGTGACCACAAAACGAGTCATGATCCGTTTGTTAATCGATTTTCCACGTGGGACCTTCGAACTAGAAATTGGCCAGAATATAAGGCTGCAGTGTGTCTACTGCGAACAAACTGAGCGCCCACCTAACTAGAAGAGTGGGTTCGTTGCCGCATCATTAGACCAAGTCAAGAATGACATGCGTTTACCGATTGAATATTTCTAAGTCAAATGATGCAGTAAGAGCAGTCTAACCGTGGTGAATCATCAATCGCCACCCCTCAGGTTCCTCTCTCCACTTCTAGAGTCAGCTGGTGCGATATTTAGGAAAGGCAAAGATGCCCTGGGGCTGGTCTTGCAGGGTGCTTCACAGGAAAAAGCTAATATGCCAAGTTATACAAGGTTGCTTTCATGGAGAAATTGGCTGCTCTACAAAAAAGTGCACTGCTTTGTAGTCTTTGCCGGTAGCTAGCATCTTCAAGACATAAAGAAGTGCCTGGTTGCGAGGATCTGGATTACTGTACCAGTACGGGTAACGCTTCTGATTACACGCTAAGAACCATGGAGTGTACGGCAGCCAACCTTGGTACCGTTCGTCTAAAGTATTCAAGCTAGAGGTTCTTTCTGAAAGCAACTCCTTGTTTGTGAGACCACTTATATCGAGCTGCGCCCTGTCTAACATGTGCAGTGTGTGATTGTCGAGGAGTATCTCACCCTTGTACTCGGTTCCTGTGAGGTCCTTCAGAAGTGCGTGTGGTAGAAATCCTATGTTGGTCATGTGGAGGCCGCCTTGCACGTACTTCCATTCCCATCCCCGGAATTCCTCCAGTGAAAACATCCTTCCCCCTTTGAAGTCACCTTTCAGTATACCATCCCATCTGTAGATTGTGGGGAGAGCGAATGTATATTCCAAATCGACAGCAGGCCAGTCTGTCCTGAATACCCTGTCCAGCGTTCCCAAAGGCATCCACGTAGCACTGGAAATCACAGTATCTGCGATCTCGCACCACCGTAATTTCTGGATGGTTTCGCGGCTAATCAACTCGTCGACATTACCGCTGATGAGCAAGTCATGTGTCCCAAACCCTCCTGCCTGTTGCGCCCAGTACTTCACATGTGCAACTCCCATTTTTGTTTGTAGCCACTCCACCGCAAACTTTTCATCGGGTGGCTCATGCAAGGCAGCAAAGATTTCAGAGTCGTCCACCACAATGTGGACCACCTTGTCTGGGGGCACAAACCGGAACCGCGGGCTGTGCTTCAATCGATCCCACATCAGAGGTTTGGTGGCGCGTGGGTCCTGGCCTTGGGGATTGTGGGAGCGGGTGGATTCCACCAGGAATATCACATCCACCACGTCCACTTCCTCGCGCAGCAAGATCTCCAGGGTGTCGGTCTCAAAGCCAAGCAGGGCCATGTGCACGATCCGGCGCGGACTGGGGAGCGGTGTGCCGGTGAAGCCGGTCCCGCCGGTGCAGGTGGGTTGTGGATCCAATGGTGGAGGAGTGCAGGATTGGTTGATGGGATGGGAGGGTGGCAGGCTGGCCACCAGCGCCAAGGCTTCCAGCAGCTGGGTCTTGGGAGGGGGTGCACCGTTCCAACGCACAGGCACGTCCACTTGGTTCCAGATCTCCCACAACGAGCGTTCCTGTTCGGACATCTGTCGGACGTTGGGCTTTGGATTGGCTCTTTCTTCCATCGCTTCTCCATTCCTCTTGCCGTCCATCCACCAGGCCTGCAGTGTGTCCAAGAACTGCACGTTGAGGAGGAACGCAAGGACCAGGAGCATCGTCAGCACACCCAAGCATCCCGAAAACCGCTTCGAACGCCGGTTCCACATTGTTTTGTGCAAAGACCCTGTCCTGTCCGGTGGGTCTCTATTCAGGGTCAGGGTCTGCCACCCAACCGAATGGCCCACAACATGGAGGGATGGGAAACAAGGCCAATTTCTCAACGGGGAGGGGGATCGAAGAGTAGCCAAGAGGACACCGTGAAAGCGGATGACGAGGGAAGTGAGAGTGAAGTGGAGACGAGGTGATAAGGAACAACTCACGTGCATGTGTCGCGGTGAAGATGCCGCTTGGAGACCATCCGAAGCTAGGCATGCTGAACGAGAAAATCCCGATTTGTGAATCTCTTCGCATTGACGGAAGGTGGCAAACACCCACACATCCGTCCAAAGAGATTTTGTAACGAAAGCATCGCTTCGAGAATCTCTTTCGTTCGAACCATCCCACAAGATTAAAGGGGGCTCGGCTGCAACGATTTCGTTCTCGTGCATACATGGTGCGGCATGAGATCGGAAAAGCACATCTTTCTCATGCACATACCTTCACAATCCAAAACATTTTGGCAATCACCTCAAATCGGTATGAGTCAGCCAGCTTGCGTGAGGACAAATAACATCGCCAAGATGAAACAAAAGAAAAAGACATCGTCGAAGAGGTCTAGGTTGCGTTGAATCCTATTGTTCACAATGGTATTGATGGACTACAAAACTTGTGAACAGAGGCATCCGCCTTGTCGACGAGTCTTGTTGAATGGCGATCGAAGTGATTGGAGGAAGGACATCTTGCTGCATCGACCGGAACTCACCAAGGAAAACGGTTGGACCTTTCTCGAACTCGTCGTGGCCACCCAATTGGTAGATTGCCCAAACAAGTCCCATTAGGACCAAGAATGGCTTGAAGCTCGCCCTCTGAGAAGGGTGATGATGGGAGACCTTTGGAAGGGTCCCTAAGACAAAGTCCATTCGATGATTTCTTCTATTGTCTCAAAGCGATGGCGAGCGGGTGCTTTCCTTTCGAAGGAGGCTATCTTGATGAGCCTTAAGTCCTCCACGGGGTGCCCAAAGATTGAGCCAATCTGTGTGGTGCTTTTACACCAAGGGGTTTTGCAAAGCGCACAATTTCAACCGAGTCAAAGTGCATTCGGCATGGTAATCTAACTCCATAGCGCATCACATGTCCCTCGCATCTTCACCCTCTACAAGTGACCACGATAGAGCAGACCTGTAAACCTTGCAAAAGATGGCGGAGTGGAAACCTCACAAACGTAGTTCATGACGCAGTCCGAAAGGCAATGTGCGAGTAGCAATATCTATCTTGTCGGAAAAACGATGTTTGGCTGTTGGCTTTTTAGGCACGAACGAGGCCAGCATCTAAACTTCTCAAGCTATCGTTTTCGAGTGCTCTGCTATATATGTAAGGCAATGTTTCTTAAAGTTGCCAAGGTCACGTTGATGCTTGTTTCACTATACCCATGGAGCTCCCCAACACGCGATTGCTCATGGAAGCAAGCAATTCCAACAAAACCTTGACGGTTTTACAAGGAGACAAAGAAGCGCACGAAGCAAGGACCCATTCGTTGCTCCAACTTCTAGGAGAGGAAGGGCATGATGGCAACAGAGCTCCGTGCAATGCATGTTGTAACGTCGTTTAGATGCGGGATAAGCTAGCATGTTTCATTCGAGGTCTGAGATGCACTCGGTGGATCACCACCACGATTGTGGCGACTTGCGTTTCCGGAGAGAGGGAGCCCCTATGCCATCGGAGAGGTGGCTCTTGTGCCATTGTGGTTTGACGAAGCTAGGATTCCGGGGAGGAGAGGCGAGTCGTCCGTGCAAGAACAAGCACTTTCGGTTCGACAGTTCCCGTTCGAAGGGACGGGAAGGAGCAGTCGTGCTTCGGTTCATCCTCACGCGTGGTGTGCGTGTTCCTTTCCCGCCTTCGCTTCCCAACCCCAGGAGACCGAACCACTCGACCCATGGGACTGGTCTCCCCCTCCCTCCCGTTGGCACAGGGGCGGTAGATTCATCGGGCATGGCGGCACCCCCCCCGAGGGAAGGTCACGTTTTTTTCCCCCTCGAGGAACGGTGGAGATGGGATCTCCTCCCAAAGGGGGGCATTGGGGACCGGTGCTCGGATCGATCCAGCGGGGCAGACGGTGGTTGGAAGGACCGTCATGGACCGTGAAAGACCGCGGTCTTTGCGGTCCAAAGGGGGGAGAAGGGGATCGCAGGCGACGTCGACGTGTCGTTTCCCTGTGGTGGACAGGGACGCGTGGCGGCGCAGGACGTCGGACGCTCGTGGGCGCGGCAGCGACGCGTCTCGCGCGTCTGGAGGACCGGGTGGGTCGTCCAGGACGCCTGGAGGCGTTCGGATCGGCTCGTGCGGCTCCGCGAACGCCGTCCTTCGCGGTCGGAGCCGGCCATGAGGTTCCCAATGCCCCCCTTTCCTGCCTCCGTGGATCCCACGCGCCGTACCCTGGCACCCCGATGGTGGGCGCACCAATGCCCCCCTTTCTCGGTCCGTTCTCCCTCCCGGAAGGGGGGCACATCCTTTTCCGGTCTTTCCATGCCCCCCTTTCCCGGGGGGCGTGACGTGGTCCTCCTTCCCCGAGGAACACGCATCTCCCTCCCCTCCCTCCCTTCCCGACCCCTCCCCCGGGTCGGTTTTCAGACGCGAGGATCTTATCCCCTGTGTCTCCCTCACTGCCCCCCCCAGCACGCCCGACTGGCAGCTGCCTCACGTGCTCTCCCCCCCCCCTGTCTCTCCCAGCCCTGAGGCCCAGGCAGGGAGCAGCAGGGCATGGCAGCAGTGGATCCAGATCCATGGATCATTTTTCACGTGTGGAAGGGAGACGTGCGCCACGCGGAGGCGCCTCCAGCATGACCCTGGTGCACAGCGAAGGGGTGGCCTGGGTGCAGGCCATGCCCCATGGGATGCGTAGGGAAGCAGGGAACCGGAAAAAAACAGCCTCCAGCACCGTGGAAGTGGAAGGGGTGCAGATGGGATCCGAGGGAGGGCTGGCCAAGCTCATGGCTGCCACCATGGCACTCCTGCAGCGCTACACGGGGGATGCAGAACGTCTGGATGTGCTGGCCCTCGACCTCGACACCGAAGCGAGGAGGAAAACCGCCGCCTGGGTGGAACATCAATGCCCGGCCCAGGCCACCCTGCACGATGCCGTGTGCAGGGCTCAAGCATCGCTGGAAGATGCCCGCTGGGATACATGGGAAGGTGTGGCGGATGCCATGGAGAGGAAGCACGAAGAAGAGGATGCGGTCCTCCCCGAGCTGGTCCTCGCCATCGCCAGGGAATCCCAGGGAGGCGTGACCAGGGCAGTCGAGACCGCTCGAAAGACATTGCCCAGCGGAAAGTACACCTGGTGTGTTACCCTGACCGTTCCAGACACGCCCGAATCGTCCATGCAGAAGTGCTTCCTCTCGTTCGATGCGGGAGAGTGCTTCCTCGAGGCAGAACCCAAGACCACTTCTAAACACCTGGGAAACCTTCTCCGGCTCCTGGATCAACAACCTCGCAGCCCAGCAAACGAGGTCTGCTTCCTTGGGACGAAGGAGAAAGATGCCCTCCTTCACGGTGTCAACAACACCAGCCAGCCGTTCCCCAAAGGCAAGTGCATTCATGAGCTTTTCTCCTTGGTGGCTCAGACGAGCCCCTATCATCCTGCGATCGTGTGCACGGGTAAAAAGCCGGTCAGCTATGGAGAACTGGACCGTCTCTCCAATCAAATCGCCCGAAAGCTGAAGCAGGAAGGCGCAGGCAGGGGTGAGTACGTGGCCATTTACATGGATCGCTCCCCGGACCTCATCGCTGGATTGCTGGGGATCATGAAATCGGGAGCCGCATACGTTCCCCTGGACCCGGTGTATCCCCACGATCGAATCCGCATGATGTTGGAAGACTCCAAGTGCAAGCTCGTGCTCACCAACGTGGCCCTTGCCCGGTACTTGCGTGAATGGAACATTGGTGCAAAACCAATCGCCATGGATGATCCGGAGGCCGGTGTGCACAGTATGGATGGAGCCGGTCTGGATCTGCATGCATGCTCCCCAGAAGATCCAGTGTACGTAATATTCACCTCTGGCAGCACGGGTCGGCCGAAAGGGGTGATTGTGAAGCATTTGTCCTTGGTGAACACCATCCATAGTTTCAAGAAGTCCACAAAGATCAACGTGCAAGACAAGTTTTTGGCCCTGACCACCATATGCTTTGACATTGCTGGATTGGAGCTGTACATGCCGCTTGTGTCCGGTGCAACTGTGGCACTGGCCCTGAAGGAGGAGGCGGCGGACGCGAGCTTGCTTCAAAAGGTCATGTCCGATGCCAAGGTCACCATGATGCAAGCGACTCCAGTGACTTACAAGATGCTGTTTGCATCTGGATGGGAGGGATCCTCCGACCTGATTTGCCTCTGTGGTGGCGAGGCCCTGCCAGCAGACCTTGCAGCTGCGCTCAAGCCAGCCGTGAAGCGACTGCTTAACGTGTACGGGCCAACAGAGACCACGATCTGGTCCACGTTTGCAGAAATCGAGGACGATGGAGTGGTTCACATCGGACATCCGATCGACAACACAACGGTATACATCCTCAATCCCCAGCACCAGCTACAGCCAGTTGGAGTGCAGGGAGAGCTTTTCATCGGCGGTGTAGGTGTCTCCGAAGGTTACTTGGGACGTCCGGACCTTACTCATGAGCGGTTCATTGCAAGCCCTTTTGACTCAAGGGACAGACTCTATGGGACTGGAGATTATGCTCGATGGAATTGGAAGGGACAGCTGGAGTGCATGGGTCGAATCGATCATCAGGTCAAAGTTCACGGATTTCGCATTGAACTTGGTGAGATTGAATCTGTGCTGGTCAAGCACCCGCTTGTTCATCACGCGGTGGTTGATGCACGGCCCCTGATTGAGAGCGGTGATGAACAGCTGGTTGCCTACGTGGTCCCATCTGTGGGCAGTGAGGACGCCTCAGAAGACGACTCCCTCAGCGAGAGTCTACCAAGCAATGAAGGTGAAGACAACTTGGATCGAGCCAAATCAAGTGAAGCCGACTTGTCAACAGTGGGTATGTGGGCAAGCATATACGACGAAGCATATGCCAGTCAGAATGCGCTTACTGATGATCCCACACTGAACTTCAGTGGGTATGACAACAGCTACACTCCGCGTGTGCCCCACCAGGCAGCGGTTGTGCGAGAGTGGGTCGAGACGACTTGCGACCGCATCGCCGCACTCAATCCAGTGCGGGTACTGGAGCAAGGTTGTGGGAACGGCATGATATTTTTCCGGTGTGCGAAATCCTGTGATCGTTACATTGGGGCTGACTTGTCGGAGCAAGCTGTTCGATATGTAGAGACGGTGATGAAGCAGCCCAAGTTTACCATGCCCTGGGCCTCTGTCACTCTAGCCGGTGCCCATGAGAGTCTCCAGTTTGCAGATGAGAAGCTGGACACCATCGTCTGCAATGGCGTGAGCATGTATTTCCCTTCGGCAGCCTACCTCCTGGATGTCATACGAAACTCAGTTTCTGCAGTTACTCCAGGAGGAAAGTTCTTCCTTGGTGATGTGCGGAACAATCAGCTTCTGCGACACTTCCATGCATCGGTTGAGACGTTCAAGGCAGGGGACGAGAGCAGCGTCTCAGAGCTCCAGCTCCTGATCAAGAAGGGAATCAAGTTTGAGAAGGAGCTTCTGGTTGATCCCCAGTTCTTTTTGGCCCTTCCTCAGTCTGGTCTTGTGCCAGGACTGGCGCATGTCAAGCTGGAGATGAAACGAGGCATACACCACAGTGAGTTCAGCATGTTCCGCTATGATGTCACATTTTACAAGGAGGGTGATTCTGGATATCAGATTACAAGCTCCGACGTGCCGGTCCTGGAACTGAAGGACGACCATCGCCCTGAAGAAACTTTGACAGAACTTTTGAAGGAGAAGAAGGAAGCCTTTGCTGTGACAGGGCTGCTTGATGGAAGGCTTGCCCAAGAATCCGTCCTGATCAAGACCTTGTTTGGACAATCACCTTCTCCAATGCCTAGTAAGGTGAGAGAACTCAGGGAACTGGTTGAGAAGGAAAGTATGGCTGTAACGAAGGTAGAACCAGAGGTTGTGTACCGCAAGGCTGAAGAGCACGGGTATCAAGCAGAGCTTTTTTGGCAGAGCAAACCTGGTAGCACATTTTTTGATGCCCTGTTTGTTCCCAAAGATTCAAGTGAGGTTTATCCAAGTGTTGTAGAACTTACTTTAAACGAGCAAGCTGTAGACACGCAGCTCCTGGACCCGATTGACCGGTATACGAACAAATGGATCGAGGAAACGGATGGTCTCTCTCCGCAAGACATTGGCTCGATAAGAGCAAGCTTGAGAGACTGTTTGCCAGAGTACATGGTGCCACCCGTGTTCATTTCGTTGGAGCAGATGCCTCTCACGAATAACGGCAAGGTGGACAGAAAGGCTTTGCCTGCTCCCTCATTGGAGGATATGCATACCAACTCTTCAAGAACTGAATTCGTGCAGCCCGAGGGTGATGTCGAGGTTGCGCTTGCCGGCATATGGAGCACCTTGCTTAGAGATCCAGAGATTTCTGCCTTGGATGACTTTTTCAACCTTGGGGGGCACTCCCTGATGGCCATCCAACTTGTTGGAGAGATCCGAAAGATGTGGTCAGTGGAGGTGTCAGTCAGTGAGCTACATGACAACTCTGTCTTACGTTCTCTTGGCGAGCTTGTATCTGAGAAGTGTGCTGGGGCGAACGCTGCTAAACACGAGCTGCCTGAATCGCTAGTTCTTTCCGACTCGGTCGCCCCACAGCTAAGGGCAGTGCTACCGAATGAGCTGAAACACAAAGTCCAAGAAATTCCTCATTGCTGGGTTCCTATGTCAGATGGCACAAGGCTGAGCGTCAAACTGTGGCTGCCGCAGGTGCCTGATGGTACGACTGTCCCTGCCATCATTGACATCATTCCTTACCTGAAGGACCATGGCACATTGGAGATTGATGCCATGACCTATCCCTTCTTGGCAGGTAATGGCTACGCGTGCATCCGGGTGGATGTGAGGGGCTGCGGGGACAGCGAAGGTATCTTGGATGATGAATACACCGAGAGACAGCAACAGGATGCTGAAGAATGTATTGCATGGGCAGCCTCTCAAGCATGGTGCTCTGGACAAGTGGTCTTGATGGGTTGCTCCTGGGGAGGATTTACTTCCCTGCAGCTTGCTGCACGTAAAGCTCCCCACCTTGCAGCAGCCATAGCCGTTTGTTCCACGGACGATCGTCAACAAGATGATATGCACTTTATGAACGGGGCACTGCTCACCGACAACTTATCGTGGGGTGCCTGGATGCTTCACACAGCATCGCAGCCCCCTGATCCAGGGTTTGTTGGGGAAGACACTTGGCTAAAACAGTGGAAAGAACGCCTTGAAATGCTGCAACCCCCTTTCACGAAGTGGATGGAGCATGGTGGAGGGAAGGACCAGTATTGGAAGATGGGCTCTATCAAAGACAATCTGGACAAGATAGACATTCCAATGCTGGTTGTTGGTGGAACCGCTGCTGGAAATTACCACAATGCTGTTTCCAGGATTGTCTCGAAAGTCCCCACTGCAAAAGGTATTGTTGGACCATGGTCTCATAATTTTCCGCATACCTCTCCCTTGGGCCCCCAAGGGCCATTCCTGCAACAAGTCTTGACTTGGCTGGATGCTCACCTTCTTGGGACGAAGGATGATAACCTTGCAAAGATGGCTGTGTATGCTCAGAGACCCTCTGGGCAGGAACCAAGCCAACAACCAAGCAACTTACCTGGAACTTGGATTGCAGCCAAATGTGACGGCGCCCTCTTGGATTGTACTTCAGACCTTACAATGCACCTCGCGCCCAGATCTGCATTGCAGGCCCATCCATCGGCAAAGGAAAGAGTTGCCATTCCTGGGAGCTGTATCACCTGTGCAAAGGAAATAGCAGGGGGGTCGCCAAGCCAACCGCCTGGCCTCAAGGGTGGGGCTTGCGTCTCTTTCGGCAACGGCCCCGATTCTGCAACAAATCAGATTGAGGATGATGACCTGTCTGCCCTCTTTGACATGCAAGAGTTTGACGAAGATACAATCATCCTTGGGAACCCCAAGGTCTCCCTTTTCTTAGATTGTGTCGATGCATCCAAAGCTGAAAGGGGGAACATATGTGTAAGGCTCGAGGCCGTGTCGCCATCCAAGGCTATCTCACAACGCCTCTCATACGGAGTGGCCAGCCTCAGGAGTGCTAAAGAGACTCAGCAAGGATACTTGCACATTGAGTTTGCCCTCAACTTCACAGCATTTATAGTACCTAGAGGTTGGCAGCTGCGCATGGCATTGACGAGGGATTACTGGCCGATTGCGTGGCCGTCTTCCTCACCATCTATGGCAAGCGTGTTTACTGGTGTGAGCACCTTGCATTTGACGACTGCTCCAGCAGAGAGCCCTGGTGTGGCAAAAGCTGTCCAATGTGGCCAGTCTCAGCAGTTGCCAGATGCACTCATTTCCAGTGGCCGAAAGGTGTCCACCATCAGGGGTGGAAAGCAGTCCCGTGATGTTGAACACTGTTCGTCCACGAGGAAGCTCACTGTAACTCGAACCGATGACAACGGGGCTCGTAGGTTCGAGGACATCAACTTGGTCTTGGATTCTGCCAAGGTTGAGAAGTTCTCGATCGGCAGTGTTGACAGTCCTTCAACTCACGGCTTTTCTCACGAGATTTCATGGAGAACTGCTGTGGAAAGGGATGCATGGAAGACTGAGTCACTTCTGCAATGCAGGATGACAGAAGTGCACGGTGTGGTTCATGTCACAACGAATCTGAGCAGTTTTTACAACAAAGAATTGGTGTTTGAGAGGGAATGGAAGGAGGAGGTTTCGCGTACCTGGTGAACAGGGGATCTTGCACCATGCTGCCCTCACTTCAGGTCCGTATGTCGTTGTCTTCACGGTGAAGGTGAAGACGAGACTTTTTTTGCAGACTCCGTCGCTGGATGGATGGAGCATAGAATTGGCGAGAAGTAGGATAGCCTGTTTTTGTTTTTTTTGTAGAGTCAGTTTTGGCGAAAGTTGATAGAGGATCTTATACATTCAGAGTAGAATCAGAACGGGAAGGGAAGCACAATGTGCAGCGTGACATCCTTTTGAGTAAAAATTTTCCGTAGAGCTTACATTTTTCTAGGATTGTGCAACGTAGCTTCTAGCAGGTAATGCTTCATTCTTTTTCTGCGAACATAAGGAACATTCCAGAGGGGGTTAGCCCGATGGTCTTAGAAGGTTGTTCCTTGCACGAGAACGAAACTTTCAGTCGATGCTGTAGTGGCATCGCTGATTACAAACGTGAGCAGATGCTTCTGACTCGTCAGAGTGTGGCTTCCGGTTGTGTGTTGCGCATTCCTTTTTACTCGTCGGTTGTGAATTTGATGCGGCTAGGTGAAGGGGCGGTCAGTTGCCCTGTTCTCGGGATGGTTTGGCGGTCCATGGCGGAGGATTCCCAGAAGTCACACGAGTGATGGCACATTGTGGACCAGCACTCTGACGACACAGCTGTACACTGCGGCATGGTTTCTGCCTTTGGAAGGTGTCTCAATCTTCGATGCTCAGTAGTCGGATGATTGCATCCGTACCCGCTCACACCAGTTCCGTTCGCGTGGCCGGTTCGCTTCCCAACTCTTGCCCATCCCTATTGTCCATTCCTTTGTCTTGTATTTCAATCCAGCAGGGCTGAACCGTGCCAGGTCACACGATCCACCTTGGATTCGGACCTGTGCATCCCCCGAGACAGGTGCAACCCTCTCTTCCTACTGATGAGCTGGTCCTGGGTGAAATTCGATCCTTCACCACCCAAGGGAGTTTCTTCTCTCCCAGGGGGAGGGGAGCAGGGCTTCCTGCGCCACGGCGTCGCGTGTCCTTCGCTTCCCTCTCCTCCGACCGCGCCAGGACGCGGTTCGGCTCCTTCCGCGCACGTGGAGGCGCGCCTGGTCGCCGGATTCCGCCGTCCGTCGCGAATGGCGCGCCTCCACGCCACTCGCCGGTGAAATCGACCCCCCTCCTCGTCCTCGGATCCGGTCTCCCGCTCCCCCTCCCTCGAAGGAGATCCAGGTCTCCACCGGGGGGGTCCGGATCCCGGGCCATTTCGCCAGGCGCCAGGAGCATGGCGGCTGCGCCTCCCCCAGCCTGGCTGGTACGTGCGGTGGAGGGCGAGAAGGGTTCTTCGTCACGTGATCGAGGGATCGGGGCGGGGCGGACACGTGGCTGACACGGGTTCGGGGTCGGTGGCAGGGCGTTCGAGGGCGTCATTGGACCTTCCAGAACACCAAAGGGACCACCTTGGCAGCCTACACATGGCCCAGCCAACAAGAGGAGGTCCTGGCCAAGGTGGTGATGCTCCACGGACACGGCGCCTACGCTTGCTATGAATTCCTCAAGTCCCACGGGCGAGGGAAGCTGCACACCTACGACGGATCCTGGGTGGAAACCATGAACCAGAAAGGGTTGGAAGTCCATGCGTTCGACATCCAGAGCCACGGGCTGTCCGAAGGGATCGATCCGGACAACCGATGCTACTTCAAAGCCTTCGATGACCTCGTGCAAGATGCCGTCCTCTTCCTCGAGACCCTGCGGAAGATGCAGGACGAAGGAGAGCAAAAACCACTCTTCTTGGTCGGAACCAGCATGGGTGGATGCTTGGCCACACTGACCGTACATGCCCGTCCCGAGCTGGTGCAGGGGGTCTGCCTGCTCTGTCCCATGCTCTCCTTGGAAAAGCAGAAGAAGTCCTTCCCAAACAACGTGCTCTTGCCTCTGTCCAGGGTGTTCGACGTGTTGACGCCCAAAGCCAAGCTGGGAAAGATCGGGAAAAACGTCAAGTTTCCGGCCCTGCAGGAAGAATTCGAAGTGGATGAGCTGACTTACGAAGAAAATCCCAGGGTCCACGTGGCCATGGAATACGTGAGGGCTACCTCGTTCCTGGTCAAGGAGATGCCCAACATCCGGTTCCCGTTCATCATCTTTCAGAGTGCGGAAGACACCTTCGTGGACAAAGGAGGAAGCGAAGAGATGTATGCAAAGGCATCCTCCACCGACAAGACATTGAGAATGCTGGAGGACCGGTGTCATTTCCTCGTGCACGAGCCGAACAACGAAGAAGTGCTGGCGGAGATGATTGATTGGCTCGTGGAACGCAGCCCAAGTGAATCCTAGGGGTCCCACCCGTGCCAAGCGGGACGGATGCCGAATCGGTCCGATCGGCTCATCATGGTAATGCAGCAACGAGACAGATGCGGCCGTGCTCGTTGGTTTTGGTTTTGCCGTTGCAGCAACCTTTGTGCTGTAGGGTTACCAGGTTCCTGTGAAAACTCCCCCCCCTGTATGGGGTACATCCTCCATTGGGCCTTCTAAACTACTGGAGATGATATGACATCTAATTCATGAGATGAAATTTCTAGATTGCAACATCTTTACGAGAAAAGTAGACGGAATTTGAAATAAATCGAGTTCTGCCTTCAACTGCCATCTGAAGTGTTTCGCAGATGTGAACAGCAGGCATAGTTACCACTGGCCTTCTGATGGATGGTATTCACCTTCTTGAGTTTGTTTGGTCTAGCTAGAAGGATATCGAAGTGTTCCACGCAATGCAAGCACTACAAAGACGCGTGTTGACATTCAGCGGGACCTGCACGAATCATGGAGGCCAATCTTCCTTCTCAGTGCAGTCAATGGCACTTTTCTTGCGATGGAAAATAGTGTCATCCTGCCCAAAGCCCGGACGGACCTCCCCACACATTGTGGGTGGGATGTGCCGGACATTCGTGTCGTCCATCCAAGCTACCGACGCCATAGAAGGACATATCACTGGAACATTCGCAGTTATATGCGGCATGCTGGCTCGTCCGTCCCAATGTGCCGACCACACGTGACCTTCTCTCCTGCTGCGAAAGGCAGGTACCAAGATGTCGAGTCATGTGGGTCAGTCTTTTTTGCGCAGTACAGCTAAATGTGCATGGGGCAACATCTCGGTCTTGTTTGGTCTTGCCAACGAGAAGGCATCTGAACGGGGCTGCATGGCAGGACGGTGAACACACTTTTGAGGATTGATCTGGGGCTTCGTTTTCCAGAGAGGGTAAGGAGGCATGGAATGTTGTGCATCGAACCTTGCTGGTCTTCGAACAAAGCCATCTTTTGTTGCAACCCAGCAAGCACTTGACTGTGGATAGCCAAGAGAAAGTTGCCACTGCAGGACATGCCGGACAAATGTACCACTCTGCTAGACATTGACTCTCTGGGCATCTTTGCAGGGTGAAAGTCCCAGCGGTCGCATTCCATCCCCGCCATCCCAAGTGCATCGTTGCAGGTTCCCTGTGTCCCGCCCTGCTTTTACTGTTTCCTCGGCTTTATTCCAAGGCCCGTCCAAGAATCAACTTGGCGTGCATTGTGCTGCCACGTCGTCAATATCCCAGGAGGAGATGATTGTCAGTTTGATGCATGACCAATCGAACCACCATCGGGTGAGGGGAACTCGAATGTTCCCTGTGGGATGAAGAGTGATGATGGTTGATCCCCATCAGTACGATCGATCGGTCCATCTATTTTCCGGTGCTGTGATCAAACACGGTTCCTCTGCCTTGCAATGGGCATCTACTCCCATGCAGTGGTGATTCCGCTCCCATGGTGGCCGCAGAGGAGCATCCCCAACGAGAGGCAATTCACGTTCAGGACATGAATTGAAAGAGAGCGGATGCACCTGCGCAGCATGTTGACTTGTTGCATTTGGATCACAACAAACCGGGAGGCTCTGGTGAACAGACACTTCCATCCTGCTGTTGGGTTCCCGGAACGAGACCTGGTTTCTACAAGGCAGGTGGGTCCCTTTCGATTGGAGAGTCACCTGGGTTCGTCCCTTTCAAACCGATCCCAAAGGATGGGTTTCGAACTGGGTGAATCCGTTGACCTCGTTCGACCCGGGTTGGTCCTGGTTTTCACCCTGAAGGATCCCTTTCAGGTTTTCAGTTCAAACCCAATCGATTGGACGGATGGAAACCGATCGATTCGGGATGGACTTGGAGACAGCCGTGTGGGTTGGCGTCGAGGAGCGCTCGATGGGGCCCGAACAAATGCCTGTCAAGCATCCACCTTTTTCGGGATCATTCGCGGTCCAAGTTGGCCATCCGTCCTGTCCTTCTGGATGTCAAACTCGCACCGATCCCTCTCGAAGAAGACGTCCACGTGGCACGTCCTGCCCTGCTGTACGGACGTCCTGGGGACGTCTTCTGGATCGTCCTTTCTATTCGTTGGCAGTTCTAAGCCTTTCAAGCTCCGTTTTTGATTGGAAGCATCATCGATCATCCCCGACCCCAGAACGTCCGAAAGGGAGATGGACGGACTCTTGCTTACTGAACCGGGAGAAGGCCCCAACTAAGGGGAGTTTGAACCCGGAGCATGCCCCGATCGATTGGAACCTCCGGTTCGGATCGGCGGGTAAATGCAAGCCCATCCTTCGCTTGCGCCGACTGTTGCGTCGAAGGTGGCTTCCAAGGGTTCCCTTTGACACGCCTCGCGACAAGTCGGATTCCACGCATCCACGCGACATCCGCATCCGCAAGATGCGGCTGTTTCCCTGTGCGCCGCCAGCAAGGTCCACGTGTGCTCCTCCCCCGTGGAGAAGAAACTCCCCTGGGGAGGGGGACCGTTGTCTCCCTCTGTTTCTCTCTCGATTCGAGAGGGATCGGGGCGTCTGGATTGCACATCCATGATCACTCAGAATTCAAATATAAACCAGACCAACGGTCCACTCCCGTGGACCCAACCATCCGCTTCCGACCCCACCACGTCTTCGCCTGGGAAGCAGTGCGGGACGCACAAGCGGAGGAGGACGGCCTGAAAAGGCAAGACCCTGGTCCGGGAAAGCATGGAAAGACGTGTAGGATGGATGAGATTCGCCTGGTGGGGATGGATAGGCCTGTCCATGGTCCACGCCTTGCCACATCCATGGACGGAATTCTCCCTGTGCTCCCATGGAGGGGATCCAGAATCATGCACTGGACATGGAAAATGCGACGGACAGCTCTATGACAGCCATGGAATCAACCTGGGCGCACCACAAGGCGCAGCAGCGTGGTGCCAGAATCCGCACTTTGGGACCTGGCCTGGAAACAACACAGCCAAGTGCATCTGCGACGAAGGATGGGACGGCATGGCCTGCTCGGTCCACGTGGCTGCAGGTCAAACCGTGGGTGAGAACCAGATGCCGTTCCCAACCCCCGGAGAGGACCAGTTCGAAACCTATGCCGTCCAAGGTGGAGAACTCCAAGTGGCTGGCAAGGGGGTGGCTTCCACCACGAACTATGGACAACTCCAAAATACCTTCGGGATGTGCGGCCAGAATTGGAACTTCAACGTGCAGGATAATTTGCCCTACGAGATCTTGTCGGACGGGTCGGTCGGGGATCGCATCGAAGGGGTGGCTGCCATCAACCCCTTGATGTTCGGTCAAAGGATCGTGCGCAACTGGGATAGCCACGACAATCGGCCCAATTATCCCAATCCCACAAACTTCCGGGAGGACGGAACAGTGTACAACGATTACCAAGCTTCCGGAGCAGGATGCGGGACTTGTTTCCGGCTCCACAATGGCGCCATCAACGTAACGGTGGTGATCGGGGATAGGTGCGGTGGGAACTGCTTTGCCTACCCCGGGGCAGACGTGATCCAAGAGCTGGAGCAGACAATCACGGACAAGTACGGTGCCAGGGCCTACAGCAGGTGGCTGGCGAATGCAGGACGTGGGGCAAACTGGAAGTACGTGGCCGATGATGAACCCGATATCTTTGAGCATCTCGTCAACACGGATTGCTCTAACAACTTCATCAGCACTGGTTATGAGACAGGCAGCGTGGCAGATTCCATGGCTCCTTCCACGACCGATGGGGAGGATAAGTACAGGACGATGTTCGTTTCCAAGCTCGGGAGGGACATCGCAGACCATTGCGCACACAATTCCCATCCGCACTTTGACCTGTCGGACAATGTGGCGAATGTAATCTGCCCAGAGAAGCAAAACTGTATGCTCACCAAATTCGAAGTCATTGCCTGTTCCCCCATCGCTGGGGATCCCCAAACTAGCAAGAAGAAGGAAGGATACTGGTTGAATGGCTGCGATTCCAAAAATTTTCAGAACTGCCCCATCGATGCAGAGTGGCAACCACCGCAGAAAAGTCTCTTTCAAGATTGTCTCCAAGGAAACCCAGCCAACGAGACCGAACTCGAAGGCACAGACAGCAGCGACAATGGTGCGGTGTCTGTATTCTTCCCATTCGCGAAAGCGTTGGCTGTGTTCGAGATTGCATTGGCAGCGAGCATGGTCTGGTAGAAACACTTGATCTTCATTGTCCAAGTGCTGCCATTAGTACTGGGAGTATTCTCTGCAATGCATTGGAGTGCTTTCAAGCCGCTTTGCTAGCAAGACCCGCTTTTTCTTCAGCTACATTTGGTAGATTTTTTGTTGCTCAATGATAAGGGCAGTGCCAGGGACAACCTCCACAAGGAGGATGAATAGCAACGCGCATGATCAGTGGATGGCCACCAATATGGTTGGCTGTCACGGTTGCTCTGGGTGAAGCATGCACCTGCTGCATGAGCTTCCGTTCCAGTCCCTCCTTTCGTCTTGGTCAGAAATCGTGCGTAAGAGCATCATCTGCGGTTTACAGGGACTGTAACAAGCCACCCCCCCTATAAAGGCTCGGGATTGCTTTCTTGGGCAGTTCCTCGTTCAAACGCTCGTCCGTCCTCTTTTCCTTCATCCCTGTCCTCTTCCAGGAAGGGACATGTACATAGAACGCCCGCTTTCCACGAGATCCAAGGCGACGGTCCAGCCTTTGGCTATCCATTCCATCCTCATCCATTTCTTCCTTTCCTGAACAACCATGCTACTTGTCCTGTTCCTGGATGGTTCTCCACATGACCCTGCTCCTGCACGAACTTGGCACAGAGGGATGGGATGACCCATCCCACCTTTCCTTTCCATGGCATTGGAATGGCAGGGTCGCACATGCAACGTCCAAGAACGAATGGATGGCATCCAAGGCGTGGTTGCCACGTCCATGGATGGTTGTTTGGCGTCGCGTTTCGATGGGAAGCGGACCTGCAGGTTGGTGTCCTGAGCTTCTGTACTTGCTGCTCCTGGTGAAGGGAGGAAACCTCTTGCAGGACGTGGTGGGGATTCCTTCTCCTGTAGAACGATGTTTTCGTGATCGAGGCATCCAAGCACACGTGCACGAGGAAAAGGAAGGAACACAAGCCATTCATTTCCAACTCCAAACCCGCATGAAAGGGATCGGCGACGGTGCAGGATGGGAGAAGGAGTCGGTCACTGCAGCATTCGAGTTCACATTGTCCACGCCGACGAAGAAGCGCCAGACCACAAGCAGGAGAGGCTTGTACCTGGATCAGCAAGTCCTTGGACGTGCATTGGAAGGAAAGAAACCAGAAGCATCCTCCCTCAAGCTGCACATGTCCAGGAGCACGAAAAGGGTCGTGGCCGATGAGCGCGATCTCAAAACCTTGCAAAGAATCCTGCCCAAGGTCATCCCAGCCAATGCATTGGGTCCTTCCGAACGTTTGCACGATACCTGTGCAGTGGTAGGCAGCTCCTCTAGGATGCTGGACTGCAAGTTTGGGAAGGACATCGACCAGCACGATGCTGTGTTTCGGCTGAACGACTCGCCCACCAAGAAGTTCAAGAGGTGGGTGGGATCCAAGACAACCTACCGCCTGCTGAACGACGTGAGCAAGCGAGGCGTGGACAACGCCACGGTCTTGATCCCCATGCACATCCTACATGCCGATGTGCAGTCCATGAAACGGGAAGGTCGGGTCTTCTGGTTCGTGCTGCACACGCCAGTGCCTTACGTGAATTTGCATCACACCTACCAATACAACGGGACCACCCTGCCGATCCGTCATACCAGCTCGGGCGTGGTGGCGCTGAGACTGGCCATGGACCTGTGCAACAAAACCACAGCATATGGCTTCACGACGGAGGAAGAATTCACGTACGGTCACTACTACAACCGGAAAAGCAAGAAACCAGAACCAGAGTTTTTCAAAGACAAGGGACACGGACTGCTCACAAACCGTGCACTCTTTCTGTTTTACAACTGCTCAGAGCTCGTGAAATTTCCCAAGTGCTGAGCGTTTCTGGATCCAATGACAGATATACCGTTTAGTCGGATGGTTCCACGGCTTTGGTTGCGCTTCAGTGTATGTTTTGCTCTTGGGCTGCAAGTATAGCTGGAAAACTCCCTGCTACCCATCTATTCAACCGGGGCGCCTCCGTTCGATACCAACGTGCGTTTCGAATGGTGAGTCTGGATGGGGACATAACATCCAGGATTGATCCTTTCACGATTGGGATCCCTCATACTGAGATGCCATCTCTTACATGCATCAGGTGCATTCTTTGGAGAGCTGAAATAGGCCGCTCAATGGCTTGCATGTGCCATAGATTTCAGTCTATCTTTATGTGAATGCAGACTTGGCCATGGAGTGTATACCGGCCTGAGCAAACCGTGTTTTGGATAAAGGTGTCTTTCAACCAATCACCTTTGCCACCACCGTTCGTGGCCCGGCTACTGATATCCGGCAGCCTTCTTTGACATGTGCAGCAGCAAGATGTGAGATCCTGCGCGCAAACCGACGCAACCATCACAACACAAATCCATTCGAACACCAACATTTATCGATTGCACCGTTAGGATGAAAACGTAGACATTTCAAGGTACCTTCCATGCGCTTGCTGGTTTTGTCTCATTTCTTTGGGTTTTGCTCTTACTCTTCTTTGGCCAAAGATCGATGCTGGCCCTGTCGACAGGATGTGTGTTTGCATGCTCTTGACGGCGCCCGCATGTGTCAGCCACTGGAGGAGGCGACCATCCACCCCAGGCACTTGCATGGATGCTTCGCCAAGCCATTTTTTCACATGCAGTACAGGAGGCAACCCACATGCATCAGCGCAGTAGAAGAATTCACCCACATACCTTGCACATCTCAAGATACGTACCTTCCCTGCTGAATGGCAGTGGCTCTCGCCCTCGTAAATTTTGAATTCACCAGACGTGGGCAACTTGCATGCATGACGTTGGTGCATCCGTGGAAGTTGGGATCGAGCACGGGAGGCACACTTGTGTGCAGTTTATGTCCCATCCATTGCATTGGCTTGCGGACGATTATGGTGGTGGGTTTTCCACATCCACCTGATCCAGGTGGATTGCACCTCGTCCTTGACCATTCCACCATGTGGTGTACTGTTTGGCCATCCGAAGCACCTCGTGATCGCAGTTCCCCACCTTGAGGACCTGCCCGGTGTGGCCCCTGTCCAAGCTTCCCATCCACCACCTGTGCTCCAGCAACCGTGGAGGACGGTCCGGGGTCCAACCCCACAGCCCATCCCCCCCGTTCCTCTGCGGTCCACGGTCCCCTCGTTTTCGTCCCCGGGGGGACGGGTTTCCTCCCCTTTCGGTTTGGCGGTTTGGAAACCAATGGGAACCAGTTCTGTCCTGGGTTCACCACGCCCCAACACAACCCTCGCCCCGGAGGGGGGGAAACGTGGGGTCCACCACACAAACCAATCGGATGGAGGCGGTGCAGGTCCTGTCCCACCGCGTTTGAACGTTCAAACCCGTCCGTTCCTGGGACGTGCGGTGTGGAAACAAGGCACATGGGAACTCCCTGGTGGTAGAAAGGAGGATCGAACCGCGGATCCGCCACAAGTAGGTAGGAACGGAACGGGGTAGATGGGATGATGCTTGGACATGGAGGTCGGAGAACCATCGGAGGGTGTGCAACCCTCATCGTCCTCGCGTGTGTGGGCGCCTTCCTGTGGAAGAACGAAGACGGAAGTGGAACGAGGCTGAAGATCCCGGTGCCTGCACACCAGAACGGAGACGTGGTGGGTGAACAGAACGATACCTGCACCACTGGTGAAGGATGGCCCTGGAAAGAAGGACCACCAATGCTGGCCATGTGCAGCAGAAAGTCTGAAAAAGCGTCCTGGACAGTCCTCAAGCCATCCCGGTCATTCTGGTCCTCACTCTCGCGCAAGAACGTATGCTTGCCGAAAACAGAGTGCTCTCGACACGGGCTCTTGCACGTTCGTGCATGGAGGTTGGACCCAACCGAAGAAGTGTTCGGAAAACAGACCCAACGAGATCGTGGAAGCATGCACGACACCGTGCTTTCCTTCCAAGACAACGATGGCACGTGGTATATTGTGAAGGACACGAGCTCTCACAAAACAAGTGGCATGCATGCAGTGCAGAGCGCGTTCGGAATTGGAAAGTTGGTCGATGACTGTGGGTTCAATGGAGTGGTTGCACGCCCAGTCATTCGCGACATTGTCGCAGACGTTTATACCAGAGAGGGATCGTTCCTTGAGCAGGTCAGCATCAGAAACGCCCACATATCCGATTACAGGGAAGGCGTCAGCCTAGCGAGCATCCATCACGTGGCCTCGAAGAGTGCAGAGGCACGTGCCAAAGCTCGTGCATTTCTGCGAAGCGTTCCCGGAAGGGACGTGTTGCTGGCAGCAGCATTCGACTTTTTAACCGTGCAGTTTGATCGGGTAAGTAAGAACGTTCTCCTGGACAGCAATAGAAGTGTACATCTGATCGACAACCTGGATTCCAGCTTCGGCGAATACCTCGGGCACGTAGAGCTCGAAGACAAGCAAGTACACAGTTCTGTCTTCTTGGAACCTGCGTCGTCCATGTACATTGGTTGTTACGTCCAGGATGCAAGCACCGAATCGGACTATCCACCGCAGCTTGCGCAATGTCTCGCTCGTTTGCAGAACACATCTGCAGAAAACTTATACGAGGAGTACCAAATGCCAAGCCTGTTAGCTGCACAGCTTCTCCAGCAGCGAGCCGCTCTTCTGCTGGGAGGAATGAAGGTTGCTTTGGCCAACTACTTGGGACCGGATGACTTGCATGCATTGGATTGTATGTAGCATGGCAGGCTCTCCATGAGATTTCGGGAAACGGGCATCCTTTCTGCCCCACCTTCGTGGATCGTCGCTGCTTATCATGGTAATCCGACCTCTTTGGATCACAGACAAGGCTTCGCGGTCGTGTGCGAAAAGGGATGGTAGCAACACGAACTTGGGGCGTCTGCAAGGGGAGATGGAACTCAAGTGAGAAGTCCTGTAGTGGTTTTGTGGTATGCGATTTTTTCTGCGTGCGAGTGAGCCCTTCCAATGAAGGCAGCATTTCGGGGAGCTAGTACTCCCTGCTGGTCGGTGGGGCTATTCCCTGCTCTTTTGATTGTGGGTCGAATCTAGAAAGATGCATGCTTTCCGTTTGCGGTAGCGATGAGGAACCAACGTGTGCAGCATTGGCCTGGGTCATTTTAATGCTTATTCCGTGTTGTGTGCGCCCGATTCACATGTTTGCCGGATACGATTCGTTGTGTGCTTGTGAGATTCAAATGACGAGCAAGTCAGGCACATGCTGGACTTGGGTCATGCACCTCGCTGATGATTCCTGGAATGGTTTCCATCCCCAGCGCAGATTCTGTCATATTGAGACATACGCGATAGGCAGTTAATACACGGATGTGGTGGATTGGAAGCTATTCGTTGATCGTCAGGGTTCCGAACGTCACCCTGGCGCAGACAGGAAACCATTCAGGCGCTGCTCCTCTGCATTCTCCTGACACCAATGAAGTTGTCATGCTTCTGCGTGCGAGGATGACCCAATCTCTTCATTGCATCGAGCTTGCTTCATACAGGAGGCAGGCCTTGTTATCGTAGATCCTTGCTTTTTGGAGTTGAAGCTTTCTTGTTGTAGCCAATGGAGCCGTTGTTGCATGACGAAACCTTCCTGTATCCTGGTTGCCTGCGTGATTCCCAAGGAGTGTAGCAATGCCGGGAAGTTCTCGAGGGCAGCTTCGGCCGACACATTTATTTATCTTGATTTTCCACCCCCATGCACCACCATCCTTGCTGCTTCAAAGCCCAATTTATTCCATCATTCCTTGGCAACTGTACCGGAACATTGACCCATCAACAAGAGAAATTGTTCACTGGCAGTCTTATTTCTTGATTGTAGAACTGTGGCAGAATGTGAATTTCGTTGTTTGCTGAGAGATTTTTTTAAAAGCAAGCCTACTCTCTGCATGACCAAGGCCAAGGATTTACAATGGGAGTGACTTTGCTCCTTTGTGCCGTCATACTGATGGGAATCATGGCAAGGGCTGGTCATACAACCAAAATGCTGCTCCTACTTACTGATATTGTTTGTGATATTTGAAGGGCCGTGCCTATCAAAGTGAAGTTGGACACCTTGCTTGATGGACCTGTGACCCCTTTCGTGGTCATGAATCTGCTTCCTTTTTTAATGTATGCTTGTGCTGGAAGCGTATCAAACGTCTGACTTTGCATGTGTCGGCAAACAGGGCAATGTGCTACGTAGAGGACTATGCTTCGGCTTACGACCCCCTATTATGCCCATTGTAGAGGCTCTGCTGCGAGCGCCTTTTGGTTTAAGGGAAGAGAGAAATAGTCAACCTAGCAGCGGATATTGCGGGACTTACGCGGTGCAACCAACATCAAGACGGTGCCCATAGATTGATGAATTGGAACTTCACCACATAGGGATAATCTCTCATTCAACGACTTGTCCATGGTAGGAAGTGTGTAGATCTCCAGCTCATTGTCCTATATAGAGGACAATCAAGGACAATAACGATTGCCGGGCATTCGGTTAAGGTAGAAGTTTTTTGCGATGCAATTGGGGGGGTGTACGGGTTAGGGGTTAGCATTTGCTCTCCAAAACGCTTCGAGCTAAGCTGAGTTGCGCAAAGTAGATGCTTGCCCCCCTTTTTGAAATCTTCCGTGCCCCCCTTTTTTACTTCCGCTTCTCGTGGGGCAGCTCCCCCGCCCTTCGTTCGTTCCTTTTTTTTTTTCGGGCGTCGGGGATTCAGGTGGGGGGCGCGGAACCCGCCATCGCAACGAGACCTCGTTTGTGGGCGTCCTATCGGCCGGGGAGCGGGGCGGGGGCGTCGTCAGGGCCTCTCCATCGCCATCGCGCGTGGGGCGCATCCCAGCCCATCACGCGTGGGGGGAGAGGGGTTGTGGATGAATTTTGCCCCCCCCCCCTCCCCCAATGATGAATTTCGACCCCCCCCTTTCGGTCAATTCAAAGAACTTCACGAAGTGCGACTCGGTAGGATCCCCAAGCGAAAGGACCCCCTTGTTTGAACCACAAGGAAGAGCCTAAAAAATCCCTTGTAAACAGCAACCCACAGGGACCACACGGTGTTGTGCCCAGCCCTCTCGAAACACCTGTCTTGCCGAGGTTGTCCTTCGACGATGAGGAATATACACTCAATCGCGAGGCTTTTGAGAGGTTCTCAATTCTATTCGGGCCATTTACTTGGGCATTGTTTGCCTCGCCAAACAATGCCCAATGTCCGGCCTTCTTTACACGGGAGACCCACGCTCCAGCCTAAGAGTGGGCTAGTCTTGGCAACCTATGGGCACACCCACCCTATTGCCTCGTTGAATCCGTGATAGGCAAGGTGGAGGCCGAACCTAGAGCCCTTGTGACCATGATCACTCCGCATTGGCCAAAGGCTCCCTGGTTCCCTCGCTTGCCGCATTTCGCTACCTACCAGGAGGTACTAGGGCGGCATGAGGGAATATTCTCGGATGCCCGAGGAAGGCCCTTGCCTTCCCCTCACAAGGACGTCCTCCTCAGCCATGTCCGTAGGCGAATGCAGGGCTAGGACGAACCCCGAATAGGGACCGGTTTGTCCCCTTTCTAATAAGGGCTCTGTGGCCGATGATGTTAGTCAATTGGCTGCACCTCGGTGCAATCATGATGGTTCACTCGAGTCACCCTAGTTCGGAGAAGATCCTCCCACCCCACGTGGTTTCGAGTCTCGGAAGGGACCGAAGGGATTGGGTCACCCCGTCACAGAAGACTGCAGTGGTAGGTAGCCTATAGTGCATGGGACTGTAGCACTGCCCCCCATCTGATATACTCCAGTGGAGTGTCAGAAGGGACGGGTAGAGAGAAGTGTGGACGCTTGCTGCTGCGTTGGACTCGTGAGCCTACGATAAGACCTGAAGAGCACGGCTGCTGGAACCGTTGGAACACATGTACAATCAAACTTGGAACCAAGTTTGTGACTCGCACGCTCGTGAGTTGAACTGTAATACTAGGTAGTGAATTACTGGTGATAATCATCGATCTCTCTCACCCAAAACCCATTGAGAAAGATTATTCGGACAACAGATGATTTGGAAAAATACGTGGCTTAGCCACGGGCGGATTCCCCAATGAAGTAAAGATGTAATATTAATTGCGGCGGAGGGTGTAAGGCCCCATTCGAAAAGGGCCTTTAGCCAGGTCTCCTTCGAAGACCTTGTCCTGTGGTGACCTTGGGATCAGGGCTCCTCATTAGGGAGCCCCTACCTTGTTAGACCCGGACCGCCCCTCGACAGGCTCCGGGCTCGAAAAGACGTGCTTTGTTCTGGTGCTTCAGCTCAAGGGTTAGTCGGGAGGGGCAGTCCCCCTTTCCCAATCAATCAGAAGGGATCCCCGAACCCTGATAAAGGAACAGTCCCCCACCTTTGCTAGGGCTGATGGGTACTAGGGACCACCCCACCGCCACTTTTTCTTCATAGGGAGAGAGGGGGTGTCGCTGTGGGATCCGTGGAGCCTCCGGAGGACCTCTCCAGTCGTTGCTCTTCCAATCGAACTTGTAGAGCACTCCGTTTTGAGGGGTTTGGATCGATGGATCCCGACCTGGTTCGGCCCGTGCAAGAGCCGGGAGGCCCGTGCACGTCCCAGGGTCTTTCGGGGCTCGATCGTGCGTCGTTTCCCGTGGCGGGTGCTCCTTCCTTTCGACGCGCGTATCTCTTCGAATATGGGTTTAAACCGAACAAACGATAGCTCGTTAGATAGATCTCGGCGCGTTCTTTCGAACGGTGCTCTCAATATGGCCAAATTCTGCCTGGTGCGATTTCTACAGGCGAAAAACCACCGGCAGGTGGTGGGGACCCCAAACGGCACCGCTGCTGCGCACCTTCCCAACGGCAGCCAGGCATCCACAAAGAACCGGAGCGCCAAACCCGGGGAAAGGAAATACGGAGAGATAGGACACCTTCATGAGAAAAATCGGATCGAGAGTCGATGCTCCTGGTGCCATGAAGCGCATGTTCAACCGCCTGGCCAAAACGCCCAAAAAAGGGTGAATTTGGAGAACTCCCCAAGCCAGCCGCGCCGAGATCACCCAGAAGACAAACGATCCAGGACCAACCAAGCGCAGATTCGGATTGTCCTCGTCGAATCACCTAGATACACCACAAAAAAGAACGGGGAACAGGCCTGATGTGAAGAAAAAGCCCGAGGACTCACGCTCCCCCCAAGTGGCGGTGGGGTGGACGGGATCGAGGGCACCCCGATCCCGAGGGCACTCCCCCGAAGGATCGCACGGTCATGTACACAGCAGCCACTCGGATCTTGCTGCGGAACTGTCCTAAACGTTTGATTGGTCACCCGAGAATCCGGAAGATCCTGTTTGGCGGGATCTTTCGGCGGATAAGGCTGAAGCACTCCCCCTTGTGAGAGGCTACGTTGGGCCCTCGAGGGATCATGAAATTCACTTCTTCTTGCCGTTGAACCATCGTTCCACGCGCCTTCAACCCTCCACGTATGCCATCAGTCGTTTTGGCGAGGAGAAGACTATAGCTACATCCACAACAAGACGCCACACCATGTGCCTAGTGATTAGACATCGCAGGCTATAATACTTCCAGTGCCAAACGGTTCGGTGCAATATGTGGCTTGGAGTGAACACGCGACTGGACGGGAAGACTAACTGTCCTTCAAAGCACAAGCAGGAGATCCGATGCTCATTCGTTTGCTTGCGCTCTTGTTCGCTAGCGGACAAATGTGTCAGGTCTAAAAGTTGCATTTGCCGCATCGGACTAGCAATGCAATCAAAATTATTGCTGTGTCTTACCCCACCGAGTTGTTATCACAGTTCTTAGTATTTTTTGCACACACTCAATAGTCAATCGTAGAGGAAAGCAATGGCAATGCTGGGTCCTACGTGGTCTGAGAACGATGCTTTATGCGAGTGCAAATGTGAGGCGGTGATCTCGTACCTCCTTTGAACACGCCCGTGTTAATGCAAAGGGCAGGGTACCCATTGCAATGGGAACTACCCGGTGACCACCTCCATTCTCAAACGACAAACAAATAAACAGATAGGAGCTTTCTAAACATTGCTACAAATGCAAACGGCAAGAAGAACATTCCTCCCTCCACAATAGGGCTATTAAATTTTGGACATTTGAGGAGAATGATAATGAATACCCGTTTATCCAAGACTAGGGCCCAGGTATCAAGGGCTCACTCAACTACCTGCCACAAGGACAACCTGGGCGTGCGCTCCGGGTACGCATTTCTACCCTATTTATTCGTCCCGGCCCTCGATTTCATGGTCAAAGCTGGTGGCAATTGGCTACATTTGCTAGCTGATGGTCTCCCAGCGGGTGTTCCCATCTTCGATGACTGTGTTTAATCTGCCGCATGCAAACTCGGGACCTGTATTGGTCGCGTTTGTCATGCAGCAATTGCACATCTGCTTGTAGGGGACCCGGCGCTATTCCCTTTGACTGGATTTGCATGGAGCACAAAACGAAGATAATACTATTACGCTTGCAACTTCAACATGGTCAAGCAAAAGCAGAGCCATGGAAGGATGACAGGCCTCTGAAATACGAGGAAAGTGAAGCACACGTCACACGAATCCCGCTGTCCCCGCACATTGATCAAGCTCAAGGGCAACTGCCCCACACGGGCTGCTTGGCAGCCTCATTCTCGAATCCGGATTGAAGAGCAAACCAAGTGGGTTCGTTGTCAATTAGGGACACGCACCAGTTGGAGAGGTCTTGGTCGAACTTGGCAGCAGCGGAAAACATAAAATTCATGACGGTCACCTTGTTGGTGTCCCAGCTCCCGATGTCTTGGTTGAACTCTTCGGCATTTTGGAACATTTGCGCCATGTTGGTCACCTCGCTGGTGACCCAGTTCCCGATGTCTTGGTTGAACTTTCTGGCACTTAAGAACAGGCCATCCATCTTAGTGACCTGGCTAGTGTCCCAGGTGCTGATGTCCTGGTTGAAGACTTCGGCTCCATCCAACGTGCCAATCATGTTGGTCACCTTGCTTGTGCTCCATCTCCCGATGTCTTGGTTGAAGCTGGTGGCAAAGAAGAACATGCTCTGCATGGTGGTCACCTCGCTGGTGTCCCAGTTCCCGATGTCCTGGTTGAAGATAGTGGCTTTGTAGAACATTCGGTCCATGTTGGTCACCTGGCTGGTGTCCCAGGTGGAGATGTTCTGATTGAAGGTTTCGGCGTCCTCGAACACAGAACTCATGTCCGTGATCCCGGTCGTGCACGTACGAGCGAGTTCGGGATTGTTCTCATCATCATTGATCAAGGCATCCAGACCGGCTCTGTCGCGTCTGGTGTAGGTTATCCCGTCCAGCACCCCGATGTCGCCCACGGCCGCTTCGGGACACCGCACGGTCACCCCGTTCGAGGCCAAAAAGAAAGGATCCGCCTATCTCCTGCGAAGGCTTGTTGGAGGCCCGTTCCACCGAGCAAGAAGAGGGCCAGGAACGAGGAAGACGTGGCCATGGCTGTCGCGTGTCCCCACCAAACCTTCCTGCGCTGCTTCGACGAGGCAACGCGTGGGCGGCAGGGAGAAGGTGGAAATGAGGAAGGAGACAGGCGGATGGATTCGTCGCCAGTAGGCGGAACAAGATTTCCCTCTTCCTCCACAACCCTTGCGGCTGGGAGGGAAGGAGAGGGAAGGTGACGTGGAGAGAGACCCCGATGGCTCCAGGGTGGGGTCGGGGGGTGGGGCGCCCCACTTTGAGAAGGGTAAATCTGCGCTGTCCTCCCCACATCCCCCCCGAAGGGTAGGGATGGACCATGTGAGGGAACAGGAGGAAGGAGGGGGACCACTCGCGGTCCGTTGGACCAGAAGGGTGGATGGGTCCGGGGTGAGCATGCCGTTGCCATTGCCTTCGGGGCGAGCGGGGGAAAAACCTGCGGCTGTGATGCGTTTGTCAGCGGTGGGAACGAAAAAGATCCCGTTCTGCGTTCTGCTTCACCCCCCTTCGATTGTCACCCCCTCGGTCGGTTCAGGAAGGGGTCGCTTCTGTTTCCCCTCCGATCCACGCACCACAACCTTTTCGACGGATCCCGATTCTATCGAGTCCCTGGAACGGATTCCGTTCCACGGTCCAGGGTCTTTCTCCCCGGCATGAATTTTTCCTGCTTCACCATCCGTACCAATGAGGAAGGGAGTGAAAGGGTGCGAAGGTGGGAGGGTGACGTCCACGCCCCGTCACCACAGAGTCGGGTCGCCCCAAGCAAGACCGTTGGTTCGAAAAGATCTGCGTCCTCTCCTCCCTATGCACCTGTCCCCACCCGCCCCGCTTTCGTACGATCGGAGAAGGAGCCGCAGGGGGCCCAACCACCTGGCTCCCTTCTCGTGGACCACGAATACGACCCCTTCCTCTGATTCCTTCCCCACAAGGTATCCTCGTGGACAGGATCCAGTCCGCCGCCACCCTCCCTCGGATCGGGGCGCCCCGGACCCCCGACCCCACCTTCGATCCCGCGGGGTCTTTCTCCACGTCGTTCTCCCTTTCCCTCCCTCCCTCCCAGCCGGGGGAAAGGGGTCTGGAGGAAGGGGTAGATCTTCTCTCCCCCTACTGGCGACCAATCCATCCCCCTGCCTCCTTCCCCATTTCCACCTTCTTCCCGCCGCCCACGCGTTGCGCCGTCGAAGAAGCGCAGGAAGGTTCGGTGTGGTCGCGCGCCACCACACCACGCATCCGCCATGGCCACGTCTTCCTCTTTCCTGGCCTTGCTCCTGCTCGTCGGATCGGGCCTCCAACAAGCCTTCGCAGGTGATGGTCCGAGCTTGTTTTTTCGGGCCGCCAACGGCGTGACCGTACTGTGTCCCGACGCCGACGTGGGCGAAACCGGCGTGGTGGACGGGATAAGCTACACCAAACGCGACAGAGCCGGCCTGGACGCATTGAAGGTTTCCGATCAGAACAATCCGGACTTTGCCACCACCTGCACGACCGGGATCACGGACATGAGTGAACTGTTCGACGGCGCCAGCACCTTCAATCAGAACATCTCCACCTGGGACACCAGCCAGGTGACCAGTATGGAATCCATGTTCAAAGAAGCCGCCAGCTTCAACCAAAACATCGGCAAGTGGGACACCAGCCAGGTGACGAACATGGAGTTTATGTTCCTTGAGGCCGACACGTTTGATCAAGACATCGGGAGCTGGGACACCAGCAATGTGAGCGACATGTTGGCCATGTTCGGTGCTGCCTCCAACTTCAACCAGAACATCAGCAGGTGGGACACCAGCCAGGTGACCATTATGCAAGGCATGTTCGCTCTTGCCACCAGCTTCAACCAAGACATCAGCAAGTGGGACACCAGCCAGGTGACGAACATGCGGTTCATGTTCAATGGTGCCAACAGCTTCAACGACGACATAAGTGATTGGGAAACTAGCCAGGTGGTTGACATGGAAGACATGTTTGCTGGAGCCACCAGCTTCAATCAAGACATAAGTGGTTGGGACACTGGCCAGGTGGAAAACATGGCGGGCATGTTCAATGGTGCGGGCGTCTTCAACCAAAACCTGTCCGGTTGGAATGTGGCTGCTGTGGTCGAGTGTGACAATTTTGCTACCGATGCGGGATTCTCAGATTTGAGTGGTCAGCTTCCAGGCTTTCAGAACTGTACACCGTAGTCGACACCACATGCAGAACATTCAGCCGCCGCTTGGGAGAGGAGCATGTGGCCTGCTACTCTGTGTGGAGAGCATGACCCATGGACCACATAACCAGCGCTTTGCTTGCTTCGAGACTTTGTGTAATAGAGGTGATCTGTCTTTGTGTCCTCATCATCAGTAGATCTACGCGGGTACCAAGGTCAGTCTTCGACATGGGCGGGAGTAGCTCTCGAATCATGCACAAGAAGTTCGTGGTGATCATTCCATACCTCCCAGACGCTAGCAAGGAGGCATCAGCCACATAGAAACCAGCCAGTGAACAACATGAACTTTATTTTCAATGGTCTGGGCAGCTTCGACCAAGACCTCTCAAGATGGTTTGTGTCCCAAGTTTGCGCAAAACCATCCTTGCTTGATTCAAGAAGTGCATTCGACGGCCAAACTGCGAAGCACCCTCAGTGGGCTGTTATGCCAGGTAGGCCTGTCACTCCAATCAAGCAATGCCCTTCGAAATTGAAGGATCGGTATGTCTGTTGTCTCGGGTCGACGGCTATATTTCCTCCCGATCGACCAGATTTTCGTCCAAGAGCAGCGGAGGAATTCGTATTTCGTAGGGGCATTGCTTGATTGGAGTGACAGGCCTACCTGGCATAACAGCCCACTGAGGGTGCTTCGCAGTTTGGCCGTCGAATGCACTTCTTGAATCAAGCAAGGATGGTTTTGCGCAAACTTGGGACACAAACCATCTTGAGAGGTCTTGGTCGAAGCTGCCCAGACCATTGAAAATAAAGTTCATGTTGTTCACTGGCTGGTTTCTATGTGGCTGATGCCTCCTGTTATGCAAGGTCACCCTGCCCCCATCGCGGGTAGCTCCCATTCAAAGGATAGACAGTAACAATTGCAGTGAATAGTGGGGAGAGGCCTTCCCTTAGTAAGGACTGATATTGGAAAGTTAAGTACAGGACCAGTTCTATGGAGTTTATTCTCTATGGGACTGGTCGTGCAGGTCGTCCCTTCCGACCAGGACAGCCGCACGTTCGGCGGCGGCTGTGGATAGGATACCCTATCCACAATGCCACGTAGGCATTGTGGCGGCTACTAGGGCCCAAGGGGCCACGCCTTGAATGAACATATACACTCTTTCCAACCTCGCTCCTCCGTGCACCTCCGTGCTCCGAACTCCCAAGGACCTTCACGAACCCAGGTCCTCCAACGCTGCCTGCTAACCTTGCGGTTAAACAGCAGATCCTTTCAACAGGGGGACTGTCTGTCTCCAATCAAGCCAGTAGGGGCCACCCACGCATAAGCTAGTATAACCGAATCCTGGGGCCCTTGGTTGGGTGACCCAAGATGGAGGGGAGACCGAGGCTCCTCGTAGGGGGGCCTGGGACCCAGAGTCCCTTTCAGAGCAGGAAGATGTTGGGTGGAGGCAGCCTTTTGTTTGGCGCGGTCCACCAGTAAGTCTTGAACGGCACTGTATACTTTTCTCTGTGCTGTAAGCAATCCAGTGATCATTTTGTTTGGGGAAGTAAGCAGATTTCTTGTTCCAGTACCAGTGGTCACCAGCTGCAGGTGCCACGGTAGGCGGGAAGGGCAGCCATATAGCATTTCAAAGGGGCTGCGTTCCAAAAGCGAGTGCACGCTGTCGTTGTATGCGTGCGTTGCGGCCTGCAAATACTGATCCCAATTCTCTGGTTTATCGGTCATTGTTCGCAGTGTCTGCAACAGCGTGCGATGTTGGCGTTCGACCGGACCTTGAGACTGTGAATGATAAGGGGTGCCTGTCTTGTGGCTAGACCCCAAAGCTGTGCAATAAGCAGCGAACAGCTTCCGATAGGCTGGACCATTATCGGTATGTATGATGGTGGGTGTGTGGTACTTGTACACCACATCGTCTAGCAAGGCACGAGCTTGACGAGTGGCTGACCATGATGTATGCATGGGAACGTAAACAGCGAACTTCGTAAGCCGATCCACTACCGTGATCACTCCATTGTGATGATCAGGGGTGAGTGGCTGGCCTTCTACCACATCAAGCACTACTGTATGGAAAGGATGTGGATAATACCTCATTTCTGGCAGCTGCGGGCGCGCACGGCTGGCGTTTGTAGGCTTCATCCTTTGGCAGGTGGGACACCGTGCCACAAACTGCTTGATGTGGGCCTTCATGCCGGGCCAATAAAAGTGTCGGCGGGCAGCTTCATATGTACGATGGGCGCCAAAGTGGGCGCGATCGTGCACCAGGTGGAGCATGTCTTGGCGGAGAGCGTTGTCCAAGGGGGCTTGGAGAATTGCTGGTCCTGCATAGTGTCCCAGTGGTGATGTTGCGTTGTCGCGGAATAAGAGGCCATCTCTGCAGGTGGATGCTTCAGTTTGTTTTGATAGTCTTTGTCATGCAAGATTGCTGTGCGAATACGCGATAGCAGTGGTACGTTGGTGATGTGTGCTGCTGACCCATTGTCGTTGGACGAGCTGCGCTGCGTCCGTATTGCGTTCACAGAACCACAAGTTGTATTATCTCCACTACGGGTACCTAGCAGTGTACGATTCCACAGCTTGTGCATGTCTGCAATAAGGACAGCGAGCCAGCCGACGGGGAACGCATTGCCGCACATTCGTCGTCTTGCTGCAGGTGTGATTTTGTACCCTGCAGTATCTTCAGGTTGCATGCCTACCAGTTTTTCGCGCTCCTGGATGGAAAGTTCGCGCAGAAGATTGTCTTGTCCCACTACCCAGGTGGTACGCGAACGGTCACTGTGACTGTTGGCGGAGGCCATGAGTGTTGGGCATTTTAAGCGGGGCAGGCCCCGTGAATCGAGCGGGGGCGTCGATCCTTCTTCCAGGCAGTCCTGCCACGTAAGCGGTACTGTGGATAGCAAGTCATGATCGGGTTTCGGCGGTGGAAGATTCGTCCAGCAAAGTCTTGTTCGCTGCTGCGCGGAGTATTCATCCATGTGGTGTTCCTGGGGTTCTCCCAACCACTCGCTGATGCGCTCCAGATCATTCTGCAGGTGGGCTGCGAACGGAGTACACTCTACGATGTAGGAGTGTTGTGTTGGTATACGGATTCGTATGTCCCTGATGGCTGTGAGTAACTCTCGTGCGTCACGCAGGCCCAATGGCGGGTCTGTGGTTGAAGTGTTGGCACGTGAGAATGGCTGGCAGGGTACTCCCGCAATCACCAAGTCCACCGCGGGAAGTTTCCGGCGATGCGCAAGGGTGCGCACGTCGTTTCCATATCTGAATATATCTTCCCGTATGAAGAGTCCAGGACGGGTCAAGTGTACTGAGTTGAAGACCCTTTGAATTACTGCTCTACAATTTGGATCTTGTTCCACTGCAATGTAATTTATAGTGAGTGCTGCATCTTCAGGTATGGCCTGTTCGAGGGCGCGAAGTGTCGTGCCCATTCCTGCACAGAGGTCAAGGATCGTCATTGTTCGTAACGGTACTGCTGCATCGTTAACCAGATGACGGGAGAAATAGTCGGCTCCCACATTTTCTTTTCCAGGGCAATACTCCACGCTGAACGGAGCGCAGTACGCTAACTTTTCGATCCAGCGGGCATCCCGTGGCGATAACTGTTGGACACTTTTGGTTGTCAAGTATTTGGATGCTGTGTTGTCGGTGATGACAGTAGATGGGCACCCAAATAGCAGATGTCTCCAATGCGCCAGTGCGTAGACGATAGCGCAAGTATCGCGTTCCGCAGCGTGATAGTTACGCTGGGCTGCATTGAACTTGCGACTCCAGTATTCGACTGGTCGCCACTCGCCTGGGGCGATTTCTTGCTGCAGCATAGCCCCCATCCCAATGCTGGACGCATCGGTCTCTACCCGAGTGGGGCGATCCTCATTGAACATCACCAGTGCTGGGGCAGTGGTGAGATGCTTTACGAGTTGCTGGAAGGCTTGATCATGCTGTTCCATCCAATAGCGTTGGAAATCGTGAGCGTATTTTTTCTTGTTCAATTCTGTAAGTGGGGCTGCAATGTCTGAATTGTGTGGCACAAATCTGAGATAGAACTGGTAGAGGCCAAGAAAGACCATATTTTCTTTGTGTGTCCTTGGCTTTGGGAAATGCTGTATCTTGTTGAGCTTTTGGGGCGAACATCGCAGCTCTTGGTTTTCGATGCGGAAACCTACCCAGTCCAGAGTGGTACAGAAAAAATGACATTTTGACCGCTTCAAGCGGATGTCGGCAGTCCTGCACACCTGCAACAACTCCTCCAGATGCTGGAAGTGGGCTTCCTTGCTACTGGAGTGAATCAGAATATCGTCCACATAGACCTTGGCAAAGGTCGGTGACCGAAGATTCTATTCATCATCCTTTGAAAAGCTGCAGGTGCATTTGCAATTCCCATTGGCATCACCCTCCAGGTGTAGCTACCAAAAGGGGTCTGTACTGCAGTCTTGTCAATGTCTGCTGGGTTCATGGGCAGCTGGTGAAACCCATCCAACGCATCCATTGCTGAGAAGAACTGGGATCCACCAAGACCTTGCAAGAAATCGTCGATGCGCGGTAGGGGATATCGGTCTTTGATCGCAACGTTGTTCAGTTTACGATAGTCAAAGAGGACGCGCCATCCACCGTCCTTCTTCGGAAAGAGGATCACGGGCGCCCCCCATGCTGAGCCAGCACAAATATCCATCTTTCCTGCATCCACATATTCTGCAATCAATTTGCGTAACTCCTCGCGCTCCGATGACGATAGCCTGTAATATTGGGTGAACTGGGGTGATGTTCCTGGTTGTAACGGGATGCTGAAGTTTTCGCCCGGGACCCGTTCAGTGGGTGGTTCCTTCCGGGGCTGGAAGCAGTCTGCATATGAGTCCAGCAAATCCTGCAATCGCTGCTGTTCCTGTTTTGTGAGTGTTACCTGTGAGCTGAGTTGGCTTTTTTCCAACTGGAGCTCTTGTTCTTCAGCTTCAAGCTCCCATCGAGCGTCTTGCGCTTGTACGATCAGGTAAAGGCATCCTGGTGTGCGAACGGCTTTTCGAACTTCAGCGGCAGGGACGACTAAGTCGAGCCGTCGTGCCTGGATGAACTTGCCGTCCCCGTGAACGGTGTGGCGCTTTCCTGCTGAGTCCAGCAGGACCATTTTTCTTTGCTGCCAATTGAGCACCTGGAGATAAGCATTCGAAAAGTCACTGCCCAGTATACATTCGAACTCTTGTATAGGGGCCACTCCGAAGTCGTGCCACACACAGAAACTGTCGATATTGATCTGTAGATTGACGATGGGTGCTTTGTGGATGTTGCTACCCACAGCAACTCCAAATTCCACAAATTCTTGGGTTGTCCTCCAAGTTGTGCCCCTGGTATCGGACTCTTGGATCCCTCGTAAGAGCTGGGGCGTCACAAAGGAGAAACTGGATAGAGTATCCAGGTAGGCTTGACTGTTCACCGGCGATCGTCTGTGGGCAAACGAACACTGCGAGGTGAGAAATTCTTTTCTTGGTGTAAGGTTGTTGATGGCATGCAGTGGCAGCACCTGCCCTGGTCGGCGATTACGGACAGCGTGCTCCTGCAAAGTCTGCCAATCTCTTTGCTTGGTTTCTGGATCTTTCAAAGGGGGCAGATCCATACTTGGGGGAGCGTTCGCTGACGCTCCCGGCTCCATGCGGTCAAGCCCCATTGACCACTGGAGTTTACCTAGTTTTTTGGACTGAACACATCGCGGGCTTTGCACCCTTTGCTGTTGTGTCCATATCGGTGGCATGATTCGCAGACCGACAACTCGCGGCATCGCTTGAGAATCCGAGAAGGCAGTGTGGCCTTCAGTTCGTAAGGCTTGAGGTCTTCCTGGAGAGTCCTGATGGCATCCTTGTATTGTTCCTCCAGGTCTTGAAATCGCTTCGATGAGCGTTGCTGCCTGTTGGGCTGGTGATCTTGGATCCTGCTGTCCAGAATGGCATTCGTACGTCCGGGGACATACATTTTTTTGAATTTCCCTGTGGTCACCTGGTCGTGGGACTTGTTTTGCTCAATCTCTATTGCGGTTCCTGCCAGTCCCCATGCACTCACATCTGGAACTTGATGGAGGCTGACCAGCAACTGATGCTTTTCACGAAGCTGTTGCATCATCCACCCTGGCAGTCTTGCACGGAAGCGGGCAGCAAGTTCTTCGTCGGTAATACGATGGACTGTTGGGTCCTTGCTGCTGTTGATGACCACAGAAAGGGACAACAACCTGTTGAGGAAATCAACGGCCGTTTCTTCAGGGCGCATACGAGTTCGTAAGAACTCATCGTATGCCTTTGGGCCTAAATCACATCTTTGGAAGATGTCCAAGAGGGCCTGGAAGATCGCATTGATTGATTTCAACTGTCCAGGATGAGATGACTCCCTATTCTCCATGGCCAGTCTCGCCGTACCGCCAAGCGTTTGCAACGCCATGGCAGCTTGTGGTATGTCCTTGCCAACTCTTGCTTTTACCCAGCAAGACACTTCCTTGTAACACCTATGCAAGGCATAGGGGTCGTTCTTGAGTTCTTCACCAGTGAAGATCGTGGGCGTAGGCAAGTCGATGCCCTTGACAGCTCCTGATTTGCGCAATGCTTCGAACATGTCGCGGAATTCAGCGGGGACATGCTTTGGATTGTGGTCTTCAGGAGATGGCTGAGCATTGGCCAACTCCTCTTCCAACTCTTTTATCCGTTCCATGAGAACTTCCACTGAGGTGGTGTCGTCCACGGTTGCTTCGGGCATCACGATCGACGGAACTCGTACACTCTGTTGTGGTTCTTGTTACTCGCACGACAAATCACCGTGCCGTAAGCTTGGATGAAAGCACTTTTCGTGAGGCAGAGCTATGGCGCTTGCGCGCCCACCTCCTTTTCCTGTGGCGCGAAGACGACGAGGGTGGTGGCGTCGGCGTGCGTTCGCGCTCGTTCGCTCGTGCGTTCGTGTCGCCGCGGTGCTCGAGACCGTTGGGCGGAACGTTGAGGAACGTTGTTGTTGTTCTCGTTCCCCTGCGCCGCAATTAATATTACATCTTAACTCCATTGGGGAATCCGCCCGTGGCTAAGCCACGTATTTATCCGGTTCATCGGCCACAGAGCCCTTATTAGAAAGGGGGACAAACCGGTCCCTATTCGGGTTAGTCCTGGCCCTGCATCCGCCTAGGGACATGGCTAAGGAGGACGTCCCAGTGAGGGGAGGGCAAGGGCCTTCCTTGGGCATCCAAGAATATTCCCTCATGCCTCCCTAGTACCTCCTGGTAGGTAGCGAGATGCTGCAAGCGAGGGAACCAGGGAGCCTTTGGCCAATGCGGAGTGATCATGGTCACAAGGGCTCTAGGTTCGGCCTCCAGCTTGCCTATCACGGAGTCAATGAGGCAACAGGGTGGGTGTGCCCATAGGTTGCCAAGACTAGCCCATTCTTGGGCGAGAGCATTGGTCTCCCGTGTAAAGAAGGCCGGACATTGGGCATTGTTTGGCGAGGCAAACAAGTCCCAAGTGAATGGCCCGAATATAATTGAGAACCTCTCAAAAGCCTCACGATTGAGTGCATATTCCTCATCGTCGAAGGACAACCTCGGCAAGACTGGTGTCTCGAGAGGGCTGGGCGCAACACCCTCCCGGACCACCATTAAGCGCAACTCAGCCCGATCGTCGAGTGGCTCTGGCCAGACGAGGGAAGCTTGGCCGTACACGGCCGCCACAGGATCAAATAGGATCGTGTGTGCGTCATCGGGACGGTAGGAGGAAGTAGTCCCGTCCGTCCACCGGATGACGTAAGCTGCGGGAGAAGATTTCGTTGCTTTTCGAAAGCGCTCCACAAGGCCAGTCCAAAACTCCAGGCGAGTTGAGCCGTCCATGAGCTCGAGCAAGAACCTTGCTTGCACGACTGGTTTAGGGTTTAGGG